>RAOY01000015.1:689859-735504 GCA_009806085.1 Neurospora cerealis
GAAGTCCGACCAGCGTGAACGGCAGGACAATATCTTGCGTCGTCTCGGTGTCTTGTATAAGCTGTTGTTTCAGCTTGCGCTTCTGCCTCTTGAAGAGTTTTCGCCTGTCAAATAATAATAGCCACATTCACACCTTCGTTCTTGACTATCGGGTACACATAACACGGCACCAAACATCGCTGTCTTCACCACAATAGCAACAACACGACCCATCAAATTATGAGACGTCGTCCTCCTATCATGATACGTATTTGCCCATTCAGAAGGACCTCCCTCTTTTCTTCCGGTGAGCTTTCTACCCTTCTGCATTGATACCCACCCTATTCATATAGGTAGTCTTGGTTGGTCTGCAGACACTAATGAATCATGTGTACGATGGCTAGTGGCCCGGGTGAACCTCTCTCCCACCCCTCAGCATTTTACGACACCCAGATTGAGAGCTTTGTCGACGTCGCGTACTGCTCTGGTTCCAACGACGGAGACTCGCGATGGCAAACAGAACAGGCTTGGTGAACACATGAGGAAACTCGCGTCACTCCAGCAGCTCAAATCTGAGACTTCACTCGTGAGGCTTGAGGCTGCCGTCGAAACAGGGAACGATCTCCTTCGAGAAATCAAATCTGCTTTTGCTGACGCAACTAGCGTTGAGGAGGTTGCTAAATGGGTCAAGCAGGCTGATGACCTTCAGGCACAGTCCCGCAAGCAAAGAACAGTTGTCGGTGTTGTCGGTAGCACCGGTGCTGGAAAGAGCTCCATGATCAATGCTGTTCTAGACGAGGAGAACCTGGTGCCGACAAATGGCATGCGCGCATGCACTGCCACGATCACCGAAATTCAGTACAATGGAACTGAGGATGAGCAAGCGGCCTATAGGGCTGAAATCCATTTCATTCATGCCCATGACTGGATCAGAGAACTTCATGCTCTCCGCAAGGACCTCAAAGAACCAGGCGACGACATTGTTGGAGCAGAGCAGTTGGGCAGCGAGCCTCGAGCTGCTGTTGCCTACGACAAGATTAGATCTGTTTACCCGCAGTTGAGTAAAAAGGATATTACAAAGCTTGAGTTCTCTCCGGAAGCCCTGGCACAGCAGGTCCCCGTGAAGGATGTGCTTGGTACCGTCAAGGTGATTACGGCACCAACAAGCAGCGCATTTACGGACCTCTTGCGGGAGTACATCGACTCCAAGGACCGAGTTCGGGGCCAGAAGAACAACAGCGACCGGATGGAGTACTGGCCCTTGGTCAAGGTCGTACGGGTGTTTGTTAGATCACGCATCTTGGAGCCAGGATTAGTCTTGGTTGACTTGGTGAGCATCATCATCTATCCGTTATGAGAAGGTTCCTGCTAATGAAGCAACAGCCTGGTCTGCATGATTCCAATGCCGCCAGATCCGCAGTGGCTGCCAGGCAGCTACAACAATGCACAGGCCTATGGGTTGTTGCCCCTATTACGCGTATTGTTGATGACAAGGTCGCACAAAATCTCCTTGGATCGTCTTTCAAGAGACAATTGCAATTCGACGGACTCTACTCAACTGTAACTGTTATCTGCACCAAGACAGATGATATCTCGGTCACGGAGACTGAGAGATCCATACCGAGGGGTCATCCGATACATCTGGATTACAGGGCTATGGCTGTGCTAAAGGAAGCCGATGAGTGGCTGATCAAGGAGTGTTCTCTGGTCGATAAGCGCATTGAGGACCTCAGTGGCCTCATTGATAGCCTCGATGAAGAGGTCGAGCAGCTGGAGCTTTCACTTGACTCCCAGAACGATGAAACCCCTATACACGGAACGGCGCAGCAAGTCATAAGTACTTCCTCTTCCGGGGAAGACAGTCTCGATGATAGCGCCGGGCGCCAGGAGAAAAGGGTTGATTCCAGGGAGGAAGCAGTCCGGCGGCTGGCGTTTCTTCGAGCAGAGAAAAAAGCTCATCGTGCCGAGAAGAGTGATCTGCAAGACAAGGTGAAATCCCTACGTGAGGATCTGGACAAAACAAGGATGGAGATTGGGAGTCTCCAATCTGGTATCAAAAGCGCTTGTATTCAGTATCGCAACCAGTACTCGCGACCGGTAATTCGGCAACAGTTTGCTGAAGGACTCAAAGAGTATGAGTGACACACACAGCCAAGCATAGTTCAAGTATGACAGGCCAACGAAGCTAACTCATTTTAGGCTTGACGAGGAGAGTCTTTTCACTCTGGGTAAAGACGGACACGGCAACTCCTACACGCCCAGAGATTATCAAGCAATCGCTGCCAGGCTTCCTGTTTTTTGCGTCTCGGCCCGTGCTTACCAGAAAATGTCCGGCATGCTCAGAAATGACGAGCCAACGACAGGATATCTTTCCCTTGAGGAGACGGAGATCACAGCTTTGCAGGAGCATGCCCAAAGAACAGTCGCTAGTACACGCACCGATATGTGCCACTGGTATCTCACGAACCTCTGTAGCTTTGTCACTGAACTCATGGTGCAGGTTCTCATTGCTGACAAACCACTTGACTTGGCGAAGGACTTGAAGGACGAAGAGCTTGATTTCCTAAAAGAATCTTTAAAAGAGCTGTCTGAGGTACGTTGACCATTCACCTCCTCTCAAGAAAAAGAATGCCACCATATAATCTCAGTTTCAGTGGTACATGGATCTGTGTGGTTTGCATTGATCGTAACATCAAGCCTTAGAAAACGCATTCCGCTATTAAAGAGGCAGTCAACCAGTGCGACCTTGCGTTACAGGTTGCCTTGGACGGCAATCTCGCCTCAGCTGCTGCTCATGCATCCAGGGCCGCGCCCGGAATAGCAACATCATGGGGAATGCCAAAGCGTGAAGGAGGCATTTCCTTTCCTACGTATCGAGCTACTTGCGTGCGAGAGTAGGTGTTTTCAAAGTCGCTTGGTTCTTGCTTTTTATATGTCACTAACAGCGAGGTAGTGGCGAGTACACAGGACCCTCTGGCAGAACGGATTTCAATGAAGGCAAGTTCTGATACAAAGTCCGATTGTAGCCTGTTGATATGTATGGGATCAACTTTCTGACCTGTTACAGACTTATGCCTGCCGTTGATGAAGCATATTGCCATGCCGTGGGAGCACACCTTCTCCCACACAATCCCTCATATCATCCAGTCATTGGGCCAGGATCTGTCCCAATGTCTTTCTGAGTTTCAAGACCAGATGCACAGACGTCCACAGCTGAAGAACTCCGCGCCGTACGAAATGGTGAGCTACCGAGTCAAGAACTATGCAGAGTCGCTGCAAAAGGCCTTGAAATTCAGTACAAAGCTTATTCAGTCTGATGATCAAAAGAAGGCGAATCGGTCTTTCAAGCCGGCAGTCCAGAAAGCCATGCAGAAAGCATATGACTTTTGCAAAGCAGAGAGTGGTACGTAAACCATTGATACTGAAATCCGAATGAATCCCGCTGACAAGTCATTGTGCTCTATGAAAAGGTTCTGGTTCCTTTGGGCGTATGAAGGGCTACATAGCCGAGCAAGTGCGAAATGAGCAGAAAACAATGTTCGAGTCAGCAGTCGGTGCTGCTCAGGACAGCCTTGAGGAGCTGCTCGATAAGCTTCAAAAAAGTATCGAGTCCGAAGTAGAGCTGGTAATTCGCCAGGTGTCCGACGACTACAAGCATGTAATCCAGGACCACAATGTCCTCAAGACTTTGACCTCAGCTCAGAAAGAGATTAGGACCTTGCTTGATGACCTCGACAGCCGCTTTCTACCGGTGCTCGAAATGCCGGTCAGCACCACAGTTGGCCACGACAACAAAGGAGCCGAACCTGCTGACAAGCTTTCCCTCATTACTTCTCCTACTGCTTCTGCTGGTTTGGAATACGGAGCTGAGCAAGCCACCATCAAGCATGAAACGCCTCCTCCTAACGATGGGGTGGACAGCGATATGGCCGACTTGGCAAGCACATCTGAAGAAGCCGCCAAAGGGTCGCCTACCGCATCAGTCCCTACGGAATCGGGCTTCTCTCAGAACCAAGGTTTTGACTGAGTGGTAAAGCCACTGCTCCTGCTGCGTCTTCCAGGACCAAATTCGGCTCTGTTACGGCTTGCCCCGAGGAACTGTTCCGCTTCACTCGTGTCGTGAAGGGGACTTGAGATCAGGAGAGAATGGAGGACTTCAACAAGCAAGAATTGATAGAAAAGATTGCCCTTTGCCATTGCGCAGACAAGCGGATTTTCACAAAAAAGACTTCGTTCTGATTGCCTTCGATTCGCTTAGTTAACACTCAAACCTACAAGTTAGGGCGTGTTCGTTCCGACAGTAGTACAGTAACGGAAGCCTTTTTTGGTGACAGAAAAGCTTTGGGTTAGGGTTAGAAGAGCTTCCCTTACTGCACTACAGCCGGAACGAACAGATCGTGCCAGCATAACGAACTACATATCAGACCTGGAATCAATGCTCGTCCTAACGAGGGAGGGAGAGATGCCTTTCGGGAGCTAAGGAACGAGGGATGCATCCGACTTGAGGAAATACCCGAGTGGTCAATTGAACTTGAGGATGTGTGATTTAGCCTGCATCTCGATGAGGCATACCGGTCAAGGACGATGCCGTAAATGTAAACTGTTTTGCGATGGAGTTGTTGACGAGCGGTACAGTAACATGTGCCTGGGGGTTGTTGCCGTCTTAACAATTTTCCACTAAAGATTATCACCAGTGCAACCCTCCCACCTGACATCATCCCGCCAGATCATTCCCAATACAACCTGGCAAGCATCATCATTCAAGTTCATCTTGTCTCAGATATTGTGTGAAGGATGTCCGCATCTGATCTCATTGTTTGCTAATCCTTTAATCTTGGGGGTTTTATCCCGTCCGACCGCAATTATGTCCATGATACCGATACCGATATTGTTGATATCGGCCTGTTAAGAGGCCCTACAGAGGTACGTACATATCTGTAAATTGGATACCTCGCTCTGCATGCGTCACCTTGGCACATCTGAACTGTCACTGCTTGACCTGACGGGAATGTGTGGCAGAACCGGTCACCACACCCATTGCTACCATGATCCGCATCCAGGGCAGGTCTCAGCAGGTGGTCTCAGATCGAGGATGCCCTGGCCGAAGATACGTCTTATCCCGTCGGCTTGGTTGCGAGCGGGTGGGCGGCTGTAGCTCCGGGTCCGTCTCACGCATTTCTCAATTGTGAGTTTTGCAGAAGAGGAGGTACCTCGGGCTGATGGAATTGACTGTGAGAATGCCTTGTTCTGCAGTCCGTCATGTCCTGTTCCTGCCACTGACTGGGTAAGTCATTGGCATATCATGCCCTCGTGATACATGAGATAAAAGATGTGCATAATTTACTGCAGATGGAGTTGGAGGTTGAAAACATCCACCAAGACTTTATCGTACCTGCTCTAAAGATCAGATATTAAGGTACCATCTGGGCCGCCGATGACCGCTAATAAGCGGCGGCTACCAGGTACACGTGTACTTTCCCTGCTTTGCAACACCCAAATGGTCAGGTACCGTCGCTTCCTGCTCCCGTTCCATGACTCTTCTTCATGGTTCCTGGCTTACATCAGGCGGGGAGCAGGCATTCGTTGATCTCGAGGTCTTTGGTCGCTTTTCCCCTTCTGGGCATGGAAAGGCCCGAGTTCCGGGCATGACATCGCCAGATCACCTTACTGCTATCAAACCATCTCACCGCCTTCATCCGGCAGCTGGCATGCCTCCCATGTTCTGGAACAAAAGCTGGCAAAGCCTGGAAGCTTCCCCAGTCCATCCCAATTCGTCGTGGTGAAACTTGAATTGAGATCTCTGCACTTCTGTGACCCCCATTCGGCTGCGGCGTTGTGCGGTGGTTACCTCATTACCGTCACCGGCCACTTCCACCTCCTCCACGCTCCACTGACCTCCCACCAGTGTTTTCCACTTCTCTTTGTCCGCGGCCACCTCACCTCCACCGTCTCCCACTGTCCCCCGACGACCAAGTTCCTCCTGCAACCAATTACTTCCCAAGAGGTAACCCGAAACTACCTCTGTGACACTACAACTACGAACCTGTCAAACCGCAAGAATTACCGTCTCCAACCACCAGGCAAAAAGGCACTCGCCCCCCAAACCCTATACTACCAAAAACTCTATCAGTCAACACTTGCCGTACCTCCGTACCAACCGCCCAACCAGATCTGCCACATCCGGCCCTTCTTCTCTTTGGTCGCCTTCGCCTCCCTCGAACGGTTCGCCGCTATTCTTGGAAGCTGCAGCCAAAGATTCCAGAACAATAGCCCTCCGGACCATGAATGGCTGCCCTCTCGCCGCCTACCCGTTTGGTCACGCACAGTGTTGAACCTGAACGGCCGGCATCGCCTTCCCCCGCAATTGCACCACCACCAGACGCACCAGCACCAGCACCCGCAACAATGGACGACACCGCGAGGCTTGTCTCAGATCTACACCAAAAGCTCGCCGACCTCGACGGCAAGGTCGCTGCTTACCAGCGCGACATGCTTGCCGAGTTTCACCGGTACATGGACGACTGTCTGAAAAACTACCCAGTCCACGTTTCGTCCGAGGTGTCCCGAGTCATGGCCGAGTCCATGCACAAGTACCCGGCCCTCACCTTGATGGCCCGCGACGCCCGCGACCCTGAAAGTCCTCGACCTCAGTCGCCCACAAACAAGATTCTCGACAGTGAAGCCCTTCCCAGAGACATTCGCAAGTCGCCTCCGCCCATTTTATACCATACATCCGGCACCCCAAAGGAAGGCCCAAGAAGCCCCCATGAGCGCGAGAGAGAGTTCCAAGGCTTGTTCACTCCTAGATACCTGCCCCTGCTCGATAGCACCCACCGCGGCCTGCAGTCACCCCCGGAGTCTCCAGTACCCACGCCGCTGCCGCTTCCCTTGTCTCAAGATAATGTGAAGAAAGTGGATGACTTCAAGGAGCCAGAGACCATGTTGAAGCTTGAAATCCGCCCGACCCCGGTTAGACGGATGACGGACCGATCCTCATCATCAGTTGAGTCGTCGGCATCTGGAAGCGACTCGAAAGTGCGAAGGAGCGCTTTGCGACGTTCTTCGAGTTCAACCAAGGGCAGCCCGCGCCGGGTGCGTTTCGAATTTGCGGGCGAGGAGGTCTTTCCATCGACCTCTCCCCAGGACACTTCTGCCGTTACAGTCCCGCCCCTGCTAAGTGGGGATAATGGGGCAGATGGGGCGCAGACTCCTCCTCCCCCTCCTCCTCAACTGGAGGCCGCTGCGCCTATCATACCCTCAATAAACGAACCACCCGCGTATACCGGAATATCGTTGCTTGACGTTGAAGGCGAGGAGGACGCACTGCCGAGGCCTAAGAAAGTCTCGTCCACGCAAGCACTTCGCGCGCTTTCTCGGAACGCCCCCCTAGATGCCGGAACTTGGACAGAGGTAAACGCGGATCCGGAAGAGACGCCCAAGATGAACGGCGGAAAGAAAGAGGATAGCGCCCTGCATCAGGACCAGCCGTCCGGGCAGTTTTCTGGGGGAAAGTCGCACGATGGTCAGCGTCACGAACAGCTTCAGCCTCAAGCAGAGAATTTTACAAAACACAAAGTCGAGACCAAATCTTCCCCTCTCGCACACCATGTTGTAACGCAACAGTCCAATGGCGACCGGAGTTTCGGGTCGCCACTGGAAGAGTTGCAACGGGATGAGGACGACGACAGTTCCGACGACGAAGAATTTCTCTCGATGAAAGCGAAGAAAAAGCCAATCTCGCCAACTATTCGAAGCTCATTTGGGCGGCTGCCTACGATCTCTGAGACCGCTCAAAACACCGCGAGGTCTTCCCCCAACAACGCTGCTCAGACGCAATCGCCGACGGTGGATGAGTTTGGTAAAGGGAAGGTGGTGGATGACGTACCCGAAGATGCCTTCTTTGACTTTGATGGAGAGGGCATCTCCACTGGTGTAGACTCTGACACAGAGAAATACATCGCCGAAGATGATTCCGACGACGACGACAACGACGCTGCTGCGAGCAAGATACCACCCGAAGAACGCCCCAGAGTAGCCTCCATAGCCAGCGGATCCAATGCTCAGACAGAGCCAGCTCCGGCCCGCAAGATTCCTCCGGCTACGCCATCGGCCGCCTTGTTCGGCCACTCGGTTGGATCGTACAAGGGAACTTCCATGCGGATGAACCCTATCAGCAACCCGAAGCTGTATGATGAGATTGCTGGCATGAGAAACGTACACACCTTTGTTGGTAGTGTCGATGGCCGCAGCGGCGTGGAGGCTATTGATATGGGGAGCTACCGTGCATATTTGGTTAAGAACCATGCCAGTGCTACCCCCCGCAGTTTCACGGAGCGATTGGCATTTGAAGAGGCAATGGAGCGGAGGAGATCAATGAGGGACTCGGACAACGAAGATGCGTAAAATCATATTAATAACAACACCCTGTGGTCTGCATGATACCCTGGAGGAGCAAAGGGTTGGAAAGGATTACGCATGGAATTGCTGATAGGAGTTCATGGAAACGGCATTACTAGAGGTGGACATTCCCTCTTTGAACATTGCATCGAACCTGCTATAAGCGACGCTTCTTCTATCACCCTGTAACAGTAAAGGCTTCATCATGATACAAACGCAAGTGGGCATACGAGGGACCTAATGACATGTTGATTCTGAGTGAATGGCAGCCAGATGGGAGACATGGCGGGTGATACGCTAATTCTCAGTATGCAATGGGAAAATGATTAAGTGGACTTCTTAAATCATGCAATTGTCCATATCACCATGCCCAGTCATCCGCTTCGGGACCACGGACCGGCGGTAACAAGCCGGACGCTGTCCGTTTGTCACTTCGGTGCCCCGGGAGCCCGGCTCGTCCAGGACAAATAAACGTGGACTCCAGAGCATGATGTGAACGGCAAATTGACAAGACATCAATGAGTTTGTAGGGCTGTAAACAGCTATTGGGGACTATGAATGACTATGAGGACGAATGAAAGGAATAAAAGTAATGAGAGGAATAAAGACCGTCTTGGTGTTTACGGCGATGTCATGGTTTCGGTGGTCTGGCCCGGCTGCAGTCTCCGTTAATTTGTCCTGGACGAGCCCGGGTCCGGGCGTCAGTTCCCGAACCGGGCACGGAGGCTCATGCGCAACCAATCAGAAAGAAGGAATTCATGAACCATGCCTTAACATTTTGGGGGGTCTAGAAGGGGTTTAGAAGGAGGCGCGGCTGCTGTTGCACTCCGTCCAATCTTTGTCATGGCGGCTTGTCTCTTACACACCACTTATGCACCCCCATTTCTCCAAGTTGCAAGTTCCTCCCGTCGCGATGCCATTCTCAACTTGTTCCCAGCAATCTGGCCTGGGCCTTCTCCCTTTACTGCTGCAAACCCAATTGACCTGAGCCTCAATCAAACAGACCGGCAAATCTGCGAACACTTGATGACCGAAATATCGCAATTGCCCGGTGGCTGGAAAACTGTACACACTCACAACGTCACGAAGACAAAGGAAAGGTGGTGGCGGGCAAGGGATACCAAGCATGCAGCTAGGTGTCCTTAGACAACAAGCTCCCTGACCAAAGATCCGAGACCGGCAAACAAACGACGAACCAAATGAAATGACACGACACTACCGCTTCGCGACCAGGTCGCCGCTGCCAACAACCACGGCCGGGACAAAGTCCCCAAGACAAACAACAATGTCTTCCATACCAACCCTCCTCAACCTCCTCTTCGCTACCGTTCTCCTCGTCTTCATCACCCCATCTCTCGCCTACCAACCTCTCTCCGACAGCCAACTCAAAGCCGTCCCCGCCCCGCTCGAGTCCGACTTCGACATTAAAACCGGCGCGCTCCTTGCCCCGATCCTGATCCCCCGCGTCCCCGGCACCCCCGGGCAAGCCAAAGTCCAGAAACACTTCGTCGACTTCTTCGCCCGCGAACTGCCCGAGTGGGAAATATCCTGGCAGAACTCGACGGCCACCACTCCCCTCTCAGGGAACAAACAAATCCCGTTTCAGAATCTGATATTCCGACGGGAACCGCCATGGACGAAGGAGAGAGGGCCGGGAAGAGCAGCGCTGTTGACGCTGGTGGCGCATTATGATAGTAAGATTAGCCCTGAGGGGTTCATCGGGGCGACGGATAGCGCGGCGCCTTGTGCGGTGTTGATGCATGTCGCTAGGACGGTGGAGGGGTATTTGAAGAAGGTTTATGAGGAAGGGGTTGCCGAGGGACTGGGCAAGGAGGGGAGGGAGGATCCGAAGAGGGAAGTGGGGGTGCAGATATTGTTGTTGGATGGCGAGGAGGCCTTTAAGGAGTGGACGGATACGGATTCGCTTTATGGTGCTAGGTGAGTTTCTGCTACCGTGCTTGCTCTGCTATGGAAGTTTTCAAGGCAAGAGACTAATTGGTATTCTCTAAAAAACAGATCCCTTTCCTACGAATGGGAAAACACCCCCTACCCGGCCCTCTCGCGCTTCAAGAACCCTCTCCGCCAAATCGACCTGTTCGTCCTCCTCGACCTCCTCGGCAGCGCCGACCCGGGCGTCCCTTCTTACTTCCAGACCACCCACTGGGCATACAAGAACATGGCCACGGTCGAGTCGCGCATGCGCTCCCTTGGGCTCTTGGAAAGCAAACCCAAGAACCCGTTTCTGCCCGAAGCCGGCAAGCTCAACGAGCATTTTGGCAGGGCCTACGTGGGCGATGATCACCAACCTTTCATGGCTAAAGGAGCGCCGGTGCTGCATATGATCCCGACGCCGTTTCCGCATGTGTGGCATAAGATTGAGGATGATGGGGAGCATTTGGATTTAGCCACGGTTAGGGATTGGGCGAGGATTGTGACGGCTTTTACTATTGAGTATCTGGAGGCTGTTGGGGGGGAGGCGGGGGCTGGGGCTGCTGGGAAGGAGGGGAAAGGGGAGGATGCTGCTGCGAAGCAGGGGACTACTGGTGGGGAGGAGAAGGCTGGTGCGGGTGTTGGGAAGGGGCCTTGATATATCTTGTCTCTGTGTTTTGTTGTTTACTTGTAGGCTTATAGAAGCTATCAATATAAATGGTTCAGGTATGCAGCTATGTATGGTTGTGGATGAAAGTGCAGTGCTGTACACTAGATGCTCCTTTGTGGTCAACGACTACCCTACAAGGTGCATCAGACGGCATGGTGGAGCGATATGGAGACGCGACTTCGGGACTGATATCGACGCAAAGCATGCCCCCGGTTTGGCGTGCGTCGATGTCGGTCTAAACCCAGGGTTCAAACCATTTGCTTGTGTAATTTCAGAGCAACGTTCTATCGTATCGCAAGCTCATCGTAGAAGTAGGTTTTCGCCATTCTAGAGGCATCCAACATGTATCTTATAGGGGTGCAGCGGGGTGGCGGGGCAGGACCATGTTGGCGTTCCATCGCCTCCCCACTGGCGCGCGCCTGCCCAACCCAACAACCAGGGCAACCTTAGGTATTTCCACCTTGCATGTTTCACCCTTCCACCATCCTGATTCCGACATCCACGGCCGACTCTTCCACCACCTGCGAATAACAATTGATAGCACTCTAGAGGTACCGTACGCCATCTCCCGTAAGGACCTCTCTTTCCAACTCGCCGACGCGCGCTTGTCGGCGGAGCAGCGTCCCCGACCGATCAAATATCCAAACGCCAGCATTTCCATTACTTCTCTCGTCGACGTCAACAAATCTAACTCTCCTCTATCACCTAGCTCACGGATTCCCCATAACGTCTGGACCACCTCTCCCATACCGACCGCCGGTCCCATCTTCGCATTGTTCTGGACTTGTTAGATTTATCGGCGCAGAGACTGCTTCAGTGCATCTCTGCTCTCCAACACGGCTTCTCACGGGCGACAGCTGCCTGACCAACAAAACCCAACAGGCGGCGAAACCTTCAATCCCCTGCGAAAGACGATTACTATCGGCTCTGTACTTTTCAACCGCGCCTATACGACACAGCGACAACCTTCGCCACATCCTCATTATCTGATTCAACAATCCTCCATCTCTTCAACCACAGCCCAGTCGGGTCCATCTTCGGCAGTCAGAGAAGCCATGGACGGCAGGAAACACCCAAGCTCTTTCCAGCAGCTTGAAAAGCTGGGAGAGGGCACTTATGCTACTGTAAGAGATCCCCTCCTTGGCCCAGGACTATCCGGCTCGGTGAACACGGGGAAGCAATTATATGGTGCAAATCGCTGACATTACATTCCTAGGTCTTCAAAGGCCGCAACCGACAGACGGGCGAGCTAGTAGCTCTCAAAGAGATTCACCTCGACTCGGAAGAGGGGACGCCTAGCACGGCAATCCGCGAGATCTCCCTTATGAAAGAACTGAAGCACGAGAACATTGTTGCTCTACACGATGTCATTCACACCGAGAACAAGCTTATGTTGGTGTTCGAGTACATGGATGGCGATCTCAAAAAATTCATGGACACCAACGGCGAAAGGGGAGCCCTGAAGCCCCATGTCATCAAGTCCTTCATGCATCAGTTGCTCAAGGGTATTGACTTCTGCCATAAGAACAGGGTCCTACATCGAGACCTGAAGCCGCAGAACCTCCTCATCAATAGCAAGGGCGCTCTGAAGTTGGGAGATTTCGGTTTGGCCAGAGCATTCGGTATTCCAGTTAACACCTTTTCGAATGAGGTCGTCACTCTCTGGTATCGGGCTCCCGACGTGCTGCTTGGAAGCAGAACCTACAACACCAGCATCGACATTTGGTCCGCGGGATGTATCATGGCTGAGATGTTCACCGGCAGGCCCTTATTTCCCGGCACCACTAATGAGGATCAGATTGTCCGCATTTTTAGGATAATGGGCACACCGACAGAACGCACATGGCCTGGCCTCACCTCGTTCCCCGAGTACAAGCCCAATTGGCAAATGTATGCGACACAGAGCCTGTCATCCATCTTGCCTCAGATTGACCGCGACGGCATCGACTTGCTTCAACGGATGCTACAGTTGCGGCCCGAATTGCGAATCTCGGCCCACGATGCGCTTCAGCACCACTGGTTCAACGACCTGGTCCACCAACAGCATCATCACCAAGCGCAGCAGTCAATGATGCAACAGCCGCCGATGATGCAGCAACAGCCAATGATGCAGCAGCATAGAGGCTATGGACAGCCGCAACCCAACTACGAGGGCTACTAGACAGAGCACCCTCGAAAAACCGGAAGGCAGACACCGCCGGTGCCAGGGTTTCCTCCACCAGTTTTGTGGCATCGACCGATGCCAGTAGTGCCAGGGTTTTCTCCTCCAGAATTCCAAAATCGCGGGCAACTGATGCCAGTAAACGAGGGCTGCTACACCGAAGAGCAGATTCTAGGAGGGCGGACAATGCTGGCGCCAGGGCAACGCCATTCAATGTCTTCTCAAACGATGCCAGGATATCCTCCACCAGGGAGGGATCCTCGACCGATGCCAGGACATCCTCCACAAGGGAGATATCCTCAACCGATGCCAGGGTATCCTTCAGGTCAACAGGTTCAAACTGGGCATTTACCGAGAGCAAATGATTTGGTTAACCGTGGCATTGGTTCGTCTACAGATCGATTAATGGCGTGGATGGAAGATTTTATGAGTGGCAATTCAGGGGTGGACAGGCCACGGCGGTCACTCCCCATGGAACCCAGTTTCAATCAGTGCAATTCTCGGATGGACAGGCCACGGCGGTCAGTCCCCACGGAACCCAGTTTCAACCCGTTTCTACATAATAATGGACAGCAAAATATAATGATGCCACATAGGCCTCGAATACAAACAAGTGTAGTGGGCAATGGACACCCAAATGCGATGCCGCCGCGACTTCAGTTGCTTCAATCATCTTTCGTGCCTCCGGTTCCCCCTCCTCCACCGGCGTTACCGAGCTTACCGCCGTCACATGAGCCTCGACATCAACAGATGGGGATTCCACATAGTTCTCAAACTCAAACGCATGATGTGAACGATTCCGGACAAGATCAAACACCTAACGCTGGAGAGAGAAACATATCCGTGCTTCGGGTTGAGGATCGTCCGCCTGATTCTCAATCATTTCGGACAAGAACATACGCCGACGTTGCACGTTCGTCGAGCTTTACACGCGAAGCCAATCACACACGGCGGACGAGCACAGGGAAATAGTAGACGACAGCCCATGTTTTCATGACCCACCTAGCACGTTTATTCTTTACAAAAGGGGGAATGGCGGAGCCTTGGACGAGGATGACGGGAAAAGGGCAGCGCAGGCTAGAGGAAGGTTGTTGTGGCGTACTTGTGCATTTGCCTTTCCTTCAAATAGTTGTTATGATTTGCAGCGGAGGTTTCGATGTGTATTAGATCAAAGCGAACATTGAGAGTGTTGCCCATTATTCTTATTGTCCTCGTATGTGTTTAATATGAGAGTTATGAGTGTTCTCCGGGAGTTCCTCAATATGTTTGGAATTCGAGATACCACCAACGATTCAAGTTGAGTTCTGTGGGAAAAGTCGGTGATAAAAAGTTCGGTTATTATTATGTGGCGTATATATATATTGTTTAATCAAGCGAACCTTTTGTCTCAAACCAAACGGCCTTTCGCGTTCGTTGGCGTCGATCTTAACACACAATGACCTTTTCATGAGGTTGTTGGGTTGATGCGGCTTCCCCAGAACTCCACGCTTGCCCGTTGAAGGTGGAACACCCCGCAAGAGGGCGGGAGCGCCTGTTCGATAAAGCCTTGATCCCTGGCCGGCCCAGCCAGGTGCCTGGAAGCCTGGGCCTGCTCCACCTGATTTATTGAAGCCGCAGTGTAACCAGCGCCGGACATAGCGCACTGCGACGGACTTGACGCTACCAAAGAGCCGGTACTGGACCGCCCGAGCTTGATCCATGTTCTGCAACCGTACAATAACCCGTTCCCCAACGACAACTCGTGTCTCCTGGGCCACGGACAACGCAACTTATCGCGACAACCAACCGACCAGCCATTTCTCCACCGACAACTCCCCATCTTTCCACTGTATGCTTTAAACCGTCTTCCCGGGAAACAGTCGCCGCGATGGCTACCGTGGAGTCACGCAAAGGTATGGTACACCTTCTGAGGCGCCCGCAATGATGGCGATACGATGCCTTTCCACAGAACGACGCTGACCATTCTTGTGCGAGGGGACAGACGAGGAGGCGACCACTATCAAGGTTGCCTCGTCAAAAGCGATTCGTAATATCGTCAAGCTGAAGAGACAACCAACTAAGCCCTCTAAGCCAGGCAATTGGAAGGATGCCACGACATCGCTCGATAGTATGTACCCATTCATCACCGAATCCATCAACTCATCCTCTTCCCCCGCTAACGGATTGCTTATCCAAACATAGACGAGGAAAAGAAAAGGGCCAAAGAGGCCGGTAACGCCGCCCCTCCGAGCCCCATCATCAATCAACTAGACCTCCCCGCACAAGTCACATTCGACACCGGCCGTCCGCTTGACGATGTTCCCGATCTGATCTATTGCAAACTCTGCAAGAAGGGAGTCATCAGGACCTCCGGGAAGGAGCATATTGACGAATGTCTTCGCATCAAGAGGGAAAAGGCCCAACGCAAGAAGGAGGCCCGCGAGGCACGTGAACGCGCCAAGGAGGCTGCTCGCGAGGAGGAAGCCCGCAAGAACGACCCCGACGGCGCTGCGGGCCGCGATGATGACGACAGCGACGCCGACGAGCCCACCGAGAGAAAAGGGAACAGCGGAAAGACGACAAAGAAGGCTACCGGCAAGAAGCCCGATACCGGCGGAAAGAAGAGGAAGGCCGAGGGAGACGTGGAAAAGGGCAAGGCCAAGAAGAAGAAGGACGAACCGAAACCGAAGACGGCCAAGCCCAAGGGCCCTGTGGATGTTGAGAGGCAGTGCGGTGTTATCTTGCCCAACGGACAGCCTTGTGCCCGTTCACTCACTTGCAAGAGTCACAGTATGTCGGCCAAGAGATCCGTGCCGGGGCGATCCCTACCGTATGATATGCTACTTGTGGCATACCAGAAGAAGAATCAAGCGAAGCAGCAGAGAGCCGCCATCGACGCGAATGCCCCGTTGGAGGACGACGACGACCCGAATGCCGGTGCGGTGGACAGCGATGAGGAGACGGCTGCCGTCATGAACGCCCTCGCGAATTGGCGACCACAACCGGTTATCCCTCAACCTATCATTGCACCGATCAAGAGACAGTACCAGCTGGCACGATTGCACGAGCAACTTCAAACGGTAACGAACGGCGGCCGACTCAACATCTTCAAGGTTGTTGGATTTGGTGCCCAGAAGCTTCCGGAGGGCCATCCCGGCCTTCATCAGCAGGAGGAGGAACATGCCGGCGACCCCGACGTCTCCATGCAAGATGCATTTTCCCGACGTTCATCAACATTTAGTCTTGCAGGACCACCGCAGCGAAGGCCATCAGTGACAAGCAGAGCTTAGGAGGCTCAGCCACATAGCCCCCCATCGCAAAATCGAAATCCTAATACTGCTTTATCCCCAATACTGGAAAGTACCACGGTGTCCAGTACTTCTGCCCCGAAAACGAAGCGACGGGCAGACCAACTAGAGGAGGAACCATCGGATACATCACAACGGAAACGAGTACGCTTGACCCCTGGATTGGGTCCGAATCCTCGATTGTCGCCGAACCGGAAGCCGGTACGACGGCCTGTACCGTCACATGTGTCGGATGCTATGGAGAGCCCCAGGGGCCCAAGGCGCCCAAGGGAGACAACGGACCAGTACCTCAAACAGACGTTTGCTCCTAATAGGAGACATGATAGCGTGCGATCACCTCATCCAGCGAATTCATCTAGACCTGGACCTGGTACAAGCCCACATAGGCCGCCTAGGCAGGCATACCCCGCACAGAGACCTCCAAGCCGCGATCCAGAGAGGACTGTTGCCCGCCCAGAACCGAATAAACACCACAACAACGAATCACCCGCTCGGAAGGATTCAGTTGGTGTGTCGCGTCGAGGAGGCGGCTCAGAAGTCGGATCTCCAAAAAGGAATAACTTTGTGAGCCCAGCAGCCGCACGAACCCCAGCTCGGCATCCAAGTCGGCGGCTGTCCTCAGCATCACCCGATCAAAGCTCTTTACACCTGAGTCCCCACATCCCGGATGAAGTTCGCGCAATGGACGCTAAGAAGTGTCCAGAAATCTCACCGGAAGAGATGGACATGCTTCGGGCGATATATATGGCTTGTCGGCAGCACCCGGAAAAGCTGGACGAGTACCGTCAGGAATACAAAGCTTATCAGCAACGACTGCAAGCACAAAATGGCTTAAGCGGAGGGAAACAACCAACCAGACCCCAGTCCGCGAGCCCGGCGACTGAGGTCCCCCCTCGTTCAACATTCGATAAAACCGAACTTCATCAACGTCAGCGTGCGCTGGAACAAGCGCAATTCAGACCTGCTTACCCCCTTCGGCACGGCTCTAGCGCGATTTTCCGTGGCGGTACTACTTCCCCCTCGAATACCCCAGCAGGCGCTCGTCCACGACCGGCAGTATCATCACCGGTAACCAGAACACAGCAGACTTTACCCAACACTCCACATACCGCCGGGAATCATCAGCGCAAGCGGTCTGGTCCTATACCACGAATAATACTCAAGGTACCGAAGCGTACCCAACCACCGAATATGGGCGTTTCACCAGTGAAAGGAGGTCCTCAACGAGATGTCATGAGTTCACCGAGGACGACTCACGGCCCAGTAGGAGGCAAAAGCCTCAAGGACTCTCCCGTCGAGGAGGGCGATCTGGTTGTTATTGATGACTAGATGGCATCCAAAAAGTTAGCAACCCGAGGGAGTTGGATTACCACCGCTTCACTAGAGGCATGGCTGCTCGCGACAACGGAGTTCGCGACCACACAGCCTAAACCCATCTGATATGAGGTCAGGATATGGAGTTCGATAAATGCGACTACATGATGACCCTACATTTGGGGGGATTTGGATCTCCATTTGTTATATGCGTGGGCTCTCAAATCATGAACCTTTGCTTCCTTCTCCTGCGCTACAACGATGCGGCTTTCATTTTTTTTCCTTTTGGAGTTGGAAGTTTTTTACGGAAACAACCGGTTTTTGCATTTCGGATACCTGGTTGGAAGGCTGGAAGACACAGGCGTTGGTCGGTTCTCTATTACAGTTGGCACATCCCAACCTTTTCTATTTCCCCTATCATCTTCTTTTGCAACTCTTTGTCTTTTAGTTGACGCGTTGATGGGACTTGATTGGTCAATATACTAGCTCCGGCGGGTAAGATAGGTTTGGGTTTTCAGTTAGTCACAGATTCCATGAAGACGACCTGGTGGGTTTGGTTTGGGAATCACGTCTTGGGGTCCGAAGCGATCACCCGGTATGATATGATATGGTAGAAAGGGCGAATATAATGAGCGTGATACTTCAACCATGATCCATAAATCTTCACTATGTTTGTAAAGTGTCTTTATGAGTGTCATCCACATGTGGTATGCATGATGGAATGAACAATGGCACATGCTCCAAACTGCCGATCAACCACCCGCAAAAGACCCCATGTGCGCCAAGGACGGGATGACGTCGGATCGCGCCCACTCGTTTAAGTCGCTTACACACAGCAAATGTGGGCTAGTTCTAGACCTCGGCATCTGCCATTGTCCAACCCCAGGTCTTTCTCGCATCATTTGTTATCATCATCGTTTTTTTTTGGCATTTGATCTCTTGACTTCTTTTCCTTCTTCTATCAGCGGTGTTCTGTGGTTCACATAGTTTCTTTCCATCCAGCCAAATTTCCATTCCATTTCCCCCCCCCCCCCCCCCCCCCCCCCCCCCCCCCCCCCCCCCCCCCCTGCCCAGCCTCACCTACATCCACCATTTCCCCTTGGCCTAACGTACAACACCAAACCCTCCAAACCTCCCATCAACAAAAATGCCCCGAGCATCCAAACTCCTCCCCTCCCTCGGGCACGCCGCCTCCGGCGCCGGCGGCACTATCATCTCGACCTTAGCCACCTACCCGCTCGACCTAGTCAACACGCGCCTGAAGGTACAGCGCCAGCTGCGCGCCGACGGGGCCATTGGGCCCGAGGACGGGTACCAGGGGATTTTCGATGCGTTTGAAGCTATTTACGAGAGGGAAGGGGGGGTAAAAGCGTTCTTTGCGGGATTGGGACCGGATTTGGGGAAGAGTGCTGCGGATAGCTTTTTGTTCTTTTTGTTTTATACGGTATGTCTTTCTCTCTTTCCCCTTTGGCGACGGTAATGGTGGGAAGGGGAGGGAAGGGGGAAGGGAAGGGAGGGGTGGGAGGTAGGGATGGGAGCTAATATGCTGATGAAATGATGGCAACAGTGGTTCCGCGCCAAACGCCTCCGCGTCAACGAGTCCTACCTCAAAGTCCTCGAAGAGCTCGCCGTCGGTGCCGCGGCCGGCGCCTGCGCCAAGCTTTTTACGACTCCCGTGTCCAACGTCGTCACGCGCCGACAGACCGCCAACCTTATTTCCTCCTCCTCACGAAGCAACCCATCCACTCCCACCACCGATGGCAGCCCAAGCGGAAGCCCAACCCGCCCACGAAGCCCCGCGGCTCCTCAGACAGACCTCTCCTTCACCGAAACCATCGTTTCCATCTACCGCGAGCGCGGCCTGCTCAACGGGTTATGGGCCGGCTACTCCGCCAGCCTGGTGTTGACGCTCAACCCCAGCATGACTTTCTTCCTGCAGCAGATTCTGAAGCGGATGTTGGTTTCAAGAGAGAACTGGGAGGAGCCGGGGAGCGGTATCACGTTTGTGATCGCGGCGTTGAGTAAGGTCGTGGCTACTAGTGTGACGTATCCGTTCCAGATTGCGAAGGCTAGGGTACAGGTTTCTGCGCCTTCGTCCACATCAAGGGACGACAGTGAGAAGGGAAAAGAGGAGGGGAAGGAGACGAATGGGGAAGGGACGGCTACACAAAATGCAAAAAAGAAGGCCAAAAAAGCAGCAAGAGAAACAATCTTCTCAACAGTCTTAAGGATAGCAGAAACGGAAGGCGTCAAAGCTTTGTACGATGGGATCGGAGGGGAGTTGCTCAAAGCGTTCTTCAACCATGGGTTGACCATGTTGTCGAAGGATATCATTCATGGGTTGATCATACAGCTGTACTTTGCCGTGCTGGCGGCGTTGAAGGATTATAAGAAGATTAGGGAGAGCGTGAGCAAGAGGGCGAAGAAGGCCAGGGGGGATGTGAGTAGGTATTATATGCTTGCCACTTTGGCCACGCAGATGGTGAGGCAGAGGGGGTTGAGGCAGACTTTGGCCATGGCTGGGTTTGGGAAGGGGAAGGTTGAGTAGGAGTGAGGAGGGGTTGGGTTGATGATGATGATGGGTGTTGGTGTAAAAATGGGCGGTTGCATTTAAGGGCGTATAGACGTATGTACTGGTGATGAGCATGCTTTGATCAAAACCTTTTATCTCTCTGGCTGAAGGGTATATCTGTGACAGTGATCGTGAACTCGAATAGCGCTATCCCAAGGGCAAAACTTAGCACGCGAACCCGACTCCGTCCTTCTTGACCTGATTCGTGCCTCCAGCTGAGAACCCCGTACCTTCGCGCCTCAGTTCCACCAGCCCAGGTTTTATCGTCTCCTTCTCTTTCTTCTCCTTCTTCCCTTCTTTCCCCTTCTTACTGCTCGATTCTTTCTTCTCCGTCAACTCCGTATCGCAAACATAGCACACGATAGCATCGGGATCTACATCCGGCGCATGCGGATCATGATGGCCCGTAGGCTTCATGAACTTGTCGACGCAGTTCTTGCAAAGCACATGACCACATGGCTTCGCTAGTGTCGCCCTCGAGGAATTCGACAGCGCCTTCTTGCAGGCGGGACATATCCTCGTCTTGGTTTTCGTGCTCGAGTCCTCCTCTTCCGTGAAGTTGACGGCGACGAGCGTGTGGAGCGAGTAAAAGTGCGGTTTGTCTTCGGGCGCGGCGGGACATGTCGGTTGGGATTTAACCTTCTTTTTGATTTCGTGGAGGATGTCTTTTGAGTTCGAGGAGGGAGTTACGGAGGGCGACCAGAAGGAGGGGAGTTTGGGTTTCGAGGCCTGTAGGGAACAAGACAAGTTAGTATGGAGTGCGATGGGCGTACGGGCAAAGCAAGGGGTTCCGGCCCATACCTTTTCGTCTTCAATGGCTCTCCTTGCTTTGGCTCGCTCCTCTTCAGCGATCCGCGCAACCTCGTCTCCATCCAGAGAAAACTTGCGCTTCTCTCCCCGCTTGTCTTCTATCCTCTTCTCCTCTCCATTCCCACTAGCTGTCGATTCGCTTCTTTGTAACGTAATGTCCCGCTTTCCATTGCCATTGTCATTGCCCCTCTGAAACGACAACCCAGCCTGGGTGAGCTCAAACTCCCTAATCGCCCTCTCCTGCGCCTCGGCATCTCTTCTCGCTTGCTCCTCAGCTGCTTCCCTCTCCTCCTGCTCCCGAAGCTTCTCGGCGCGCTTGATCTCCTTCTTTTGTGCCAGGATGTTGGTCAGGGCGCATTCGCGGCAAAAGATGTCGCCGTGCAGACAGGCGACAGGGTCGATGGCGGTTTCAAGGCAGAGCGAACATGACGCGAAGGGGAGGAAGGATTCGCGCGAGAGGCGCGCGGAGGAGGCGGTCCAGGCGGCTTTGGCTAGCTGTCGCTCGTGCGAGGTGAAGACGGGTCGGCTGGTGTTTCTTTTGCCTGGGAGGTCAGAGTCTTAGAGTCTCGGATGTGTGGTGGAAGGATTGGAGGGGTGGGCTTACTGTGTGACATGTTGTTGGCTGCGGGAGGTGGCCGTTTAAGAGGTCTGGTGATGTTTTGGCGAAAGTTTTGGAGAAGCAGTCGGGCAGTCGTGAGGTCACAGATGAGAAGTCACGAAGCTCCGGCAAGGGAATTGCAGCAGCGAACAGTTCCCCAGGCCCACTGTTTGCGCGGGCGCCAGTGGATGGCCCTTGTGGAACCAGTGGGCAGGCGGCAGTCTGGCCCAATGTGGATTAGGGGATTGTGGGGAAGACTTGTCGGGCCATTGTGGTGACCCTGTTTCGACCCCGTGCGCCCCTGTCAGGCACATGCTGAAATCGTTGGCCCGTCGCATTTTACAGCGGATGAAGGGTTCATTCTGCCGTGGTGCCGATTGCCTCCCGCCCGTCGGGCAATTTTGAAGAAGGTTGGTTGGAAAGATACTTCGCCTCAACAATTTCCATTGTCACGTCATTTAGAAATCTGGCTTTTCCTAATTTTGCTTTGTTTTTCTCCTTCGTTGTGATTGTCGCGGGGACGGCTATCCGTGGGATCGACTGCCTGCTCCATGTTCCACTCCAGTTGACTTTCTGCAGATGGCAAAAGGATGAAAAGAAGGAGCCGGGTTTGACTCGTTATAAAAATTTCAAAATACTTGGTACAATACATCTTTTTTTAATACCGCGCCATTCGCCGCTTTCTCTACCAGAACAGAGTGATACCTTGACCGTCACTCTCACCTCCGGTCAACCCTTTTCAGGAATGTCGTCCAATATGACGTCGTCGGCCGATTATAAACCACCAGCAACGGCTGCAGATGCTGCCACCGGCTCTCATGGCACCACCGCCAGCAGCAGCAGCACGATGGCCTCGCCGCAGCAACAGCAGCAGCAACAACACCAAATACACAACCAGTTGTCGTCAGGTGCTCAAGCACCTCATAGCCCTAATCTCCCGTCGCGCATTGCGTCGGTGATGATTATGGGCTTGACGGGTGTGATCTCAAGGACGTTTCTGTACGGCTTCAACGACATTGAAGTCAAGGGCCTCGACAGGTTTAAGCAGCTTTTAGACAGTCGTGAAGATCCCGAAAGGAGAGAGCGTGGACTTCTCACAGGTGTGTTTATGAAAATTATATAATCGAGAGAGAAGTTTTGACTGACGGCGTAAATGCAGTCTCCAACCATATCAGTGTGTGAGTGCCTCATGTCCGTGAGCTCCAGACAGTCAATTCAGAACACCAAAGCTCACACGTGTGATGATATTTTTCAGACTCGATGACCCAGTAGTATGGGGTGTCCTCCCATTAAGTTACGCCTTCAACCCCAACAACCTCCGATGGACTCTAGCCGCTCATGACATCTGCTTCGCCAACCCGTACGTCCTTCCTCACCTATCCCCCATCCCATCCCATCCCATCTCATCTCATCTGATCCTAACTTCCCTCACAGAACATTCTCCGCCTTCTTCACAGCCGGCCAAGTCCTCCCCTGCCACCGCCTCAAACACTCCCAGCACGGCGGTCTCTTCCAGCCCTCGCTCACGCAAGCCATCCGCCTTCTCTCGTCGCAACCCTTCGTCCAACCGGGCTTCTCCCCCGCGCCCCTGACCTCCCCCGTCACCTCCCTCCCGACCCCCTCAGCAGTCGACATCCCCGACCCCTTCACCATCGGCACCCTCACCTACTCCACCACGGGCAACGACTCGCACCCCTCCCCCTCCATCTACACTCGCAACCGACACTCATGGGTACACGTCTTCCCCGAGGGTTTGGTCCACCAGCACCCGCAGGTTGATCTGCGGTACTTCAAGTGGGGCGTTGCGCGGCTGATTCTCGAGAGCGAGCCGGCTCCCGACGTGGTGCCCATGTTCATCGATGGCACGCAGCAGGTGATGGACGAGGAGCGCGGGTTCCCGCGCTTCCTGCCGAGGATCGGCAAGAAGATTAGGGTGGCGTTTGGGGAGGTGGTGGATTATGAGAAGACGTTTGGGGATTTGAGGAGGAGGTGGATGAGGGAGGTTGAGAGGGTGCGTCAACAAGAAGAGGAGGCAGCGGCCAAGGCTGCTAAGGCTGCTAAAGCTGCGAAGGCTCCGAAGGGGAAGGACGTGGTGGTTGCGGAGAGCAGCAAGCCGAAGCCGAGATTGTTGGGTGACTTGCCTGAGCAGCTCAAGTATTCGGAGGAGGCGCAGCAGATCAGGATCGAGTGCGCGAGGAGGATGAGGGAGCAGGTCCTCAAGGTCAGGAGGGAATTGGGCGGGTATGAGGAGAGCGATCCTAGTTTTGGAGAGGCGAGCACGTGGGCGCCGGATAGGAAGGTTAAGGCGGAGAAGTATAAGAGCAGGGTCGATGGGAGCGAGATTAACCAGGACTAGGAGTGCCGTGGTTAAGTCTGCTCGTCTGCTAGTCTGCGGCTGTTGTGTGCGAGAGGGTGTGGGAGTTGAGATGGGGTGAGAATTGGGGTCGAGGTTGAGCTAGAGCGGGGCTTGCGGCCCGAGTCTACGCAGGTCTGAGAAGGAAGGAGAAGAAGAAGAGACATTATGGGTATTTTGTATGTATATAGATTTGCGGATCGATGACATGGGCGTCCGTGTTTTGTGGAAAAATCTAGAAAGCGGGCGGATCAAGATAGAGCAAGGTTGGGAAAAGCGAGATATTGTATTTCATCCGAGAGATACATCAAGGAGGGCAAACGGGGCTTGAATATTGCCTCTTGCGTTGTCTACAGTCGAGTATGATCATGGAAGTTTGACACATCTGGGGGGTCTGGAATCAGACACCCCTATATCTTGAACCTACACACTCGTTCCATTCGACTCGATTAGAGCTGAAATATCCTGGTTATGAGGAAGTAGGAATATATACCATGAGAAGTCGTTTGAAAATCCCAGTTGGGTTCCTGTTCAGCTGCGAACATCATACCTTAGTGAACAACATGTGACTTGGGAAGACAGTTATTGTGTTAACTTGGCATCCAAAGGGGTAGTTCCTGGCCCTGAATGCTAGCCTTCCATATTCCCATGTAAGTTCGCCAATCGTAGGAGGTCTGCCCACTCCCACCCGGTTGCCTGGATATTCCCAATTCCTTTTGTAAGCCAAGCCCTTCCGCCGGATGTTGAATATCCCACCCCATTAATAGTACGACTCCTCCGGCCTCTCCTGATACCAAAGCAACTGCTGCCCTCCCGCAAACTGCGTCTGCGGTTGCGGCACAACAATAGATGCCTTCCTCGATGGAAGCAGGGACTCTATCGACGACAACACCCCTCCCGGCGGCGTATCAGCCCTCTCTTGCTTGACCTTGCTGTTGCTGCTACCTCCGACACCACCATCAAGAACTAACGTCTCCGCCAACCCTCTCGCCTGCAACATTCCCGTATCCGCAAAGATAGTCTCCAGCATATTTCTTGCAAACACCGTATAATGCCTCGGCACACCCGGCGCTGACCCGGCCAGCTGTATCTGGAACAACAGATTCGGCACGCCCGCCACGCCGATGCCCGCCCCTCCACTCGTCCTATCGATACAATCACGATGCTTCCTTTCCAGCCTCGGGTGTCGGTAGTGCGTCGGGATTGAAACCAACAAGTCACGCGCCACACGCCGGATGGTGGCAAGGATATTCTGCTGTTCCGCCGTCATGTTCGCAGAGAATACTTGTGAGCAACTAAGCGGGTATCGATCGCTGAACTCGATCAGCGATCGACACGTCAGCAGCCTCAACCAGCGTTGGTGGTTCCAGCCGCGGGCGACCCAGTGGTCGGCGTAGACGTGGTAACAGTCGTCGAAGACGCCGTCGGGCGGGAAGAAGCCGGGGGCGCAGCGCTCTTCGAGGACGGTCCATATGGGGCTGGCACTCCCTTGGCTGTGCCGACGTTCCCAGGCGTCAAGCTCGGCGTCTATGGCGAGGGCGTCCCGGATTACTTGGGCGGTTTTGGGCCGTCCGTCGATGAGGGCGTAGTTGTTTAGGTAGGCTTGCAGCTCGAGGACGCGCGTGGCGATGTCGAGGATCTCGACGGCGGGTTTGTCGGAGGGCGCGGCGAGGCGGGTGCAGGAGTCGAACCAGCCGCTGTAGGCGGGTGGGAGGGCGAGGTTGCCGGCGTAGAATGGGTTGAGCTGGTGGTTTATGTTAGTTTACTGAGAATCGGTGAGATGGGTCGGGGTCGGGGGGTTGAGGGTACTATGGAGAGACAGAGCTGTAGGAAGCCACGCATCAGGTCTTGAGGTAGGTTGGGAATGCATAGAAAGTTACTGAGTAAGGCTGTGGCTCCCATCATATGGGTTCGCACAGCGTCGGCTGGTCGACCTTTGTTTCGGATAACCTAGAAAAGACATGTGAGTAACACCGTTCAAGGATGAATGATACATAAGAAATAGTCCTCACTTCATAGATCGCAAGCATGATGACTATTCGTAAAGATATATCCAGGTTCATTGCCTGAGGGTTTGCTAACGCGGATGCCGTATGTTGAAGTGCCAAGCCGTATTTCTGCCTCGCCATGGTATCCAATACTTTGTCGCCAGTGAGGTTGGACATACTCGCCAACCCTACGGCTGCCATCATGTCTCGAAACTCGGGGGCATGAATCCAGTCCACCATCCGCAGCTCATGTGTCGCAGTAGGTTCGTCTGGATGTCCCACCACATAATGCTCGACGTAAAACTGGATGGCCTGGTCGTCTTTACTGGCGTAGATCTCTTTTGGTATCCTTGTAAGGCTGTGTTCCGGTGATGCCGACAACTTGAACCGCGGCCTTTCGGAGAAGGAACTTCGACTGGAGACGACGCTCTTGGAAGAGGGAGTTGACGATGAAGACGAAGATGAAGATGACGAAGAGCTTGAAGGTAAATCCACGGAATCCGGGAGGTCTGAAATCCCCCACTGAGCATGTGCCTTCTGGATAACCTTTGTGCTTTCATCCCGAAACATCAACGACAACTGGTCCCGGTAGCCAGGACAGCTCTTGCCCACTCGGATGCATTGGGTGCATTGTGGCCGAACCTTATCACACTATAAAGTAAAGAAAGGATATCAGCAATCAAATGAGTTGTCAATAGAGAGATGCAGAAGATCGAGATATGTATGCTTGTGTCGTTGTGACCTGGAGCTCTTGTGGGCTGGGCCTCAGCTACAAGCAAGGATGATCCCAATAGTGTAACAGCCAAAGAGTACTTGGACTTTGTATATGTTTGTCCGTTGCACGTTGTGAGACAGTGCTGGTGCTTGAGGGCGTTGTGTGTGTGAGCGGGCATGTATATGGGTAGGGCCGGACATACCTTGATTCTCCTAGTTCGACAGTTCTGGCACCCCTGGGAGGCTTTGCCGCAGTAGACCATGGTTCGGTACGATCCGATAATGACAGTGTACTTGCAGGATGTATAGATTCCGTATTCCGGCGTCGGTAACCAGTAATTGCAGAGACAATGGGCGTACTGTCGATTCCACCTGAATGAGGTTTCAAAGAGTGACCAAGAGGAGACCAACTATGAGACCGTTGTCGGATAGGGAAAGCAGATCGTAAAATGGTGGGAAAAGCGCGGCATATCACTGCGAACCCATGCCTTATGCCTCCCCATTAAGCAGGCCGTGTTCCTGGTCTCCCGCTAGAGACAGCGGCATATGCTTGCCGTCGACTCCCTCCGGTGGAAACAAGCAGAGCAACGTGGGAATAAGTAATAAGCCGGCGCGGAGATTACCATCTCAGGATTACTTACAGGCAGCAAAAGGGCACTCCATTCCAAGATTTGCATTCCCGGCTTCTTCTCGCCAGTCGCCACACATCAAGGCATGGAGTGTAGAGTAAACCCTGAAGCGAAGTCCAGAAGGCGTCCCCTAGGTTGAAGATGTTCTCATTCCCATCCCGTGAAGAGCGAGCATGACGCTTTGTAGAGCCATCTTTACCTCTTGAGCCATCACAGTCCGAGGTTGGGTAGTTGGTCGTCGCGACGTCGAGGCCAGCCTTTAGGTTGTCGTTGGTTGGATGAACCACTGTTTCTGTGGGTTTAAATCCATGCCATGATGTGAGGGTCGTGCGCTTCCACTTGCCTCACTGTTGGGGCACATCCACATCGAACGGTGTGGGGTGACGATCCTTGTAAAGGGGTAACTGAAGTCGTTGACCTCCATGACCCCTGATGCTGCAGCCCTTCTCGTGTACATAAAGTCCTAGAACCCGATGGTCTAGCGCACGCCTCAAGCCTTCAGGACATGGCCAAGTGAGGTTCTAAGGAGATGAACTGCTTGGCCAGCTGGGTTTCAATGGGTTGATGCCGATTTGCTCATCACAAAATGGTGGAAACTGACTTTACTGATAGCATTTTTGCACTTGCGTTTATTATAGCTATGGACAATTGGATGATCGACAAACTGGTAGGGGTCCAAGCAGAAACAGGAAGTGCGCAATGGCATACTCATCCTGACGAGTAGATATAACGTGATGGATCTGCCCGGGAAGTTAACTCCATATATACTCTATTTGAAGCCCAACACCTGTCGTCCCCAAGTCGATTGATATGTCTCGCCAGATAGGACACAGCTAAGCGTGATTTGCGATACCTCTCTCCTGTCTTTTCGAAGTCGTTTGAATCTAGTCCTCTCCAGTCTCGAACTCAAATTCAAGTTCAACCCGCTTCGAACATGGCATCCAGTCTGTGTCGGATCAACAAAAGCCGTATATACCTTTGACGGATACAAGTGAGCCTTGTTGCGTCAAGCCTGGGACGTCTGATGGAAGCGAGGAGGATTCGTGGTTCAGGTTAAGCATCTCAAAGGAACCTAACATTTTCAGAAGAGAGAAGATGTGAATACCACCAGCAAGTGCGGTGGTGATAAAAGAGGTTGGAAGTAACTACTGTCAGGCGTCACTGACGAGCGGGAGCTTATCATCCGGGCAGAGGCCTAAACTTCCACTTGGGCAACTGAGTTCGGTCCCTTCATCTTCGTCTGAAACTCGGAAGCTCAGATGATGATCAAATGCCCGTCATTCTATGGGTAATAAGATGGAAGGTAGGTCCAAAGGCGTTGAGAAGGTTCTCAGGCAGAGAGGTACGTACCTGTTGCCTGCCAGTAGGAAGTCCTGAGCTCTTCACCTTCACGCCCACGGCAACTTCCGAGTTTGTGAGCTTGGATTGGATGTGGGGCTCTGCCAGAGGGAGGTTCCCCAAATGCGGGCGGCGGCAACAGCACCGCAACCCAAACCATAAAGTTTTCTGTCCGTTGCTGCCACCAGCTTGAGGTTTGCCTTTACAGACCACCGACCACCACAAAACCACAAACCACCATCATAGCTCTATTCACGACTGACCTTTTCGCAATCCTCTTCCAACCCACGAGCACCCAGTCCCCAGTGCCAACGCGTCCCTTTCTCCACTCCGCCAGACTTACAACCACAAGAACAATAGCCATCGCCGAGGAGGACAGGTGCTCTTTCCCTCGCCAGTTTTCTACTTTCCCCCCCCGCGCCACCAATAATTTTCTGATTTCTTGTGCGGCCGCCCCCGCATCATCTTTTTTCTTCGCACATCATCCTCAACCGCCGCAGGAAGTAATTCGCTTCCCCAAGTTCGCTTCCTTCCTCAATCCCTCAAGCACGAGGTAAGAGGCCCGCCCCTCCGTCAAGCTGTCAAGGTCCCGGGATGTTGTCAGAGAACAGACTGACGTTTGCCCCAGGTTTAGCTCAGATCTCCACTCTTGGTTGCCCCACTCTGCTGGCCGTCCACGTTAAATCGGCAGCTTTTTCCCTCGACGCGCGCCTCCTTCTGGGATTCATCCTGCCATCTACGCCATTCCACGACACCGCACTCACATCCACATCCATCAACTCTCTTCTTGGCGTTATCCAGAACCACCGCAATCATGGCAACAAACGGTAATGTTAATCACAGCGACCAGTACGCAGCGCCCAGCTCGACAACTGAGGCCCCCGCCACTACTTCCACCACTTCCCAGAACCAGAACCAGACCCTGCCCAAGGATGAGGTCGGCTGGTACTTCGTCGAGCAATACTACACCACTCTGAGCAAGAACCCCGAGAAGCTTCACGTGTGTCCAATTGATCCCACTTTGAACTCCTTCTGAGCCATTGCTTACTGTTTTCGCAGCTCTTCTACGGCAAGAAGTCCCAGTTCGTCTACGGTCAGGAGGCCGAGATCTCCTCCGTTTCCTATGGCAGACAGGTGAGTAGTCATCGCCCCTGCCCCTCCCCCTATAGTGGCCCCACACGTCATCACATGCTGACTCCCAAGTACAGGGCATCCAGGAGCGCATCAAGGGACTCGATTTCCAGGACTGCAAGGTCCGCATCTCGAATGTCGATTCGCAAGGCTCCGGCGACAACATCGTCATCCAGGTCATCGGCGAGACCTCCAACAAGGGCGCCGAGCCCAAGAAGTTCGTCCAGACCTTTGTTCTTGCCCAGCAGCCCTCCGGCTACTTCGTCCTGAACGACATGCTCCGCTACATTAAGGAGGAGGTTGAGGAGGAGGTCGAAGAGCCCGCCCAGGAGGCTGCTGCCGCTCCCGAGGAGGAGGCTCCCGCTCAGCCCGAGGCTCCTGCCGAGGCCGCTGTTGAGCCTGTCGAGGAGGCCGAGCAGCCTGAGCCGGAGGCTGCCGAGCTCGATGCCAGCGCTGTTGACGAGAAGCTTGAGGAGGTTGCTGAGGAGGAGACGCCCGCTGCTGAGCCCATCGAGGCCGCTGCTGAGCCTGTCGAGGAGGCCAAGCAGCCTGAGCCGGAGGCTGCCCCCGAGCAGGCTCCCGAGCCTGAGAAGGTTGTTGAGGAGATTACCCAGGAGGAGGTTAAGAAGCCTGAGGAGCCCAAGGCCCCTACTCCCACTCCTGCCCCTGTTGCTGCTCCTCGCGCCGCTGCTCCCCCTGCTGCCGAGCCCGAGAAGCCCAAGGAGCCTCCCAAGCCCAAGACGTGGGCCAACCTGGTCGCTGTTGCTGCCGGCCCCAAGCCTGTCGTTCCTTTGACCAAGGCCGCTACTCCTGCGGTTCCTGCCCAGACCCGCGCCGCTGCCCCCGCGGCCGCTCAGCAGCCCGCCGCTGCTCCTCAGGCTGCCGAGACCGCTGCCGCTCCCAAGGAGCAGGCCAACGAGTGGCAAACCGCTGAGACCAAGCGCCAGAGCCGTCCCCAGTCCATGACCGCCAGCGCCGAGAAGGAGACCGCTATGGCCTACATCAAGTATGTCACGGACAAGGTCAAGGATGAGGACCTCAAGAGCCTCCTGAGCAGCTTCGGCGAGCTCGTTTACTTCGACATCAACCGCACCAAGGTATGTTACATCGCTCATGCTGCTCGTTGATATGAGCGGGAACTGACAACCTGTTAGAACTGCGCTTTCGTCGAATTTAAGACCCAGGCCGGTTACAACGCCGCCGTCGCCGCCAACCCCCACACCGTTAACGGCGAGAACATTGTTGTTGAGCAGCGTCGCCCCAAGTCTACTGCCTTCGGTGGCAGCAACTACGGTTCTGCTGGACGTGGCGGCGCCGCTGGACGTGGCCGTGGTGGCTTCGAGGGTGGTCGCTCTGGCAGCCAGAGCGGCGGCCGCGGTGGATTCGGTGGCCAGTCTCGTGGCCGCGGCGGAGCCAACCGTGGCCGTGCCCCTACTGCTCAACCCCCTACCGCTTAGGTGGCGTGAAGGGTTGACTAAAAGGTCACAGTCAGTATTGCCTGAGAACTCGTCACATTGCCCAGTGTGATGAATGATAAAATTTACATAAAGATATATATGGTTGTTCGTCTCGCTTGCGGATGGGCTGGAGTTGTTTGGAAGGTTAGGAAAAGACCTGAAGACAAAAGGAGGCACAAAATTCGACTTCGGTGGGAATCATTGCCGCAACCATAAACGGGAAATGACTTTCATTTTTGGGAGGAGACAGGCCAGGAAGAGAGGGCTACAACGCATCCATATTTAGGCTTGTTTCTTATCTTTTTTGTGTGGGCGGACAGGGTCCAATACGGTTGTGTGGTGTTTGGTTGCGTTTTTATGCTTGGAGTTTCGGAGCGATCATGCATATACAAAAACGACACCACTTGCATTTCTTCCCATTTCAGCATTCCTGGAACGTCTTCGTCTGTGTTGCTGTATTTCTGACCTAATGCTGTATTCTGACCTAATGCTGTATTCTGACCTAATGCTGGAGGGTTTATTCAGTAGTAGGTATGTATTATTCGGTATCCATTCCCGAGAGGAGCAATGGCGTAAGATAGGTTAATAGAGGCCACGGTTTCAGTTGGAAGCTTCCACTACAAATCATGACCACAACAACGAGGTGAAGATTCAAGACGCCAGCAGGTGGATTGTATCTGCGAGCCATCGTGCACTTGGGTTTTCCGAAAACACCCCTCCCATCTGGCGAAGCCCATTAACCTTATGACGAGTCTATTCACCATAGCCTCTCTAATATTTAGCATGGAGTCTAGTCTGACATTTGACCCTTATAGAACAGATAGGGCTCTGGGCGCCAAGGTGGTTTACCCTGCTTATACTACTTAACTACGCCTGTTGGTGAGATTTCTTGGCCGGCGTCTATGTCGAGCACATTCAGCTTGATGATCATGGGGGTAAGAAACCGTCTTGACTGTGAACTCTCAAACTCAGGTAGGTTGGTTTGTTATCATGAGCATCAGGCTGAGGCTAATCAACATGTAGATTAGCGTCTAAGTATGACGAGTGTAAGCATGCTCCATAGTCTATACCCTCCTTCCAAGTCCGTATCTCACGAAATCTGGCGTTCAAAAACATCAAATTTCACATCCCACGAGACCTTGACTGTCATCATCCTCAAAGCAGAAGAACCATGGAAAAGACCACCTCAACCCGCCGACGGAAGTATGCCCGAAGGGTCAAAGACAAGTTCACCCTTCACGGGGTCAGCGAGCACAACTACGAGGCGTTCAACGCTACGACTCCGTCCCCCTCCGCACACCTTCCACTCAAATCCGCCTCCCCAAGCTCTTTCCAGCATCCAAATACTCCGACCACCTCCGCTGCCAGCTCTTCACCGTGACTCTCTCCAGAACCCCTCGCTATCGCGCGCTGTCGTACGTAAAGGAGCGATGGTACCAAGACGCATAGACTCTCTGTTGTCAACTCAACCGCCACAACCTCCCATCGCAAAACAAATCATTCAAGGGAGAAAGACCCAAACAGAGATAGGAGTAGAGATAGAGTCAGATACAACGCCCAACAACAAATCCCAATAAAATGCTCAACACCGCCCTCCGCCACCTGCGCTCTCTTCCCACCCTCGACCCGGACGCCATCCCCATAATCAACTGGATCGACTAAATCTGCATCAACCAGTTTGACAACAGCGAGAAATCCCACCAGGTCCAGCTCCTGGGCCAAATCTACTCGCAAGCGATGGAAGTCCTCGTCTGGCTGGGGCCAGCAGCTGATGGGTCGGATGAAGTCATGGGGGAGTTGGGGAGGAAGTGGGTGGGGACTGTGGAAAAGGTTCTTAGGGAGGGGTGGGAGTGGAGCGGACATGTTCATGAGTTTATGAGGGACTACTGGACTTTTTCTGGGGCTGAAGAAAAAGGGGAGGTACAATCCCTCTTCTCCAAGACCTTACGAACGGTTATTTCCTTGCAGAAGGGGGATAAGTTGAAGAAATGGTCCACCCGCCCCTGGTTCACCCGCATCTGGACCATCCAGGAATTCTGTCTCTGCGAGGACACGGTCGGTATTTGTTTGCGGCGGCGCCAAAATCGCCCACCATTCCGCTGTCGGTGTCGCGATTCAACTAATCAACTTTATGTTTCTCGACTGGCACTTGGATGCCGAGTACCTCCAGCGGCAAAAAAAACCCGTCCCGAACTAATCCGACTGAGAGAGGAAGAGCTAAAGATGAAAGTCCTCGAAGGTAGCCTAGTCGAACTGCTAGATTGCAGAGACATCAAGCTCATGAGTCCCGCGGAGCTGACGCTCTTGCCGCGGATGAAATTGCTGTTCGTACTTATCGGGTTCGACGAGTACAGCGATGAAGACTTTGGACCCAAGGCGACGAGGTATAGAGATCGAGTTTGTAGATTATTGGGGCTGGCGGTTGATGCGGAGAAGTTGGCTATTAGGCCGGATTATTCGGCTAAGACGAGCGCGGTGAGGGTGTGGACGGATACGGCGAGGGCGTTTATTCTGAATGGGAATGGGGGAAAGGGCACGTTGGAGGTGCTTAGTTATGCGCAGTTTCCGAAGTTGGGAGTTGAGGAGATGGAGTCTTCCGAAGTGGAGGGGGAAAGGGAAGAGAAAGGGGAGACGCCAGCAGAATTGCCGTCGTGGGTGCCAGCTTAAAACCCCGGTCTTTTACCTTCTTACTACGTGATTGAGAATCGCAAAGCGGGCGACGAGCGGATTCCGACTGTTTACGCCCTGAGGGAAGTCTGGCATGACGGCGGTGGAAGTCGTGCCGACCGAGTCCCCTTACGGGCTTGGGCTGCGGGGGTTTCTGGTTGATACGATTGAAGAGTGTTCGGAGCATGTCTGGTCGGATCAAACGCTTGAGGAAAACGATTATGGGGTTATAGCTGAGTATTTTGCTCCTTTGGAGAGTTTGTGCCAGCTTTCACAGCAGACGCAGAAGCAGAAACAGAGTCAGCACCCAAGCAGCCGACGGATCTACGAAACAAATGCCAGACAGCAAGAAGCCCTTTGTAGGGTGGCTGTCGGAGACCGGATGTTTGCCATGGAGGAGGGATATCAAAGACTGACTGCCGAAATGGTTCAAGTCTTTAACGAGTGGCTTGAGGGTTGTCGCTCAAAAGCTAAACCGTCGTCATCTTTGCTGGGTTCTGATGGTCACGACCACCACCAGAAGAAGCGACAAAAGAAGGAGGAGGAGGAGGAGGAGGAGGAGGAGGAACATGAATGGATAGATGACGTCGGTTTGCCAGCAGAACTCGCAATGACTCTGGATCAGATGAGCAACAAACGGCCGTATCTGATTGAGAAGGGATATCTTGGAATGGCTCAGTTGAATGCTCAACCGGGTGACGTCGTGGTGGTGTTTATGGGGGCAGCAAATCGCCTATGTGTTGAGGCCTGTTGGAGGGAAGGATACCTCTATGGATAACACGTACGCCTTTGTGGGTGAGGCTTATTGTGATGGGGTCATGGATGGGGAGATCATAGTGACGGAGGAGAAGAGGGAGTTTTTTTCTTTTTTGATACTATTGGTTTCTTGTTCAGATACGGTTGATGTGTTTTTGCACTTTTCAACACTACTTCAAATACCAGCCGAACTCCCGTCCTTTGGAGTAATGACACTCGAGTGTTTCATGATACTTGATGACAGTAGCGTGTGGTACGATGGCTTTCGTCTCACTCTCATGTGGGGACACTCCGTCGAGGATATGTATGTACTCAACTGGCCCGAGGCTTTACATGCACAATTATATGGGCACGTAGTTGAGTCGCTATCAAGAAGCGATGTAAGCCTAGAAGGAAGCCGATTACCCATTCAGGAAGGTGAAGAGAAAGTGCCGTAGTCCGGCAGCTGGGTACGGGTGGACTTCTTTCTCCATCTTCTTCCGAAAGTTGGTCTTTCGGTCGGTTGATTCGGCCCCATTCGCGACCATGTACCAATATAGCAAGAAACTGGACTCCGGTGACGGAGGCCGCTTTGATGTTCATGCTCAACATGTATCCATCCAACCGCCAGGTCGGAGTGGCCTTCTTAATCTAGCAGAGCCAGTGTGAGAACCGTACATACGCAAGTGGTCACAGGATAGTGGCGTAAGATGGTAAAAAGAGATAAGGCAAAGACTGACAGGTCTGTATCCACCGGACACTCCAGAAGTTGCGAAATACGCGCGGCTATAGAACGAAGTAGGTCGTACGAAAATTTAACCCTGAACCAACAGTCCAGAGGTGGTGTCCTGGTTCGGAGTTCCATAGAATCAAGGTGTGATGTTGGTGTTACATGAATACGTACGCAGTAAGACAGCGACCATACCGGGAAAGTACCCTTCATGTTCGTAATTGTTGGTTATACCTTTTGAAGCGGGAGCGGATCCTGTACCCTAGACGAAGGTGGCCTCCAAAGACATCCTCATGTCTGCGCAACCTTTGAGTGTTTCGAAGACTTGCGTCCTCAAGACTATAGTCATCAAGAAGATGCCCAAGAGACTTTGGCCAACCTCCTCGGGAGTATCACGTCACTCCTTATTATCCCCTCCGAGAAGAACCCCATTACAGTCAAATCTCGGGCCTTATACGGGGCATAGAACCCTCCGCGTCTCCAAGGCAGGGAATGACGCCATCTGTCGTTGGTTGAATCACAAGCCTTCTGGTTTATAACTCGTCGGCTCGGTCTTTGGAGGGACAAATCCGAAAACGAGGCTTTACTGGTGTTTGCTGCGTGTGCTTCTGCCAGTCTGACTAACAGTCATAACGCTTCTTTGCCACCAACGACCGAGAATCGAGCTGCTTATAGCGGTAACCTGCTGAATCAGTCAGCCATTGACGGCCTGAGTGGTGGAAAGTAGGGTACTGCTCAAGGGAGGGTATACCTCAGCCCAGCAGAAGGGAAGTCATCTCTAGGTACTGCTCTTCTGGGATGGAAGGTCAGTAGACTACGCACCAGCCTCTGCAAGTTCCAAGATTCAATAGAGCTGAGAGACAGACACGGCTCGGGCTCCGCTTGATGCATTATCCGACCCAGAAAGCCGTTCACCCGGTGTGTTGGTTGACTGTGCTGGGAACTTTGACCATACGGAGTAATGGATATTTTGACCATTGACCGAATTCAGAAGGTCGATGTCCGGACATAAGCAACTCACGGTTATCCGGGCCTGAAACATGCAGGCAATATGACAAAGACAACGCATCCGTCATGATTATTACCTACCTTGTGAGTCTCTCAACAGCAAACAGAAAGTGATGGCTTGCGGAGACTTGGGAGGCAAAGACAGCTGTCAATGAGAGCCTTCCTCCGCGGTTATGCTAGTTGGTTAGCTCTTTTTTGATCTCACTTTCGGACCTCCCAGGGTCCCTGGATCCCTAGATGTTTGACCACGGGCAGGGAGATGATGATGGCCCCCGAGCACGTAATTGTACCACAAGGGCGTTCCCCATCCACTTTCAAGCTGCGGCCTTACGGCGCTGGCGTAGCCTGGTAGCCCTGTTGTAGCACCTGGTCTCGGGAGCTAAGAGGGGACCGGGGCAGCCACGTGTGATGCCAATGGGCAACTTAAAACGGCGTTCCGCGTCTATTAAATATTAATGGCGACGACACCATCAATGCACGGAATCCGAGGTTATCCCATTTTGGCCGTGCCCCCGTTCCTGCATTGAAATGGAGAAGGATGGACCTGTGGGTGTCGACTCCTTGGTCTCTTTGCTGTACACATCAGTTGACTGAAGAGGTAGGTGGTCGCCTTTGAGTTTGCGGAACAATGTCGATCTCCAGATTACTGACCGACCTTATCGCTTTCATTTCAACCCGTGTGGACACAAACATGAGGGGATTCGTGGATCTTGGCTCACTGCGGTAGTCTCCAATCGATCTTGAAATGTCGAGTTCTGGTGATCTGGACGATCTCCTCGTGACCTCCGGCTGGCCAACGGGCACTCCTGGGTTATTCTTGCTCTGATCGATGCCCATCTAGCCCATGTGAGAAGGAGCAACTGCCGAGACCTGGATCTGGTAAAGAGTAACATCCAATGGAGGTTGGGTATTTATGAAGAGAGCGGCACCCGGATCGACACGCGGTTTGACCTAGTCAGGCAGGAGCAAGTGTCGTTGTGATTCGTGACAACTGCAGTTGGTGATCCAACAAGTCAAGTCACTCTGTCAGCACGCCCGGTGAAGCCCCAGAGTTGCCGACACCGGAATGACAACCCGTTCCTGCCTCTTATTTGAGTCGTTAACCCCGAATAGCAGCTGCGTGTGATTGACGCCAACCTTACACCAGGGGCGCTTGCGTGCTTTTGCTGCTATCGCGGGGGAGGAAGGATGCTGGGATGGCAAGGCACTCCCTGGATATGGAGTCGTTGTCGGGTTAAGTCCCAATTTCGCCCGATCAGCAGTTGCGACGACCGGTTCTCCGCCCGGACAAATGATGTAACCGCTCGGAGCTTCCTCAACTTTCCTTTCTCTTTCCGATGTTGAAGGCCGGGGCTCGAACCGGAACACCTTGACGGCCGTTGTCATCGTGCCTTCCGCACCGTCCATTAAAACCGGAATCCGGAAGGCGCCTTGGCATCCAATAAGCCAAGAAATGGAAGAAGTGACCTTCCCATTTTCTTCGAATTTATTTTGGAAATTGCCAGCAAAATGCGGGTGACCTTTTCAGCATGGCAGGCAGGGGGAAATCTGGAGACCATCAAGGGTCAAAATCGATTTGATAGAGAACCCGACATCAAGGTCCTCAGGGTCCACAGCACCCATGCCAGACCACCATGTCAGCCTGCCAGCGACAAAAGCATCCCGTCGTTGAAAACACCCGACAGCAACATTGGGGTTGGGGTTTGAAAGTGACAACTGTAATCGAGAACCTTTATGTCTGGCGCGACGCTGCAAGACGGCATGCTGAAGCTGACGGGACGCAAACTGACGGTTCAACAAAGTGAGGGTGGGAAAACCGGGAGCAGCCCTTTGATAGTGGAGAGAAATGGGTGCCAAACATGGTCGCAAACCCACACTCCCACCTTCCAAAACGAGAACGAGACTGTTTTGTTTTAACCAAACGAGAAGGTCTGGCCAGGGGTCCCACCCCTACCACAAGTAAAATCGGCAGCCCTCACTGGCTTGACTGGCTGCGAATGGCTTTCCAGCAATTCAGCCTTATTCGGTCGAGCCGGCCGTCCACAACACAAGGACTCGACTGGACTGAAGCCGAGGCAGGGGAGGTGTGAACAGGAAAGTCGACTGCAGGAGATATCTCTCACTTGATCGAACACTCCGACTCCGACCTTTCAGAGACGAATGTCGAGAGAATCGGGACGGAGTTCCCACCTATCCACCTGTTTGGCAAGACAGCCACAGAGGGCCTCGACTGTCAAGAAGACAATCCACATTCCCAATCCCCAGCCTGAAACAAAACCCTTTGGCTGCCTTCTCGATTAGGATGTTGCCGGGGTCGCACTGACAGAAATTGCGTCCAACTTCCAGGGTGCCGCCAAGAGATGGAGATGTGGATGGCAGCAATAACAAAAAGACACCTCAGCCGGCAACACCTGCGATGACGGATGCCATCATATTCAATGGATGACTAGGCAGCCGAGTGAATGTGTTCCCGAAGCGAACAACAAGCCGAATCACTCCTCTCGAAAACGGACCGTAACCGTCGGGACGGAATGCAGTCAGAAGCAGAGAGCTCCGGTCGGCGGTGGAAATGCTGGAAATGGCTCGAGCGCCTATGTCCCTTTTTTGGCGTTCCCCTCAAAGCACCTACCTGGAACAGCCTAGCGTGCCATGCGTAAAGTGGCCCGTCCGTTTAAAGCTAGAATTCTCATTGGTTATATGACGCGGTGTGTCCAACGATAGACGGCCAGCTGGGGCCACTACGACTGTTGAAGGAAAGAGGTGCGGTGGGGCCGAGACGTAGGCAATGCGAGCTGAACGATCGTTCAATATATTTTCTTAAAACTCAAAACTAGACGAGCTGGGAAACAGAAGACGACAAATGTTTCGCTGCTACATGGCCGCGGCATGCATCTCAGAAACGAAGTCTCTGTTGTTGTCCGATCTCGCTCTGATTCTTTTCTCTTTTCTTAACGAAGCTGAGGTGCATATGTAGACGTCGGTCAACGATCGATGGACACCTGCATCTGCATGCCAGTTGTTGCTTTATGCATGCTTCAGAAATCCAGGGCGTTCAACATCCCACGTTTGAAATCACAACTCATGGCCATTCTCTCTGCTCGCTAGAGTCACCAAGGTTCAAAAGTCTCAAGCATGGCTCCGCTGCCTTGGTGCGCATAAGATCAGATCATTATGGCGATTAGCGTAGCCCGGTAGCTGTGGTCAAAAAGTCAATAGCGTGACTGTACGGCCATTGCGAGCCGTTGATGGATCGAAAACGGTAGTCAGCGTATGCACTTCTGGTAGCCAGCGCACTCAACCTACTTTTTATATTAAGTAAGCCCAGCCAGCCGCCTAGCCGCCTAGCTGCGCGCCAGTATACTGTGCAAATTGTTACTTAACTCTCGTCGGCGTCGCGTAGTCTATTAACGATTATTAATCTTATGCGTAATTAAATAAAGCTATTGCGAGACTTTACTTTTGTATTAAATAGGTATTTGTAATAATTATTTTTCATTTTTATTATTATTTAATAGAATATCTTCAACTTCGTAATATTTATTAATATACTTCGTCCGCCCGGTGTACGTTACGTATTCGCCTAAATAAGTCAAACTCTTAGTTAATAAAGATAATTAGCGCTAATAGAACTTAATTAAAGTCTCTAATTAAAACATTCTTAAATTCGAGAAGTCTATTTTGAATAATATTTCCGATAGGAGTACAACTCCTCTTATTGAATTATAGTCGCTGTTAATCCACTGCTACCCCTATAAGAGAATATAATTACTATAATCTCCTAGCGAGCATATTATTAAATAATAGTCTTTCCTACTAGCGAAGCTACTATTTACTACTAGATTATTTAATATTAAAAATAAAGTATTTCAAGTTTTCTTTATATACGATTACTAGTACGGCTTTGTTGTTATATAGAAGGAGTTTATTATAGAATTAACTCCTTATATCGGCTATATAGTATACACTCCCAATATTCGTTAGCAAGCGAACATCGTCCTATCTTTTATAGGTTTGGCGGATTTGGCTATAGTGTACGCTAGCCCTGTTATAGTCAGTCTTACTGAACACGACAAACCTCGCCAACGGCCGCCCGCACCTAAAGCTTTGTCCACGATGGGAGGGCCCCTTCCGCGTTACACGAGCAGAGAGCTACACGGTATACCTTTCGCTTGCCAATGAACATCGGAAGTGTATACTATATAGCTGTCACAAGGAGTTAACCCTATAACAGCAGCGTATGCAATATATATAGTAACAAAGCTAGTATAGAAAATAGTAGTATTACTAGTAGCTATAGTATTAACCCCTTTAATAGTAGATAATTAATTAGATTAATAACTCTAAATAATTTAACGTAAAAAGATAATAATATTAACGTAGATTTAGTAATACGCGGACATCGATTATATAACCTCAATTGCATAGTATGTTGGCGCTTATTCTAGGCGGCTGGCTGGGCTTACTCAAATAAAAAGTAGGTTGGGTGCACTGACTACCAAATTTGCATACGCTGACTACTGTTTTCGTTAATAGATCCTCTGCCACAGGTGCCTTGCCTGGAAAAGGAAGAAGAACCGCGAACCTCTGTCGCACTTGGCTATGTTGAGCTGAGATGGCTTGGCAGTGCGCGTCCAGAGTTCCGGGACCGCAGTGAGTGGTGGAAGGCGAGGGCTGCTCGCGGGCTGCTAGGCGAAGCGATTCCCTAACCATTCTGTTTCTCAGCCCCTCCGTTGAACCAAAAGGGCGTTGCCAAGATGGGAAACCTGGAAAGCCCGGTGAAGGGTGGTGGAGGGGGCCCCTCGAGAGGAAAGAAGTACTGTAAGGGGTGGGAGATTCGATATTGGGGGCCGCTTTCCGCCAGAGTACCAGAGCCCCCCTTGTCCTTTGCATCTCACTCAACCCGGACGGTTACCCCCACAAACCAAGTACAGTCCAATACTGGTTTGTTTGTTAGCTCGAGACCTCGGGTCAACTTCCCTAGGCGTTTTCATGTCTTAGTTATTCGTTGCGTTCTTCGACCAAAGTGTAATTTGAATGTGAATATGCTTTTTCTAAAATAAAATATCTTGTATTAGATCTTGTTAATGCCTTTCGGATCCGTACCTTAGCCATTCATTTTGTCCTTGTAAGGTTTAGGACAATTCGGAAGAGATCTCGTCCAGTGTACCAGGAATAGGTACCAAGCTAACAAACAAACCAGCACTAGATTGTACAACCCGGGCCACAGTCACCACACTAGGTAGTTCGTGGTTGGTTTCTCTGGAAGCTCCTCCTTCCCTCGCTACGCTAGACTCTCGGCTTCCACTGCTACTTTCCTCCACCACCTTCTTCATGCTCGCTCCTCTCCCAGCTCCGTATTTCGCACGAACACAATCCGAACACCTAGCTGCCCGAGTCCCGTCTTGCCCGTCTTTTGCCCATCCATTCCGTCTCTCTTTCGCCCTTTCCATCCTTCTCTTCCGGCCCGGGCAAGCCCTGACTCTAGAAAACTTACCTTACCACTGCCCTCTTCCTTCCTGCAAGAGCCTGATTTTCAATACCATTTCACCCCTGCCATCACACTATACTTGGCTTTGGATCTGACCGTTTCCTTCCTTATTCCTTCGATACTCCGTACCGCGTTTTGACGACCCCCTGGATTATCTCATCTTTCCCTCTTTTACACTGACTTCCTTCTCTGTCTGTCCGCGACCTCCGTCTTTCCCTATCGCGCATTTTAACCTGGCTTACACAAGCACACACCCAGAGCACCATCTCAGGCGCCTCCACCCTCCGTCGGACTCGGCCTTTCTATGCTAAGCTTTTCCCACCCTGGCGATCACTCCACAGAGTCACACCTCCCCACACTGCCGCCCAAGCTGAGCGACTTCACTACCCAAGACGCAGCTTGAAGAAAGGCGACTGTGCTTTGTGTATCTGTCGCCCTCATTCACCTTCCAGGTTCCTGCATCGACGACTCATTGGGTTCCAACCTCAGGGAGGAAGAACTCTTGCCAAGTGAAGGATCCGCTCACGACTCTCGTCGTCTCACCTCTCTTTCGCTTGGATCCAATTCTCTTTGGCCACAAGTTATCACTATCTACCTACCTGGCACGGGGCTGGGCAACATGCCAAAAAGCACGGATTAGGAAGGAGGAAGCCAACAGCAAACAACCGACGAACGCGTTTTCTAGATCGCTTCCAGGCGGTGACGACGGCCCCTTGACGATACCGATTCAGCAAACGCCGCCGACGGACGGTTTGGGGATTTTGGATTTATAGGTAACCAGGCCTGCTAGAGTTGAAGCACACGTTGTGCACCCGTCCACACGGAGAGCGGGAAGGTGTCGACTCATGGATTCCAGCGATGCCTTCTCGCAGCATACCGTCGGCGATGAGGCGTCGCAGCGCCCGCGCCGTATGTCGATGGAGGAGGATTTGTTCTATCGGGACCTCATGACCTCACGACCGGCAAACCCACCTAGTTATGAGACGGCCTTGAAGTCCGCCATGGCCGCGCAAAGGCGAGCACTGGCTGCGGCACAACAGGGTTCGAAACCAGTCGCTCCTCCAGAAGATGTGCTGCCCAAGTACTCATGTGATGTGAACGCGGAAGGGGTGTTTATGAGGAAAATGGAAATCGAGCATACGATCAAACGCGCCGAGATCCGAAATTGGCAGATGGTTTACGTCGAACTGAGGGGGACTGCACTCAACATCTACTCGATCAAGAAGGAACGAACATGGTTTTCACCGAGACAGGACGGCCCCGACATCTCGCCAGATAGTCCTCCATGGGTCAAGAAGGCTTCTTTGGAAAAGAGTTACAGTCTACAGCATGCGGATGCCGGAATTGCCGCAGATTACAGAAAGTGCGTTTACATATCTTGAGATGGCTGAAGTCTTGATGGCTGACACAACAGCAGGCGGCGCTATGTGATCCGCTTACGAGCAGAGACGGACCAATTTCTACTATCGTGTGTCGAGCTCAAGACGTTTGTCAAGTGGCTTGATTGCATATTTGCCGCCATCAACGTCGCGGCGCCTATCGATGAGCGAGACTTCCCTCGGGATCAGAGTATACCGCGGCTTCAAAGGATACGATGGCTTCGTGGGGAAAGGCCGACTCCGGAGGACAACATCAGCGGCTTTCAGAGGTTGAACGAGAGGAGGCAAAGTATCGCGTCAAGCAGGAGTGGTGAGGAGGATGAGGAAAACGACAGGAATGGGAGAAACAGCAGAGCACGGCCACCAACGATACATGAAGAAGAGAACGAGAGGGGAAACCAGGGGCAGGACGACTATGCAGCATTTGGGCGAGGAGGCATCGGTCAACACCCGATAGTAGGTCGGCTATCGACAACATCGTATCCGAACGAGAATGTCGACCCAGACACGGGAAAATGGCGGCCGAGGCAGATATGGACCGAGACGCACGATCATCTATACGCTAAGCTCTGTTATTCGGTCTTGCTGTTCAAGAGTCCACGGAAAAGCAACTACATTATCTCCAATGGCAAGCGATGGTACGTGGACTGGGCAACAGGGCGGATGGTACGGGTGCTGCCTCCAGCATATGGAGAAGTCGAACTATTCGGCCCATGGCAGGTCATCAGGGCGGAAAACAGATTGCTTTAAGAGGCCATCGAAACGGAAAATTAGGGTGGTTACGGACCCGGTCCCCGCTTTGGACTTGGGTTGCCGTGGGATGTTGTTGTGCTGTTGCCTTACTTTTATCATATACCCATTTGTTGTTTTCCATTTATCATCATCATCATACTTGGGTCAGCGGACTGACCGAGCGGCTGGAGTGGCATGTACCTGCATTGGTGTTGATTGGATCCGTTTGCATTTACTGGAAGCATAAGAAAGAGACTGCGAATCCAGAGCCCGCTGTTTTCGACCACATTTTCCTTACTATACCAATACCAGATTCTTGTTTCTTGGAAAGGAAAGGGGGGTTGGCTACTGGAGTTTGGCATCGTGTTTTGATGGAAGAATTGAGCGGACGGATGGCAGCAGCGGTGGGCAAAGGGATTCCATCGTACAGGATGGAATATCGTACCTGATCCTGTCTGCTAGTCTGCATTGCGTTGGTTTACCGGCACTACTACGAGACATCAGATCGAATGCTCTCGTACAGTAGGTGGCTGGACAAGCGGTTGGTTTGGTTTGGTTGGCTATGCATATATACTACCATTCATATACGTATATAACTTGATATACCATTGATGATACAGCGTTCTTGAGTACATCGATTCAGAGTTCTATATCATGTAGTCCTCTTGACGAGTGTGGTGTTATGTGTGCCCGATGATGATAACGAGGAGCATCTTTCCATCCGATTTCTTAAGACCTGGCACCACCGTGTCAGACAGTCTAGACCAAGCGGACATGGCCAGTAGTTTGTTTCCTACCGACTTCATGACGGCCCGGATCCGGATACCCTAACCCGCATGCCAAGATCGCCTCCGTGTTGAGAAAGAAAGAGGGTGGATGATAGCCAGACTTCTTTCGAGACAACTAACTCCCTGACGCCATGTTGATATACCGTATCGTGCCCAAGCCATCATAATCATCGTCGTCAGCCCCTGTTGACTGCAGGCCGGACACCCTCTTTTTCCCGGCTTCTCCCCTTCTACTCTGCCCACCATGCTTGGTTTCTTCTCTCCACGGTCCTTGATCTCTTCTCTCAGCCGCTTCATTCCGTGCCTTCATCCCACACCCTCTTCCTCTCTGCTCTCTGTCCACGCCCGAACCGTACGTCACGTTAACTCTCGCCCTTCCACCCTCACCTCCCCCCAACCCCAACAGAACTGATTTCCCCATCAACCCCCTTCGTCTCCTCCACCAACCCCTTCTCCACCACGCCCTCCAATAACTCATTAGCCCCTTCAACATCCTTCAGCGCTTTTTCTACTACGGCTAGTAATTCTTCGATTTCTGCGCGTTGGGCTTGGATCTCTTGAAACAGTTGATGGTTTTCGGCTTGGGTTTGTTGTAAGGTGGTGGTTAAAGAAGAATGGGTGGTTGTTAGGTGGGGAGCCAAATGGGCGGAGAGAATAACGGTGGGTGGGAGGGTGTGTGGTCTTTTTTATTTTTATTTTTTTTGGGTCACAGTTAGTTACGGACAGATGGATACAGAAGGGGGAAAATGGGAGTTGAAAAAAAAAAAAGGAAAGAAAAAAAGGAAAAAAAA
>RAOY01000017.1:0-267324 GCA_009806085.1 Neurospora cerealis
AAAAAAAAAAAAAAAAAAAAAAAAAAAAAAAAAAAAAAAAAAAAAAAAAGGAAACATCAGCACATACATGTCGAGCCAGTTGATACCCCCCGCAAACCCTCCATTCCCAACAGCAAGAAACCTTCCACTCCACTCCGTCGGCAAGAACAGCCCGAACCGGTAGCTACTCGACGGCGAACTTGTCACGTTGATCGTTACGGCACATAGTGCAGGAAGGTCCGTTGGGTTTGTCGGATACGGAATATTCGCCTTTCCTTCGCCATGGCTGCCGCCCTCTGGAACAGCCGTGATGTTCTCGAGGCTTGCTTCGGGCGGCAGGACGCTAGTGAAGAAGGCCTTGTTGCAATTAGGTGGCCTTGGTATTGGTTCTGCCGGTGATGTTGGAACTGGGGCCGCCGAGCTGGAGGCTGGTGGCGGGATATCACGTTCCCACCATCCTGATCTGCCGGGTACGGCAAAACCTTGGATGACGATAGCGAGGGCAACGACGACTCCGGCAACAGAGGCTGTAATACGCGTCATTATGCGAAGAAGTAAAGAGATCAATAACGGTCTGTCGTTGGGGAGATCATCAAGGAGAATCTGTAAGAGGATAATAAGGGGGGACAGTTTGTTCAGTCCCGTGTATACAAGTTTATGACGATATGGACTGATGAAGTAGACCGGGTAGAGGACATGGGTAGTTGAGTAACCCTCTGGGTTGACGGACCGAATGTGGTAGACCGAACGTAGTACAATAACGTCTACATGCAGTAGGCTCCTTGGGGTCCAAATAAGGACATCGTGAAGACGGGTGGCCACTTGGTATTCCCTTTATTAAGGAACTGTATGACTTACCAGCTGCAAAGATACCCACCGAGGGTATCCCAAGTCTCGAAGTGGTATCACGAGATTCAGTTGGCCGTGGACCGGCGTCCTGGGATTCGTCTAGAGAGGTAAACCTTTCTCCCATGACTTGAGGTGGTCAATATACATCGCAATAGCGCTGTTACCGTGGCGGCTTCTTTTATGGTTTGTCATCAAGCTGGGGATGATTTCGGATGGATGCCGACCTGCCCAAAGTGATGGGACTCGGCAAGCTGACTCGCAGCGTGGCCATGTGGCGGGGAAGCAGCTCGAGGGCAAGCTAATGAAGCAGAAATGGCAAATGCCGTCACTGGGCCGGTCATGCGGGTTACCAGCCTGTCCCGTTCCAGGTCCTTCAACTCCACCTTCAACGTTAGGCTCCGTTCCCCTTGGAGGGGTTAAAAGGGAGCTAGCTATGGCGACGTTGGGTTGAGTTGCAATGAAGCTTGATCCTTGAGCTATGGAAGCTTGATACTACTCTTCCTAGAAAGGGAAGGTAACACAGCTTAAATACTACGACTCAATATCTTGGGTCGTGCTAGACAGTTTTCCTGGTTGACGAGTGACGAGTGACGAGGAAGGTGAGGGAAACAAAGGTAACAGCTTCGAGCGGGGAGCATTGGGGTTGTTTACTGCTACCAAGCAGGCACTTACCGTATAATCTCGCGCAACTCGTATTCCAGGACAGGCATAATCGTGTGGATTCTTTAAGGTTAAAGGTCTGCCAGCTGCGTTTGGCTGTAAGTCCGTGGCTGTAGAAGCAAATGGCAGAGCTATAACCCTGCGTTGCCGGACTGTCCTGGAATACGAGTTGTTCGAGATTATACGATAGTTGGAGAAGCTTACCGGCAGGTAGGAATTGGGGGACAGCTCGGGTCCGAGGTAAATTCGCTGCCACTGGTGCATGATCCCTCTCTGTCACCATACGTTGCCCATTGTTGATCTGGTCCAGACTGGCGGTAACTTGAAGGGTGCCCCTCGCTTTCTACCCCGTGGTATCCCCATTCTTGCTTCATGTTCTGTTACTGAGAGGCGACCTGGAGTCTTTTGTTAGTTTGGTGCTTGGGCCCCTTGGACCCCAAACCAGTACCCCATTCCTCCGAACCCCGACCGATCTCATGGAGCTTACTGTTCGCTTCTTGGACCTATCAAACATCAGATTTGTGGGTATAGGGGCAGAGCAGGTATCTCGCCGGGACTGCCATGTCTGAAAAGGATATCTCGCCTCTCCACGAGCTGTACGCTTGGGCGGATGAGGGAAGAGAACTCCACTTCCACCCTTAAATTGCTCTGGGGAAAATGAACCTTTGTATGCCGCTATGACTTGACTTCCAGAACTCAATTGTCGTGTGCTGGTGGCATCTCGATGAACTGGTGACGATGACAATTGCTACCCAAAAAAAAAAAAAAAAAAAAAAAAAAAGAAGCCCCGAACACGACGTTCGAATGCTTACCTTGTCCACCAGCTGGGGAGTGGGGTTGAATACGGAAGTCACCCTCCATTCTACCACAGCTTCCCTCTCAGAGTCTGAATAACCGGACCTCCTGTCCATTACTTTCGCGAAGCAGCTCTCGATTCTTGTACCCATACCAGACACGGAGCCCAGCCGCTCCCGCCGCAACCATGAGAAGCATCCCCGCGTTGGTCCAGTGACCAGTGGGATATCCTCGAGCTGCCTCCTCTTTTTTGTAAATCCAAACACCGGGGATTTGGCCGATGCCACCCCCGACACTCACATTTATTGCAATAGCAAGGCCTACGGAAGCCGTACTGTAGACATTGGATGAGAGCCATCCCAGCATTGGGGGGATACAGGCAAAAGAACCCGCCGATGCAAGGATGAGGCAACCGTATCTGTGTTCGTAGGCATCTACTGGTAGCGTGACCAACGCTATAAAGCCTACGGCACCAATGAGCGCAAATACGGCGCTGTGAATACCACGGGCGTTGAAGCGGTCCGCCGACCACGAAACAACAATCTGTGTCACTGTAGGTATTTCTGTCAGTGGAGTGTCCCGGTTTTCTGGTACCCAGATATGCATGGACTAACCATAAGCTACCGCATAAGGCGGAACGCTCATCAACTGAGCCCGGAGATCTTTGTATCCCAGTCCGGCAGTGATGGATGGGGTGAACAACGACAGCGAGCTGAAAGGAACCGAGACTCCAAAGTAGATGAGGTAGTGACCGTAGAGTCGCCAGTCGGTAAGCGTGGTTTTGGCGTCCTGCCACGTCATACTGCGATGATGTCTCTTGCTCCCTTCTACCTTGAGACGAGCCAGCGCAATTTCGCGTTCTCTTCCTTTGAGGTGTTCCTCCGGGTAGTCCGGTAGGAAAAAGAGGACAAAGAGTGACGAGACACAAGAGGGTGCGCCTTCGATGATGAAGAGCCAGCGCCAGGCAGATAGTCCGCTTGCGCCGTTCATGTGGCCGATGCCGTATGCAATTGCGCCTCCGAAGGCACCGGCGAGCGTGGCGCTGGCGAGGATGGAGGCGACCCTGACACTACGCTCGTCGGCCTTGTACCAGAAGGTAAGGTAGTAGACGAGTCTGAGCGACATGTTAACACGATGTGCAGCATTAAGAGTCCTTGGGACACGAACCCGGGGAAAAGACCGGCTTCAGAAGCACCAAGTATGAACCTCACGGCGGCCAAAGAGTGAAAGCTTTGAACACCACCGAGGCCCATAGTTATGGCACCCCATGAAAACATGAGGAATGCGATCCATCGCGAAGGTCGCAGCTTCTTGAGCAGAATATTGGATGGGACCTCGAAAGTGGCGTATGCCACCAGGAAGACCATCAAGGCAATGTTGAACTGGTATTGGGTGGAATGGGTCTCGGTCTGCATATCATTGTGTGTCGACGAGTTGAGAATGCGGGCGTTGCCGATATTGGAACGGTCGAGATAGCAGAGGAAGTAGATGGCGGCGCAAAGGGGAAGAATGGTCAAGTCTTGTTTACGCAACAATGCCCGTTCCTCAGCTTGAGAATACTCGAATTCCGGGGTGAACTGGTAGAACTGGGGTCAGCATGGAAGAAGATAAGACGGCGTGCGATGGACCTACTCACCTCGTTGTTCCTGCTGACTTCGACCTCGTCCAACTGCTTCTCCTTGTCTAGATCCGTTTCTTCGATCGAGTGAGCCATGATGATTTCAGCGGGCTGCTCTTTTGTTGTAGACAACAAACGTTTGAAGTTGAGGATCGAGGTAGGGTTGTCGTGAGATGGTCTTGCTCGCTGATAAGGAGCGAGAAACCGTGCCCTTCTGCTGTGCGCATTACACAGCACCACGCGAGCTTTCTAAGGCTTGCTCTAGCTTCCAACGCAATATGATTGGGTTCCCTCTCTTCAAGATCAGATTGGGTCACTATCAGGGTCCTCCGATGTCTTAATGTCGGGCTCGGACGTGGACAGGGCCATCAGCAACCAAGACATTATTGCGCCCTCAAAATTGATGCCGGGTTCCCATTCCTGCATATTGCTTAGGAGGGTATCGTGACCCGGAACAAATGGACGACCTGCCGCATCTGGGGAGTCGAGGTCAGATATGGGTGCGAGGGGATGAACTGCCGTGGAGGTGAGGGGTCGAGGGAAAATGAGGGGAAGAAACCAGAGTTCTATTGGTGAAAGCCATCAGGGTACCAGAGACGTACTTGTACTTGGGAGGAGGAGCGCCAAGGAAGATGGACACTTTCTCCGCCCAGCATTGACGGGAGAGGGAAGTCGCCAAGAAGTTGCGAACATCTGGTCTAAAGTATATAGAAGTCGTGACCCCACATGGGCCCTCCCCCCACATGCAGCCACATCCATATCGCGTTTTCTCCTCATTCAACATTACTACCCTTCTTCTAAGAACAACTACTATTTTATTAAATTAAATTTAATTATACTTATTTTTATTGTAATAAGCTCGTCTTTAATTAAATAAGCGCTTAAAGATATTTACAATAGACTTTTTTAACGTATAGCTTTAAAGAAGTATAAGATTCTTTAGTCTACCTTCGCTAGCTGTTTTTGAGGCTGTTAAAGTAAGTACGATCCGAAAATACTTAACTAAAAGCTATTATTAACTTAAGAAAACTTCCTATACGATTAGATTTTAAATAAGGAGAAGGCTAGCCGTACTCCTAACTATTATTAAGTTACTAGTTTTAAAATCTTAATACTAAAAAGATAGAGTAATTGTAATAAATTAGGAGCGTAATAAATAGATTAGTTCTCAATAAAGAATATTAATATTAGGATTAAACTTTTAAATTTGCTCGAGTCCGTTCGAGTTTGAAGATTAATAAAGGAAGTCTTTATAAGGTTTTTCAGCCTTTTAGAAGCCTAAATTCAAAATAAGACTATTATTTTAACTAATATTGTTAATAAAAATTATTACGTACTTTAAATGAATAACACGAGCCAACTAAGCCACTGATTGTGACGAACGGCAGTCTGATCTGCCTAAGTAGGATAGCTGAAGGTAGAACACTATCAGAGTCGTTCGGTGAAGCCAAAAGGTTCACAACAAGTATGCAGCGTGATACTGGTCTCGGTGATAATGATCAATTGACTACTGTCGAACTATCTGACAATCTGAGTTCTCCAGCAGTCCCTTTATACCCTAAGCCCATGCCTGGCTTCTTGGTCATTAAGCGTCTGCTCACGATGATGTTCTTGCTCACCGTGAGCACTTGCTCACCAGTGAGCCCGTGCATTGAGTAGGCCCGTGCCTGCTTACGCGCCTTTCCTAGCTCCTGAGGGTTACACTGGTCATCTTAGGCGGGCTGTCGGATCCCGAGGGTTTGGGCGACCCTTGTGTCACTTAAGTTCGTAACACTGATACATAACAGCTATATAAAGGCTAGGTAGTATAACTATAATCAGAAAAGAGGGCTTATAAGTAAATATAGGCTTATAAAGATGAGCCGGGCTTATAAAGGTAAACTAGGCTTATAAAGATGAGCTAGATCTGTAAAATAAGCTAAAAAAAACTTAATATTAAAATAGTTTATAAAGAAGTATAAAAGGACGATTAGAGAACTCAAATTGTTAAATAGTTTAATAGTAATCAATTAATTATTATTTTAAGATTAATATAATACTATTATACTTATTATAAACCCTTTAAACTTTACCAAACGTTTTTTAATAGTATTAACTTTTAGCTATCCCACTTAGGCAAATTAGATTGCCGTTCGTTATACAAATAAATAAAGATTTTAAAAGTTAGAATTAATAAATAGGAAGGTTCTTAGGATTGCCCTAATAAAGAAAGTATACCTAAGAAAAATTAATGTAATAACTTAGGTATTTATTATAGAATACGGGATTATTAAGGGTAAAAGCTTAATTTCTATTGTTATTTTTATTAGAATACCTCTTTTAGGTCAATAGTTTCTTAATAATATAAATAACGAGTTTAAAAGTTAGAAGTATAATAATTTATTAATTAGATAGAATAATTTAGAGATCGTTTTACGATAGTTGAAAAAGGTTTATTTATTAGAATTGAAGCTAAATAATAATAATTAGCGTCTTTTAGTTCTTAATAAGTATTTAAATTAATTTTTTTTAATAATTTCTTCATTAAAGCACTTTAATATAAAGTTTAATTACTCTTTTTACTTCCCTATACATTTTACAAATTTTAATTAAATATTTTACCTCCTTTCTAGTATTTATACTAGTAAATATATAATAATATTTTCTAGTATTATTATAACGGCGGTAGCAGACTACTATACTAACTAGCCCGTGTCCCTACAAAAGAGTATAAGTAACTAAAGCTAGCAATTCAGTCGCTCAAGTGGTCTTATATAGTTGCGATGGCAGCTAAGAAGCACAGCTACAAAGCTGCCGTCACATTCCCTCCTTATATTAAGAAGTTCGCCCCGAACTTCAACCTCCTTAAGACAGCGTGCTAGCCTATGACGGTTCCTAGGAGCCGATCGAACTTTTCGAACGAGAGCTCTCAATTAAGGCTATAGAGAACCTATATAAGGATACCTAAAAAATTTGAAGATTTTTCCAACTACGAGGTTCGAACTCGTAGCCTTTTAACTTCGGTTAAATATAACGGCGGTAGTAGACTACTATACTAACTAGCCCGTATTCCTATAAAAGGGTACAAGTAACTAAAGCTAGCAATTCGGTCGCTCAAGTGGTCTTATATAGTTGCGATAGTAGTTAAGAGGCATAGTTACAAAGCTGCCGTTACAATTATTAAGAAGCTTTATGAAGGGAGATGAGTATAAAAACTTTAAATTAGGGTTTAAAAAGATTAAAATATAGCTAATAAATAAATTTATTATTATTAATAACATTGAGGCTATCTTTAATAATAATGCCTTATCCGCTTAACCTTTACTATTTAAAATACTATTTAAAAGCAAAGTACTAAAGGATAATTATACTTTTAAAACTCTCTAGAAGTTTAAAAATATATTAGGAGGTATTTATAATAAATTATCCGCTATCAATTATAATATAAAGATTATTTATATTAAGGTAATTAAAGTATTTAATAATAAGAATATTAAATTCGTTATAAAGTATTATTAGATTTAGTATTTATAAACCCAATTAGAATTATAAAAGCTTATAGGTAAAAGGAAGGTTAAAAAAGGAAGTAACGATAAATTTGTACGTGTAAATAGGATTTTGAAAGTTTGTAATGCTTTAAAGTATACTCTTAAATAATACAAGGTTACTAAGGCAACGAAAGTTACGAATCTAATATAAAAAGTAGAGAGAGCCCTCGAATTAATACTATAAGTCATTTACGAGTATTAGAATAAGTAAGTAAATATTTCAAATAATTGAAATCCCTATAAAAATAGCCAATTTTCAATATCATTTGGGTCCTGGTTATAAAGTTACATATAGCCCATTAAGGGGGGTGGCCACATGTGGGGTCACGATGTCTATAGGGCTTTATATTAGGCGGTGCCGGCTATACCCACCTACAACATGCACTAGTTCAATCGTTGTTCAACAATCCCTAAACGAAGCCACCGTATATAATCGTCGGCAACATAGAGAGGGGTTAACTCAATGGGGAATCCCAACCGTCATTAGCCGGTCTTTTTACCAGCCTCATAGGGCATCATTTTTTTGGCGCGCTACACGCTCGAGTGTAAGACTCCGATGCTGCTGTTTCCTCTTCCCTCGACATGCTAATTTCCAATTCCAGGCAACAGGGCGGATTTCCCGGTCTTTTCATTGGCTTCAATTGCCAGATGCTCTGCTTCACTTTCGCTTTATGACGGGAACACACCGCGAAGCGGCTGGGTACGGATTGTTTTGGTCAATGCAATCTTGTGTCGTTGACAATCGGTGGTGATGGAGTGAGTCATGGAGACAACAAACTGCACGCTAATGCAAGGTACCAAATGGTGGATACGGGTGGTCATTCCAGTGGGTAAACGGGCTGCTTGACTGCTGATTGCGGGGGTCGTCGATCACAGGTTGTTCCACAGTTGTGCACAACATCATTTCCAGCCGAATTTCAGTCATCATCATCTTGATTTTTTAGCATATCCAATGGGTATCATACACTGCATTATATGAAGATTTTCCTCCATCATCCATCTATCCAACGGAAGAAAAACCAACTGTACAACGACCATAGCAACTTTCCCAGTCTCTTCTCATTCCATTATCATTATCGTATCATTGTTGTTTTGTTGTTTTAGTAAGGTTGTGGGGTATCATGTCGAATTGTATGGCGGTTGTTGCTTTTAGCCTCCTTTAGAGAGCCAAGACGCCAACGAGGCCGGCAAAGGCAGCGACAGCAGCGAAGACGGGAGCTGTGAGGATTTGGTGTTAGCAATTGTGTTACATGGAAAAATGAAGAAATTGAGCATTGGATGATGGGGCAAGCGACTCGTTGGTAGGCGAGGAGGGGGAAGAAGAAGATGAAGATGTAGGGGAAGAAGGAGCCTCCGATGACCCTGTGCTGATCGTAGGAAGACCCGTCAAGGCCAAGGCAGAGGATGAACGGGAAGATGTGGTGACGGCTTCAACGAATCAAAACTGATACAAGGCTGGAACCGAAAGCGACATGTTCACTTACCAGAGCTGGAAGCAGCACCGCTTTTTCCGTTCATCTTGGCGACAATGGCCTTGCACTCGGCGGTATCGGTGGCAAAGGTGAGCTCGATCCAATCGCCGACCTTGGTAGGGCAGTTCTTGGCCACGCTGCTCGCGCTCTTGGCCGCCTCGGTCAGCCACGCCTTGGCCTCCTCCTCGTAGGACGAGTAGGCCGAGGTCAAGGACGCGGGGACGGTGGGGGTCACGGCATCCGAGGTCTCGCAGGCTTTCTCGGCTTGGTCCATACCCAGCGTGGTGGTGGGCTCCTCAGGAGCCGCTGTTGAAAGCCAGGACGCCAGATCGGTGTCGGAGGGATAAGGGGCGGCATTTTGAATCGACCTCAGCGCCGAGCTGAGGCTGTAAACGCAGCTGGTGAGCTGGCTGCCCGAGCCGGAAATGGCGTATGAAACCACGTAGGCCCGCTTGTCGACCTCGTGCTGCCCTGCCTGACCATGCGCACGGATGGCATCCTGGACAGCCGAACCCTTAAAGACGGGGGCCGGAGTGATCAGAGCGGCGGGGGCCTCAGCCCGGGGCTGGGGAACGGCAGAAGCCGAAGCGGTGGCCGCAAGGGCAACAAGAAGAGTGTTGGAACGCATCGTGATGGGCGGGTTGGTTGGATGGTGAGGTTGAGGGGTTGGAGTGTGTGAGGTGAAGAAGGAGCTGAATGTTACACTCAACTACCTTGGGCAGCCCGGGTCTTTATGTATAAACAAACATGACCCTCCGCTTCTTTGAGCTGAACCGTTTCCGGTCACCATCCCGAGGCCGTGGATCGTTGCCTGTACTCCCGCCCCGAGTAACAGGCACAGCCCTATTGCATTCAATAGTGTGGCACCTCGCGCTAAACTCGTGGCAGACGGTTACATTCGAGGTCCCCTACGGACATGAACTGGTGTGTTGGTTGTTGGTGTAAGGCTCTGCTCGCCAGATGGTGGACTGTGAATGGAGGCGCATGGAGTGCCAAGGGATCCAAGGCCCATAGAGCTGAGCCGGATACAGCCCTTGCTCCATCTTCAGTGACACGCCAAATCCACTATTCTAGGCAACAGACTGCCCAACAGAGCGCAGTCCCCTCCATCTCACGCCGTATTCCGCCCACCGTGACGGCCAGCCGTTGCTTTTTCTGCAGGGACCTTTGCACCCAAAAGATCTCGAACGGAGCCCGACACTAACAACAAAGGGGTCACCGAGGAACGGCGAGTGTAAAAGAGTTAAGCGTTGTTTCTTGTTCGCTTGAGTCGGGTTCTGGAACTACTGAAGAGAAGCGGGAGTATGGGGATGGTATGTGCTGCTCTGTATCGGTTCAATGCAAGGGCGAGCAAAAACCTGGAGCGGCAGAGAGGATATCGGAGATGAGACGGAAAAAGTTCACAAGTTAACCAGTACCGTGCATCTGTAGTGGCGCAGGTACCGTCCTAATGCAGTACAGACTACAGAGACGACAGCCTCACGCCCGCAAACTTTTGCGGGTGAGACTTGTCCATGTGCCATCGGGAATACGGTCACGGCTTCAACTTGGACCAATTCTTGTGGTGGGCGAGTGGTGGGATGGGTTGAAGCGTCATGGCGGTATCCTGGCGTCAGCGGCGTCTTCAATCATCCACAGTCTCCTACAGTGTGTATTGTAGAGCGAGCTCAGTTGCTTCGAGTCCGAGTATGAAGCGTAAGATCTGTAGATCATGCAAATCTGTTTCCCCAGACTGCCCAGACGCTCTGGAAGGGGATTGCAAATCTTGCAAATCTGGGGTGCTGGGCCACAGCGACCGCGGCACAGCCAGCCCAGGGGTGTGCATGATCGGGCAATGATCGACGCCAACACAAAGGCCTGAAAGGTCTGATGAACACTACGCCGTACGGCCACCAGTCAAAGGGTCTGTAGGGAGGCCGGGGGTTCTGGGGGCATCGAGGTTGTGGGTGTTAGTGCCATTCAGCACAACCGCGATGCTTGAAATGGTCTGGATGGCCGTGCCCTCGAGGTTCATGGCATCATGGCCAGAAGAACTCAAACGGCAAATCCCACGGTGATGTTGCGGGGGCGAGTTATGATGACTTTCGCTCGCTTTCGCACCGCAATCAAGCGAGTGAGTGACCAAGCATGTGATAGTGACAGACTTACCGGATTCCGGCCCCCAGTAATAAGGCGCCCCGAACGCAGTACGGCCACTTATTCTCCAACACCGGGGCTCACTTCACCTTGATGGTGCTCATCTGTCTCTTGCCGTGGTATTCTCGACAAGTCAGATCGTCGTACTCCAGAGTCATGCTACTAGCCGTTGTCGTCCTGTTTCCACTCCTCTTCTTTGCGAAGTGCTTTACCCAGTTCTGGCGATCCTCTCTGGGTTTGAGCAGGCAGGTCCGTTTGTGGCTCCTGAGCTTTTTCGTCTGTATAGCGTGAAATGCTACTTCGTTGTTATGACTTTCATGCTGGCCTTTCGGTGCGTTTTTCCATTATCCTTCGATCTCGACCGACTTCCACTAAAAAGCCGAGGAATACGCTCTTTGGATACTCGGAGCGACACCGGACAAGAATAGCGAATGCCGTTTTGTTCGTTATTTATCTGCTCAGCTTTGCCATACTATGGATTGATCTCATCATCTTTGGGCTATCCCGTCAACGGGCCCACGAGCTAGCTGGACATTCTGACTCTGAGAATGTGTGGAGCTTCGGCCAGGTCGTCTCCATGACTGTGTGGCTTCATGTGATCAGTGGCCTCTTCCGAGTCTGGTTCTGTAAGTTATCCGGCCATTCATATCCTACAGGCACTCTTTCGACCCTCCTTTGAGTCAACTAACTCAGACCAGCTGACTCAATTCACCCGTGTTGGGAGTCAACAATTCTGCCAGCACTTCTGGCATCCAGAGGACGAGTCAAGGGGACCTTGCGACTGTCAAGAAGCAGGAAGGAGGAAGCGAAAACGAGTAGTAATACTATCTCCGAGCTCCCCAGTAATACGGAAGATAGACAATGGGATCCAAGCAGGCATGGTCAGCAGGACACTAACAGAAACCAAGGGAAAGAGGACGAGGAGAACGTAACGGGGTTACCGAGCAAGCCAAAAAAAAAAAAAAAAAGGGGGCTACTCTATTAGAGAACAGCTTGAATGACACAGTGCCACAAGCCAAACGAGGTACCTAAGCTGAAATAGAGCTAAGTCATTGCTCTTGCTCGAGATGCAACCCGTGAATATGACCATCCTGTAGTCTTGCTCCTGCGAAATATTTGGGCTGACCTTGCTGTCTTAAACCCGATTGCAGTCCATTATTCCTCCTTCATATCTCTTATGCTGGGGGGCCGGGCCACATTGTCGATCCTAACCTCGTCTTTGTCGTTCACGTCGTCGCCGTCGCCGTCCCAGCCGGGATCCTCTCCAACCTCCACCATGTACCGGGGCAACGCAGTTGATTCCTTCCTGTTGTCCAGAGTTCGTATATCCTCGTGATTGGTCGTTAGGACGTGGTTCGTCGTTCCTAATCCTTCCCATGTTTAAGCCATGCCCCCTTCCTAACCAGCAACCTCCTTAACCTTCCCCCCCACCTTCGGCTCCTCATCGACAAACTCCGGCACCTCATCCTGCATAAAACTCGGCACACCCCCGGCCCCCTCCATCCCACCATACATCTCCCTCTCCAGCTCAACCTCCTGCCCCAACGCCTCCAACTCCGCATCCAGCTCCTCCTCATCCACATCCTCAGGAACCTCATAACTCCTCGCCAGGCTCTCCTGGATCTCATTCCCGACATCCAACAAATCCGCCATCTCATCCTGCAACCGCTCAATCTTATCGATATCCACCTTCCCATACTCCTTTTTGAGTTGCTTATTGGTCGTCTTCAAAGCATCGATCGTCACCATCGTGTTCTTGAGGTTGTCCTGCATCGTCTGCGCCTGTTCCATGTTCCACACCTGCGACTGGATCTGGTCGCGCTGGGCTTCGTATTGTTTGCGCTGGCGGAGGACCTTGAGCGCTTTTTGCTTTAGGGCGGTCTTGCCCGGGCCGTCGCGCATTTTGGAGAGTTTGGTTTGGTAGCCCGAGAGTTCGGCTGTTAAGGAAGCGAGCTTGACGTCGATGGAGGAGAGGCGCGTGTCGAGGGAGGTGATGGCTGTTGAGAGGGTGGCTTTCGGGGCGGTGGGTTTGGAGGAGGTGCCGAAGAGGCGGTTCATTTTGGGCGATGGGGGCGTAAGGTACGCGAGAACTTGTTGTGTGTGTGTGTGTGGTCGGTAGGTACGAGGTGTTGGGGTGAGAGTGGTTTTTGTTGTTTTGTTGTTGGTGATGGGATGATGTTGTTGTTGGTGTTGCGGGGAAGATGTGACAGGCGGCTGAGTGACCGACCGCCTGAAGCTGTGGAGTGCTGCCTATCCGCCGATGACGACTGCTGCGTGGGGCAGTGTGGCGCATTGTGGAGGGTGCCGTTCGTGGGGAGGTGGGGAACTATATGAGGCTGGACCGCCCTATGGGGCTTGCACGGTGGATTGCCCGGCCAACGTGGGGAAGTTTCAACTGTTTGGGCCCATTTCTGGAGTCACGATCGAGAGTTGAACAAGCTTTGGGATCGGAGTTGTGGCTCGCTGTGGCTCGCGTGGCTTCAGGTTGGAAGGGGGGACGATTTCAGACAGATCGGTCGAAACACATACATATACCAAGACGAGAGACGGAGATACAGCCGAGTGGTGTTTTCTATTTGGTATCTTCAACCGGAAGATGTGTTCCGTGTTTTAGTCACTGCAATCGAAGGCATACTTGCTCACAAGACATCATGAAGAGCGTACAAATACAGATAACAACACTTCCATTGAGCACATACCCTGGACTGCTCTATCGTTTTTCAATTCCATGAGATCAGCCAACACGACTATCGTCAAGTTCGTAAACAATACCTAATAACAATGATGCGCATTCGCAAAAATAACAAGACTCCTTGCCATGATCTTGTGATCTGACACTAACCATCCAACGCCTGTGCTCCATACAATCTGTACTGCCAAACTGGGCTAACTTTGACAATGACGTCCCGTCCTAAACAGCTGGGTACTAAACTACAGAAGAAACTTGGCCCCTAAAACACGCTCGAATTACCGCACGGTATCAAAGAACCGACTAGCCTCCTCCAACTCCTTGTCGCCGTTACAGAAATCCCACCCGACGATGGAACTGGTTTGACTACAACAGATAATCCTCCGGGCATCGTACTGTAACTTAAACACCCTCGGCGCATTTTCTTCAGCTGGTGCTGTGGGGATATGCGGATGATGACGCCCACCTGCCATAGGCGGGAGCTGAGGCTGTTGCGCTGCTGTGACAGGATCCGCTGGAGCAACCGGCACCTGTGGTAGCGAGACTTGCGGGACAACAGGTTGGCCTGCCGCTGCTGCTGCCGCCGTTGCCGTAGCCGTTGCCGTTGCCGTACCGGTCCCAATGACGCCGTTGCTGCCAGCAGCAGCAGCAGCGTTAGCAGCCATGGCATTGTCTTGGTTGCGGATTAATTCACTTCGAGTCCGACCGTGGTTCCACTGATTCTGAATATGAGCACCAGTCCACGCAGTTCGCAACTGAGTCCGCAAGTTCGGGTCGGACTGCCGGTTGAGCGCTCGGTCCACCATGTGGCGTAGAGAGATAATCTCGGGGCGAGCCTGAAGAAGATTTCTAAAAGCTGTTGGGCCGCTTTGGACAGCGCCGTGTACCATCTGCTCGTATTCAAGCAGGGTAGCTGGGTCCAGTGTCTCGGGCGCCCTTCCAGCCACAGGTCCAGGAGGAGCACTTGCGGTCCGCGAGGAGCCAGCAGCTGTGTGAGGGTTAGTGGGCGCGGGCATGCTCGCTGCAGTCAACCCAGAACGCATGCTTGGATGCAGTGGAATCCTGCCAGGCACATCGGGCGGCCCGTCGTCTCGTCTCGAAGCCGCTTCGGCAGCCTGTTCATGTCTGAGGTGATGCTGTGGCCGCCATACACCCTCCGAATCCCTCCTCCAGATGATAATGGTGGTGTCGTAGCTTCCACTAACGATACGACCAAACCTGCCACCGCCGCCGCCGGGTGGTAGCTTGGCTCCAGTCGCGCAAACGTCCTGCGGTTTGCTAGAGCCAGCGTTGGTCTTGCGGCGTGTCCTCGGATTGTCGTTTTCGTCAATCTCGCCTGCTTCCACAGCCTTGTAATAAGCCTTGTCGACCTCCTTGGCTTTGATCAAGTCTTCCTCTACGCTGTACGGATGGTCGCCAAACCCGGCTTGTACTGTCCGCACCAGCGCTGTGTGGCCCTTCAGAGTCGTCACCTCCAGACCCGTCTGGCAATCAAAAATCTTGACTTCGTTGTCACTGCTACCGCTGACAATACGCCGGCCATCATACTGTACACAGGCTATGCCCTTGTGGTGTCCTATGATGGTACGTTGGACGTCTTGGGTGGGCCAGTCCCATACCTTGATGTATCGGTCGCCACTGGCAGAAACGATCTCTCTTTCGTGAATCTGCACTGCATTGACAGCCGCGCTATGGCCAATGAGGGTGCCAATCATGGTCCACGGCGCTATTACAGGCGCGTCCTCAATACTCGGGGGAATGTTGTAGCCTACATTGACAGTCGTACCGACCTGGTCAATGGGATAGCCTAGGTCGCCATGACGAAGCGGCCTTCGGTTAAAGACCTTGATAGTTTTGTCCTTGGAGCATGTTACCAGGATGCGCTTGTCAAACTTGACGTTGAGAACGGATTCCTGGTGGGCGTGGCGGAGCACCTCAATGATTTCTCCGGTGGAAAAGCGCCAGATGATGACATCAGAATCGGAGCTGCCAGAAACGATAATGTCCTCGTCCGGGCTGGAGTCGAACTGAAGACAGAGAACGGAGCGACGGTGACCCTTGAGCGTCCGCAAGCAACGTCTGCTCTTCATGTCCCACACCTTGATGGTGAGGTCCCTGCTGCCACTGACGAGAAACTGGGGGTTATACTGGATACTGTAGATGCATTCGCGGTGGCCTTCGTCGGGATAGTTCGGATGGGGTAGCTGGAAGTTTGTGTATTTTCCGTGCTCCCAGTTGGCCTCGAGTCGTCGGCGCATGGTATACAGATACTTCCAGTCAATCTTGTATCGGCGGTCGTTGGGATCCCACCACCACATGGTCGTCTTTTGCAACGTCCCAGGAAGGATGGGGATCTTGTGAGTCATGCTGTCTCTGTAACGGGTGGTAGCCGACTGCTGCGGCGGTGGGCTCATAGCCCGTCCCTTTCCCTTGTCCACTCGTCTTCCTCTCCCGTTGACGTCGCCGTGCTCACTCGTCCGCGAGCGGGATACGCCGGAACCACCACCACCACCACCAAAGATACTCGCGCCCGCCATGTCGATATCAGAAGGCTCATCACCGAGCGACATTTTGGTATCCTCATCAGCGGGCAACATGGGGGGCGATGCTTTGGCAATGGCCCTCCTCTTGTGGACATGTCCGTCTTCTTCGGGCCGGTATTGCTCTAGATGGCTGGGGGTGGGTATGGGAGTCTGGTTCATCTTTTCTTCGGCGGCATGGATCTCGTCCATTAGCGCCTTGAAGCCCTCCATGTAGTACAGATGCCGCCATAGTTTTCTATCCATGGCAAGCTCGTACCAAACTCGGCAGGCGCGGGCGACATTGATGAGGGAGATGGGGTCGAGGTACCCCAGAATCTTTAGACATATCTCCGCTGGGAGATAGCGCACAAAGTCGATGTACAGTCGGGGGTAGAGTTGTGTTTCGACGATTTGAGAGATGACGCTCGTGGGGAGGTCGTTGAGGAGCGCCATGGCGAGTTCTAGGAGAGAAGCGCAACAGGTCAGTTGGACTCTTTTTGGACCGTTTGGGTAAAACAAAAAGGGGAAAAGGAGCGCCAACCTGTCTTGTTTTCCATGGAGAGGCCCGAGATATGTTGGATCAGCCAGGGTGGGATGTCTGAGGCTTGGCGCGACGATGGATGGGCGCAAGGAGAGGCGTCGCGGGATTTGAGGCAGGAGGAATTGGCCTGGGGATTCAGAGGGTCTTCCGAGTAGCCTTCATCGGGCTGGATGTGGTGTTGGTTCCGTGGAGGAAAGCCGGCCATGTTGTTTTCCAATAGCAGAGGTCTGGATCCTGTCGGGTTTCGCGAGATGGAAGAGCGGAGAAGGTCGAAGCTGAATGAGGGTCGCTGAGGGTCGCTGAGGGTCGGTCGGTCGGTCGCGAGGAGGATTACCTGACTAGGCTGGGCACGCAGCGGGCATGCAGCAGGCACGGGCACTGGCAGCAGTGGGCAGCAGCCGGTAAGAAAGGAGGGTAAGGTAGGTATAGCCGAGCCGAAGAAGAGCGAAAAGGATGATTGCGAATATCACGTTACGTAGCGATGAGAGACCTGACTGGGCTGGGCTGGACCTTGGTGGATTGGGGGAGGCGGGTCTGGTCTCGTTCTTGTCCTTGTCGCGGCCGGGGAAAGCTCCGTTGAATGGGGGACCTTGTTGATGATTAGGGCATCTCTAGTTGATCTATTGTCGCCGCTCTTGACTGGCCCTTTGACTAATGCACAGGGCCACCTAGAACCTAGACGATGCAATGGAGATGACGGGACGGATCGATGGTGGGCGGGCGGATGGCGGCGGGTAGGTGAGCGGGTTCAGGTGTGTCAGTCCAGCTGTGTCGTTGGCTTAAGAGTTGCACTTGTGGTGTAATGTTTGGCTGTAATGTAATGTCGGACGGGCGTCCTCCACTGCAAGCCAGGATTGCGTTCTGTAGGTGGGTGATCGGGAGTGGTGTGTCAGCTGTGCGTCTCTTTCCGTTGCTTCCACTTTGATGACTAGCCCAGTTCACCTCAGTCTAGAGATGCGTAATCAGATGCGGATTGGATCCAAACGCAATTGACTGCTGAAGTGGAAGAACAAGACGATGGAGGACTGCGTTGGTGGTTGGTGAGCAACAAAACCGGGCCTGGACCTGAAAGAAATGACAGCTGCAAGCAAGAAAGGAAGCAATGCTGAATGGATCATCAGATCAGGTTCACCCGACATGGGTCATGCACGAGACCAGGCGGATGCACTGGGGCCTGGGCAGGAATCTGGGCGGTCACCTGAAGCTACGAATCCCAGGGTTCGGGTTACATGTGGACAAGACAAACAAATTTCAACTGGACTGAATGCACGCTGAAATGACAATCCAGGGGTCCTTGAAAGAAAGAAAGTTGGCTGGTGGAGCAGTTTGTCCCGCTGTTTCACGGCGGAGAAGTGGGTCCAGAGTGCTGGGCCTTGCCCGTCGCTTTGTCACGACAACGTCCAATTCCAGATCAATTTTCGAGATTTTTTTCTCTTCCTCACTTCGCTTCACCTGTAGCAATCACCACAACTGCTTCTAGAAAATCACCATGTTGGGCAGGTTGCAGTCGGCCCGTTAGTTCAACGGTTCGTTGGCGTCGGGTGCCATATGTACCGCACTTTGCGCCATCTGCTTCTCTTGGAGGTGAAGGTCAACATCTTCAACGGTCAAACCCGGGGATATTTTCCTCGTGATTGTTTACTTTCGACCCAAACGGGAAGAAGCCCCTGAGCTTCTTTTACAAGTGGGTCCTCGGGAACCAACACTTCATGCTTTGTCTACCTAGGTACCTATGGAAGAGTTGTTCATAACTACCTCTAGCAAGACCCCATTCACCTTTCATTACCATGTGATGCCATCCCCATCTCACAACTTACTCTTCTCATTCAACAACCCATAAATCCTCGGCCCACTCTCCAACAAACTCCCATCAATCTCCTCCACGCTCCTCACCCCCATCACATTCATCAGAATATCAAAATCCGCCAACAGACTCCTCAACACATGCCTCACCCCTTCCTCCCCCATGATCGCCAACCCCCAAATCCACAGTCTCCCAATAAACACAAACTTCGCTCCCAGCGCCAACGCCTTCATCACGTCCGCCGCTCCTCTCACTCCGCTATCAAACATGACCGTGAACCCCTTCCTCTCCCCGACCGCCTTGACAATACTCTCCAACGCATCCAAACTGCCCACCGCCCCATCCACCTGTCTTCCCGCATGATTACTAACCACCACGCCCTCAAACCCCAAATCCGCCGCCTTTTTCGCGTCGTTCACGCTCTGAATGCCCTTAATCAAAAAGGGCTTATCCTTCCCCGCGATCTCCTGCCATTTCTCGCGCGCCCAAACCGCCTTCTCCCACGACCACGCCCGACCGTGCCAGATGGTGTCGATCCACATTGTCGCTGCCCTCACGGCATCTTTGGCGGGATCAACCCCCTGCTCGCGCATCCGTTTCTGAAAGACCGGATCCGTGAAACCCAGTTCTCCCCCGATGCCGCGGTAGAAAGCATAGTTACTAGTAGCGACATCATCATGTCGCCAGCCTAGCTGCGCCGTGTCGGTGGTGAGGATACACGCTTCGAAGCCGGACTCGTGCGCCCTCTTGAGCAAGCTCAAGGTCAACTCATCGTCGTGAGGCATGTAAAGCTGGAAAAACCGCGGCGCTTCAGGAACTTTTTGCGAGTTTTCATTCCCACCCTCCCCATCCCCCTCCACATCCAGGTTCTGATTCGCTTCGAACCGGTTGGCCCTCCCCTCATCGTTCGCCTTCCCAACATCCTCAATAGGATAACTCCCCCCCGTACTCAAACTATACACCAACCCCAGCTCGCCCGCCGCTTTGGCCACCGCTAGCTCTCCCCGGTCATGATAAATCTTGTTAATGCCCACAGGCGCGATGCCGAAGGGGGCCGAGACTTCCCATTTCCCATTGAAGAGAGAGGTGCGCGTGGATCGCTCGTTGGTGTCGATTAGTTGTCTCGACACGAGCTTGTGCCGAAAAAAGGCTTGGCGGTTGGCGAGGTGGGTGTGTGAGAGGCCGGCGTTGGAGGAGGCGTAGAGATAGCCGTTTTGGGAGAGTTTGCGGGAGGCGAGGCGTTCGAGGACCTCGGGGTCTTTTGGGGGAGGGGGAGTTAGTTACTGAGCTTGGTTGATAAGGGAGAGGGGAGGGAGAGGCGGGGGAGAGAGGGAGGTGGGAGAGAAAGAAGGAGAGACTTACGAGTATCAAAAGGCGGCAACTCCCCGTCGTTATACTTCCAGAACATGTTACGCTGGTAGAGACCCCATTGGGGGGTGTCGCGGTTCTTGATGTGTGGGGATTTGGCGTCCATCTTGAGTCTGCGATCGAGGGATGAGTGATGACCCAGGCACAGTGAGTAGAGGTGATGTTGGTTGGTAAGAGAGAATTGTAAGACTCGGAAATGTCAAATTTCTTGGCTCGAGACGAAAAAATGTCGTGACAAAAGGTAGGAGTCAAGACAAGCTGCCGCACTTGCCTAACATTTGACATGAACGGGCCGCAGCCGCAGACCGCAGATGTAGATCGATGATCGTCTGTCTGCACACGAAGTCGTGACGTCAAGAGGCTGTCATGTAACTATCGTCTGAACAGCGCATTGCAGCCGCATATTGTCATTTAGTGGAACTCGTGGAACTCCTGAAGTTTGGTCTTTGTACCGAAGGGAAAACTTCATTCTGCCGATGCGGTTGATGTGGTCGATGTGGTCGGCCCGAAGACGGCGACGAAAGAATCATTGATGTCGACGAGTTTCGTGTCGATAACTTCCATGCCGACGAGCCGGATACGCGCCGCATCGCATCAGTATCAACGCGGCCCGAAATCGGAAAGACGGCCTGCAGAACGTTCGCTGTTATCACCGCGAAACATGAAGGAGATGTGAAGCACAAAACAATAACCAGTCAATACGTTCCATGGAAGAAAGGCAAATCATGCTAAAATACACACATGAATTGCTGCAGTTAGGGGTATCGTCACGAGACCGCGACAACTAGCTAGCCACCACAATGTCATCAATACTCTTTTAAATCCTTCAAATTCCAAGCATCATAAGCTCATAAATTCATCAACAGAAATTCCCTCCTGTAATCCAGAAACTAACAAAAACCGCCAAAAACCTTGAATCCAATTATCCGGATCCACCTTAGTACTGACGACCAAACCCACTCTCACCCTTCAGAGCTGTTTCCAAAACATCACTAATGTCATTATCCTGTCCGCAATGCTGGCACTTGTGAAGCACCGGCTTGTGAATGCGCTGTTGCTTACCAAAACCCTCACTCACGCCCTTCTGAGCTGACTGAGCAGCCCAAGCCCCACTAGCCGCCGCCAGCGCGGGGTTGATGGCAGAGCGCGGAGCCATGGTCTCAGGCTCAGCGAGCTTCTCAGCGCCCGAATGTCCCGGGGCAGAGGTGGTATAAGCAGCCGGCATCTCCTCAGGACTCATATGCTTAGCCCCAGCAGGCTGAGCAGCAGCGGAACCATAAGCATGGCCAGTGGACTCAGGGATGCTATTGATCTTCTCCGCCCCAGAATGTCCCGGGGCAGAAGCGGTATAGGCGTCCGGCATCACCATAGGACTCATGTGCTTAGCGCGCATAGGCTCCATGGTGGCGGGGGCGGTAGCGACACCGTTGCCAGCGCCGGAGTTGCGACCAGGAACGGACGTGGTGTAAGCGTCTGGCATCACTTCGGGGGACATGAAATGCTGGGGAGGCTCGGCGGAGAGGACAGGCTTGTATTGGTCTTGGGTGCGTCTGGCGGTGGTGGAGTGCGTGGGTGCGGCGGCTGCGGTATCCTGGTTCTTGTGGTGCTCAGGGGCCGGAAGGAGGATAGCAGAGGGGTGACCAGACTGGGACTCAGCGGGCGGGAGAGCGGCGATAGGCTGCGACTCAGCAGGGGGGAGAGCAGCAATCGGCTGCGACTCGGCCGGGGGAAGGCCGCGCTGGTTGGCACCGGCCTTGGCAGAGAGAGTGTTCATGGTGCTCTGCTCGTGGATCTCATCCTTGATATCGTCCTTGACCTTGTCACGGTTCTCGTGCATGGCCGCAACGTTCACGCCGGTGGCAGTGCCGGAGGCGAGGGTGCGGTAGATGCCGCCCTTGTCCTGCTGATCGGCGTGGGAGACGGGCTCGGTCATCTCGGCCGGGCCGGTCGAGCGAGATGCACGGCGGGAATGGTGAGGAGAGATCTTGACGCCAGAGGGAGTGCCGGATGCGAGGACGTTGTAGGGGCCTTCTTCGGAATCAGTCCAGCCGGTAGGGGCGTTGCGCTTGACACCCTCGGAGGCACGGCGAGCGGAAGGCTGATGAGAAGTGGCACCGGCGATGACGCCGGAGGGAGTGCCGGTAGCAAGATGCTTGTGGTTACGTGGCTGCTGGGTAGTGCGGGGCTGATCCTCAGAACGAGCACGGCCTACATTAGCAGTGTTGATCGCTACGCCGGACGGGGTTCCAGTGTTGAGGTGGTTGTAATCGCCGGGCTGCTTCTCTGACTTGTGAGAAGGAAGACCAGAAGCAATGATCATGTGGTCGGCCGGGTTGGTCGCCCTCTTGTGTTCAGTGTCCTTGACAACGGGAGCAGTGGTATCCACGCCCGAAGGAGTACCGGACGCGAGCTTGTTATAGTTGCCAGGCTCATTAGTAGTCTTCGCGTGCTTACCGCCATGACCATGGGTAGACATGGGCTGAGCACCGGAAGGAGTACCGGACATGAGAACATTGTAGCCGGGTTCCTGGGCAGTGTTCCTGGCAAGCTTCTCATTGGGCTTCACTCCGGAAGGGTTAGCAATGAAGTCAGCAGCATGCTGGGTTGGGGGAGAAGGCGCATGTCTGGGATGCTCAAGATCAGCAGGAGGCTGTCTCGGGTTCTCAGTGTGATACAAGCCGCCCGATGTTACAGGACCGGTACCAGCAGCAGCGCGGGCACCTACACCACTGGCAGCGTGGGAGACGTCTTGCTCAGGATGGACGGTCTCCTTGTCATCTTGGGCAGAAGCGTACTTGGCAGCACCAATGCCACCAGCGACTCCGGCAAGAGTGGCGCCAGCCATGCCAGCGCGGGCCGTGTTGCTGTTCCGCCTGTGGTGAGTGTTGTGATCCGCGGCGACGGGGATCTTGCTACCAGGGGCATGTTCGCGCTGAGCCTGGGAAAGGCCGTGAGAAGGAGCGCCAGTAGACGCAGCGCCCACTGCAGGAACAGGGGAGATTGAGCTCTGAGCATCACTGGGGGTCCGGCGGTGGGAAACAGGAGCGGCCTCGGAAGCCCTGCGCTTCTGGTCCAGTTCGGTGGGCTGGTTGGCGGAAGGTCCAGAGAATGACTTGCGCTGGTTCTGGTTGGCGGCGTCCTTGTCATCCCTCTTGTGATGATGGGCAAGACCGTAACCGGCGGCAGCTCCAGTGCCGGCCAAAGCAGCATCCTTCTTCCCCAACTTGTTGCGGCCCTTATCCTTGGGAGACTTGGGAGGCTCGGTAGTGGTGGTGTCCTCTTCCTTGTCATCCTTGTGGCGATGGAAGAGGCCGAGAAGACCACGGTGCTTCTTCTCTCCCTTGGAGGGCGAGTCCTCACTGCTCCTGCTCTCAGCGGGCGATGGCTCCTTCGCGAGTCTGTGCTCAGCGGCAGGCTGCTGGACATTCGCGGCATGGGCAGTGTGGCGAGACGCGGGCTTTTGCAAGTTTTCCGGCGTAGTATCCCAAAAATCGAGGGTATCTTCTCCGAGAGGCTTCTCCTCCTCCTTAGTCTTCATCTTCTCCAACGTGCTGCCGGAGATGGGGATGACACCGGCTTCGTTGAGCTCCTGGCTCTTCCTCCTGTGAGAGACGGCGGCAGCACCAGTAGGATGGTTACGAGCAGGGTGGTCCAGATTCTCGGGAACAGTGTCCCATTCCTTGGCAAGGGTATCCTCTCCTAGGTTCTTCTGGGTGTCCCTGTCCTTGATGTCACGGAGCTCGTCATCGTGGTGCTTCTTGGCCAGATGGGAGGCGGCAGCACCAGCACCGAGACCAGCAGCGCCGGCAACAAACGCATCCTTGTGGCGCAAAGGGCGCTGGTTGGGAGACGAAGCAGCATCGTCCTTGGCCATAGCGACGTCAGCAGTGGTCGCGTGCTTGGCAGTCAAGGGAAAAGCGCGCTGGACCTTGACGTCACCGTTCTGGGCGTTAGAACCAGCAGATGTAGTGCTGTCCTTCTGGTAGCTATCAGATGCGTGAGCATCAAAGACATCACCGTTATCGGTGCTGCCAGCGCGCTCCTTTCTCTTGGCAGCCGACTCGGCGAGGAGCTTAGCATCGTCTGCAGCGGCAAGCTCGGGCAGGAAGCCAGGAGCAATGTCCTTGCGATCCGTGCCAGTCACCGTGCCAGCGTCGGGAGCATTAGCGGGCACCTGAGAGAAGTTGTCAGAAGCCAACGGCTTGTCTTCGGGGACGGCAGCCAATGGCGCATCAAAGACAGCATCAGTGCTGTTGATAGTGGCTGCGCCGCCATGACCGGGCTCAGGAATATTCACCTTGAGGTTATTGTTGTTGTTGTTGTTGCTGTCCTCCAGATGACGCCTGCTCTCCTCGTCGTTGCTTCCATGGCCCGCGACAGTGTTGTAAACGCCACCACTTGGAACGTCAGTACCGAGGCCCGTAAGGTGTAACCTGTTGTCAGAGTCTTCTGCTGACCTATGGGGTAGGTGATGGTGCTCATCATGACCATCCCGAGCACTGCCATGACCGGTGACCGTGTTGTAAATGCCGCCTTGGGAGGCCTTGGGAAGATCTCCCCAGTAAGGGGCAGCACCGCTGGTGTGGCTAGTGCGTGAGGTGGCGTCGTCGTTGCTGGACTTGTCGCCGATGTTGGAAAGCTGCTCGTCGGCGCCTTGGCTGGAGGTAGCCACGCTCGCACGGCGAGCCTTGGGGTGGGAGTCAACCTCAGGGCGGGAGTCGACTTCACGGAAACCCTGTTTGGGAGCTGGACGAGCGTCAACTTCGCGGAAGCCCTGCTCCTTGGCGACGGTCGGAAGGGGCTTGGAAAAGGTGTATTCGTGTTGGTCGCCAAAAGCGGCCTCTCGGTCTGTGTTCTCCATGGGGAGGGTGCCCTGCGGGACTTGGGAGACACGCGGGTGCTGGGAGTTGAACATGGTTGGATCATTGCCGTGGCTGTAGAAGCCGCCGCCGACGGCTTCGCCTGAAGAGTGACCGTAGAAGTGTCTCTGGCTGATGTCGGACTTGTTCTCGATGGGTTGGGACTCGATGCTGCCGAGGCGGGCGTCGGAAAAGTTGTGGGAGCGGGGGTCGGTGGACTTGTGAAGCTTGTTTCGTTGGTCGTGGCCTTGGATGTAGCTCTGATTCTGCGGCGCCAGACCCTGCTCGTTGGGGGTGGCCGGGTTAGAGTCGGGGTAGGCGCCCGGAAGATGGTCACGGTGTGTGGTAGCCATTGTGTGTGTTTTGTCGAGGAGTCGTAGGTAGCGTAGTAATAGTGTGTGTATTAGTTTGATAATGAGAGATGTCGTATGGGTATCAAGTAGACAAGACGGGACAAAACACAAGCCAACTGATATTCCTGCGCAGATTACCTAGGGATAAGCAGGCTCGCAGGATGATAGGAGGATGGGTATAGACAAAAGGGGAAAGTCGTAATTGTCGTTAAGATGTGCGGTATATGGGGGATGGGGATGGGATGACAGACAGGAAGTAATCAGTTAAAAGGAGGGAAACCAAGAAGATATCAGATGGCAGAAACAGTCCTCCCCCAGGGTAATAAGTAGGTACCGACGCTACCGTGGGATGCCAATGGATGCAATGCGGTCCTGACGTGCAGCAGCGTCATACTTTTTCAGGATATCCATCTCCATCCCCTCGTTTCAGGGAACAAAAAGGGGTCTGCCAAGCAGGGAATCGACAATTGACAGGATCTGGAATACCTAGATTCCCATGGGCCGGGCCGTCCGCTTCATCGTAAAGGCTATGACCTCAGTTGACCCCAACTTTCCCAAATAGAGGGCTCAGCTGGCTGATGAGGTCACTGGATCCAGCGCTTGTTGACATCATCGCCCAGGTGTCAGTGCAAACAAAACGGTTGAGACCATTTCCCAATCGGGACCAGTTGGAGATATTGGGCCAACCAGGTGTGCTGGAATCAATGAACAAAGCGGGAGATCAACCGGTTATCCAGTTTCAGTAACGTGTTGGAAATGAGGGATTCGAAACTGGTAGGTGTGTTGTTCTCGAAGAGTGATGAAGCTCTTGATTTGTTGAAAGGAGAAAGATGTGGACCGGTTTTTTGGAAGAAGCAGTCACAGAATTGGAGAATCGGTTGCGTCAGTGGTGTCAAATCACATGCAATGATTGGTTCAATTGACTTACACGCGGCTTGATCGGTTCAGACTGCGTGCACGAACCCTTTGAGCTCAGCTCCCATGGCAATGAGTTCCAAACAACAGGGTAGAATACAGAACCGACAAGGTCTGGATCTGTTTTGGACTCTTTCGGATTCTTGCTTTCTACTTTGAGAAGATTCTGGCCATGCACTATCGATCTTAAGCTGATGGCTGCTCCGCGAGTGCTAGTTGGAGGCATCATTAGTCAGGAACTGTCAAAGGCGGTGGCAGAAAGTGGCAAAATCCTTAATATCGTGACTTTGAACTACAGGCTCGTGCTCTCATGCCCTAGTTAATACCATATTCCAAGCTTGGATGAAGGCTTTGGAACATATCCTAGAGCGTTTTATGGATAATTGATCTTCCTCTCACTTGTAAAAACCCATTTTGGGGTTACAATATCGTAGTGTCTCGTACAGCGGCAGTAGACTTGTTAACATCTGTGAAGTCACGTTCTGTAGGCATTCGGATGGTCCGTGCAGTCTAGCTGTGTTCCAATAACGATATCGCAAACACTGTACACTAAGGCAAAAGATACCACCAGGAGACTATTTTAACAGTGCCTGATCTTAGCAACCACAGAAAGGGCTTTGGAAAAAAGTCGATCTCTTGCCAAGAACAACTCCAACTCCAACTCCAAGAGTGGATGACGTGGTACAAGCGTCCAAGATGCCATTCCGAAACTGATCGTCCATCAATCACCTCAACCACGCGGAAAATCGCAAAAGGAGATCATCAGGGTAATGTCAATCACGGCCGTCAATCATCGGGTGCATGCAAAACTGGAAAGCGGAATCATGTTGTGACTGACAAACTTCTTTTATTTCAGTTGTTGTCTTCGTTGTTCTGTGTTCTTCTTGATAAACATTAAGAAATATCCCAAGGAGGAAGCTTTTTCCTTTCCCCCTTTTTTGTATCCCAAGTATTTACTTCTTGTCCAAACCCTTTTGGAATGCTCATGCTGCTCATGCAAAGCGTAAATGCTAACAAAAATCATTAAAAAAAATCAAGATATGCATCCCATCCCCACCACTATGCTTGCAGTGTGATGTTCTTTCAACCATGCAACATCAGGGTATCATCTATCCATCCTTTCATCCATCTTTCTTTCTTCTGGTTTTGTGTTCTTTCTTTACTCGCTATCGCTGCGGTTCTCAGCGTGGCCAGCAACAGTCTTCTCGGTCATGCCCATCTCAGCAGCATAAGTGGTGTGAGGCTTCCACTTGGCCGAGGTGCGGGGGGTAGTCTCGGAAAGCATCTGGTCGACCTGCTCGAGGGTGAGGCCCTTGGTCTCGGGGATGAGCAGGTAGGCGTAGACGAAGCAGCAGGTGCAGAGGCCACCCCAGATGTAGAACACCTTGGGACCCAGGTTGCCCTTGTCCTCGTCGACCATGTAGGGGGTGATGACGGCGATGATGCAGTTCCCTAGAGGCGAAAAAGGTCAGTTAAATGTTTTTGTTTTGTTTTGTGTGTTTGAAGAAGCAGGACAACTTACAGAGCCAGTTGGAGGCGGTGGAAAGGGCAACACCCTTGGCACGAATGGGAAGAGGGAAAACCTCGCCGATGACGACCCAGGCACCAGGACCCCAGGTGGTAGCAAAGAAAAAGATGTAGATGCAGATGAAGGCGAGCATGGCCTTGATGGCCATAGTGTCATCGGGCTTGCAGGTACCGACAATGGCGACGATGAACTCGCAGATAAGCATACCGAGAGCGCCCCAGATGAGGAGGGTACGACGGCCGAGCCTCTCCATGGTGTAGAAGGAGATGGGGGTGGAGCAGACGTTGACGAGGGTGGTGACCAGGGACATGAGGAAGGGGTCGTCAATGGTGCCGAGCTGCTGGAAGAAGGTGGTGCCAAAGTAGAAGATGAAGTTGCATCCCGTCCACTGCTGCATCATCTGCATGGAAGTGCCGAGAATGGTGCGGCGGAGGTAAGAACCGCCCTGCCAGATGGAGCCGCGGAAGCAGTTGGCCCACTGCTGGAAGTAGTTGCCGTGGGGGACGACGGCCATCTCGAACTCGTGGTTGGCAACGATCTCGGCAAGCTCATCCCTGACGTAGTCGGAATCGAGCGGCTGGTCGCGCAGGCGGGAGAGCACGACGGCGGCCTTGTCTAGCTTGCCCTTCTTGACGAAGAAGCGAGGGGATTCAGGGAGGAGGAAGATACCGGTAGCAAGAATGAGGGCCCAGGCCATCTGGAGACCAATGGGGATTCTGTAAGAGCCGCTGTCGGTGCGGTTCTGGGTGCCGTAGTCAACGCACGAGGCCAAGAGCAGACCCACGCAGATGCAGAACTGGTAGCCGGACACCATAGCACCGCGGACCTTGCGGGGCGCGATCTCAGACATGTACAGGATGATGATGGCCGAGACGAAACCGACACCGAAACCAGCGACGAGACGGCCGGCAACGATGAGACCCAAGCTCTGGGAGGCAGTCTGGAGAACGACACCGATGATGAAGACGATGCAGCCGAAGATGATGGTGGGACGACGACCAACCCAGTCAGCGAGATCACCGCCCATGAGGGCGCCAAAGAAGGTACCGGCAGAGAGAATAGAGGTGATGAGCGACTTTTCCTTGGAAGGCAAGAAGGTGGCGCCGGGTCCGTCGATGGTTTCGATAAAGTACTTCATGCCCATGACACCAGAGATGTAACCTGAATCGTAGCCGAAGAAGATACCGCCGAAAGCGGCAAAGACGCACATCATGTACGCCTTGAGGGTAACGGGAGCCTCAACGCGGGAGACATCGCCCTGTGGCCGGGCCACAGTGACGGCCTCCTTCTCAACGTCGGAGGCGGAGTGATCGTGCTCCATCTTGCTTGTCGTTGTGTCGGGATGGGTCGTCTTGATAGTGTTCGTGTCGAGTGTTTCTCTTGTCGACTTCGTCTTGGGAAAGCTTGGTTTTTCGGGAGGACAGAAGAAGAAATGCAAGAGACTGCAATGAAACCCGGGGAATCTGCTTCCGTCGACGGGATCAAGTTAGGATGATGGAGATGATGATGCAGCCAAGGAAAGACAGAAAAGCTTCTTTCGAGACGACGAAGCTTTGTCTTTATATACTGCATGCTTCCTCCTGTCAGTGTCCACTCTTTCCCCTTCCCTCCCCCCCAGATTTACCAATTTGTTGATGGATCCGGCGTCACCGACAATTTCCTGTTCGTCCCTCGGCATCGCGAACGACTTCGAACTGTCACGAGACCAAGAAACTGGACCAGATGCTTACGGGCCATCCCCGCCCAAGTCCGGCCCTGGCGCCGCTGTGGAAGCATGGATGGGGAGGCGAAGCCGGCACTTGCGCAGGAAGCTGCAGAGCTGCAAGCACTCCGAGACGAACCTCTCATCCAACCCCGTGTAGGACCATCCTGGGCGGACCCCCGGAGAGACATGGAGAGACAAAGGCCGGGGAAATGGGAATTCATGGGGATGGAGTGGGATGGACAGCCAGCAGCCTTGGAGGAGGAGAGTGTCTGACTGGCTGAGGGCTGCTGAATGTGGCTTGCGAGTGTGGAGTAAGCCACCGGAGCCTCATGGCAATGGATCCCCCAGGCCCAACCCAGGCCCATCCCCACGGTGTCTGGACTCTGGCTGGGGAAGACCCAGTCGGATGGGAAAGCATGGGGTTTTGATGGAGCCGTTGGAAACCCGCTGAAAAGTAAACAGAAGCGGATCCGGGTTAGGGTTCTAGGTGGGATAGCTCGGGGGGCGATGGGCCCGCGATGGCTTCAAGGCCCAGAAGAGACCAGAACCCCGAGGGGAATCCACCGGAATGCGTCAGGTAACGTAAGAAGGACCAATTGGGTAAAATGAAGGCTAATTAGGCTAAATTAAGCAAGGAGACCGGATGGGCTTTTCAAAACTCGGTCCTTTTGTGGCGCCGTGTGGCTCCGGTGTGGATGTGCGGTGGATGAACTGGTGGAGTGGCTGATGGGTTCTCCGGACTACAAAACACCAACCAGCTCGCAGTATCCGCGAGACGGTCAAGCATCATGAGTCGCCCCCCCTCCCGGTTAATCCAGAACGCTCCAGGTTCCTGGTCGACGAAAAGCTCAGAAAAACCGGTGACCTCCTGGCAGCACGACGACGATCTGGAAGCCGCCGAAAGAAGTGGACAAGCGGTGCACCACCGAACCGCAACTGCTCCACACCAGAGTACGCATTCCTAACGAGTCAACGACATCTCCCATGACGAGAGCCGCGGGTGAACCAAGCAAAATCCTAATTCGACGGTCTCCGAGACATCCGCGAGTAGGGAAATCCGGGTGAAGGTTTTGCGAGAGAAAAAACAACAACAACAACAACAACAACAACAACATTTGTCGGTAAACAATCGCGAAAACATGGGGAGGAACCGAAACACCGGACGAACCACCCGAATCTAACCTCGCACCGAGATCCGATACGGGTCGAGAACATTGAACCTCGATCGTCAGCTCGCCAGCGCACGCGAAACGATGGTCAGCAGGACATGGAGAAGGGCCGATAGCAAACGGTGTCTCGCGTGCCTGTGTATCATTCTTCCCCCACGAACCGAACCGAAAACCCCAGATAATATCTCGGATATCTCCTCCTTTTCGTCAGAAAACCCAAAATCCTTGGTCGATCCCCAGTGCATTTCGTTCGTGCCCCTGACGATTTCTCCCCAGGTTCCAGTCTTCCGCCCAACGGTCGGTCCTGTGCCTGGCGTGTGCCATCCGGCCAATTCCATGCCAGCAGGCAACAGCGGCCAGGAGTCCACACCGTGTCTTTCTTGATGCGTGGAGAGGGAGGAGGAGAACCACAGTCCAGTCCACAAGAACCTCCAGGTCCGCTCTCATTGTTACCTCCCGGCTTCCACCCCGTCCCCCCTCTCCCCCAGACTTCTGGGTACACTATAGTTGAGACACTTCCCACTCCTCCAGATTTCGTCACGGTATTTTTCGATCGCATCTCCATCGCAGCGAGATCGAGCGTCAACGGTTCTACCCCGAGGGGAAAGAACGGTCGGGGCTGCGTGTTGTGCTGTGGACTTGTGGAAACCCTCCGATGTTGTGTTTCCCCATCTCTCCATCCATCTCCAAGTTTCATATGCTCCAGATCCAGACCACGCCCCCACAACCATCAACCAACCGGGTTGCATGAAGTTATTTTTTGTTGCTCTTTTTCGATTCGATCTGGTTCCTGTCCATTCGTACCCAACCCACATGACATCATATGAACTGAACTGTCTGGGGAAAAGAAGAAAGATCCAGGTCGAACTGATTCCCTCCTCCACATGTTGGAGAATGGAGACCCCAGACCCAAGCTTTGATGCTCGCGCTCGCGCACAAACAGGAGAGAGAGCCATGCGAACTGCTGGCATTGCCCGCCCAAGACAACGGAAGCCTGCCTGGACTTGTTGGGGAGAGACGTTCAGGTTTCAGGTGAGTCCTGGTATCACGACTCGTTCGAACCCATATGGTTATGAAAACGCTGGAAATTTTGAATATCATGCGACGGGGCGATGGGTGTCTCTTGGGTTTTTTTTGTGGTTACGAAATTTTGTCGTCATCGTCATTATGCCGCATGGCTGGCTGGCGTCGGCTTTGCTTTTCTTCCTTTCTCCTGCAAGACATTTGTTCAATTGCCATCTCAATGGATTGAAAGCAATAGTCTGCTCGAGCGACTGGAAGTCTGGAACAACATGGCGGTGGTGAACCACAAACGTGAGCCAACCCCCAGGCCCGGGCCCAGATGCCCAGACCTATGGGGGCAGTACGGCAGCTGAATGGTTCGCCAGGCGCTCGCTCCTTCCTCAAAGAAAAAAAAAAAAAAAAAAAAAAAAAAGCGGCGCAAGTGCCGGCCGGTGACCACCGAGACCCGAGCCAGTCCTCTCCAGTGTCCACCATGGAGAGAGTGGACTCTTTCATCTTCCCTCCCCGCAAAATTCTCAGTCCGGGGCGCATGTGATCTTCGGAAATTTTTTCTGGCATCTGGGGAACGCGTGCACCGCCCCATTCGAATCGCATTGGTTCGCGAAAAATCTGGAGTAGCGCGAACTCCATGGAGTCTAGATTCAATTCTGGAGACCGGATGAACGACTGTTCGTTCGTTTTTGAGTTTTGACAACGTCCAACGTTGCTTGCGCTCAGGCACCCTTTTCGAATGCACAGGATGGTAAATTGCGTTCATGTCTTGCGTTCATGCCGCAATGTAAACACATGCACAAAGTACTTGGTGCAAATCACGATACTTGCGAAAGGCGCCAAGACTTCGAGATGTGCGAATGCACTGCATCTTGATACCAGGAGAAAGAAGTCGGTAAGGAATACGCACGCATTGCGAAAGGCTTCAGCGGGTGTTCAATTGCCGACGAAGTGGTGGGGAATGCTGCAGGCTGATTTCAGGCCAGATAAAACCAACCATGGAGGAGTGTCCAGGTCGAGAAAATCATCGACGCAGAATTTATGTGACGACAGGTACATGATAGCAGAAAGGCTATGAAAACGAACACAGTCTCAAACCGCAGTTTATTCTTGATTGAGATAAAGTGCAAGAGTATGGGAGGTGTCGAGGTGAGAGCCAAGTGATAACACGCGAAACACAACACCATAACCAAGCTTCGAAAACATCTAGCGATGTCAATGTGACGAGGATCAGCATCAGTCATTACCACCCTTTACTTTACCCATTACCCTAGTGACCGAGTCTCGTCAAAATAAACTTTTAAGCTTAAACCTCCCATTCCTCAGAAATAAGGTTGACACTTCCGCTACCGTTCCCTTTTCCTTTCCCTGTTTATCCCGTTCGTCCCGTCCCGTAATGAGCTTCGTGGCATCTGCTGCAGAAGATGGTCATGAGACCTGATGGCCAAGATTCCCCCAAGTGACCCCCAACCTCAAGCTACCTCAAAGAGTCATTTTCCATGTTCTGGACCTTGCCTTTCTAGGCAAGCAGCACAAGTACCCTACGCACAGCCGCAAAGGTAGGCACAGGTAGCCAAGGTTGAAACAAGCTTTTCGGACGATTGGAACGAACGCTAGTGCAGGGCAGTGCTTGGGGAGAGTTGCATGTTGCATTTTGCATTACCGAACGGTCCAAATCCCGAAGACCCGGAATCCGGGTACCGACGGGCCGAGGCAATGAAAATGGTCATCGGCCCCGACCGCATGCAAGTACTTGGACGACTGCACCAGTGACCAGAGCATCAGTGCAACGTGTACCTCACTTGAGTAGAGATACTTACCTTTCTTATGTACCTACTTGCATCGTGACAAACAGGTGGTACATTTGGAAGAGAAATTTGCCCACAAATAGACTTTTCCTACAGCCACATTAGGTACACTTCCGATGTATTTTTGAAGTCTTTTCACTACAACCTAGGTAGCAATTTCAATCACAAAAGATAAAGTCACAGTCAATTGCAACCTAGACAGTTTCCTTCCGCCCAGAGCTTTCTCGTACATTCGACTCCTCGTTAGGAGCTATTTTGGTCAGCTCGCTAATGTCAGTTGCAAAAACGGCGCTGTGAATGGAACAAGTGCACTTGAAGACTGCTTAGTGGTTTATCAAGGAAGAAAATATCGCTGATAAGTGGTCAGAGATAGATACCTTTCTTATACCATGTTTGGGAAGTTAAAGGAAGGTTGTGGTAAACATTTACTTCCTCGAATGTGCCAGAATGTACCTGTGTACTTGTAGTAAGAGATGTATTTGTGCGTGGATTCTCTTATAGTAAAAGTGGCATGGACGTGAAACTTAAAAGCCCAGTACCTTCCCATGGATACATTCTCTCGGAGTGGGACATGGACATGGAGCGAGCCAGGCCTTCTCTACCTCTACCTACCCTAGAGATACCTAGGACTCTGAAGTGTAGACTCGTTTACACTAAAAAGACAACAGGGGTGATATGGTAATGTGATGCCAACCTGGGTTCTTTGGTTTCTTCTTTCTTTCTGTTTGATAAATTTTTTTTTTTTTTTTTTGTTGCCCTTGGTGAATTGGACTATGTTTCTCAAGGTGAAAGTCAGGTCAATCAATCCATGACCTAATGGCCAGCACCTGAGGAAACCATGGAAACCTCGCTAACATGGATGATACATACTCGAATACACGTTTGACGTTTCCTCGATTTGGTGTACACTACTATGTGCATCCATTATCCGGTCCTGCCTTGGTTATTGGTTATTGCATATTCATTCTAATCCAGCTTGGCCTCAGCTTGTCCCATACTACCTAGCTGACTGGTATAGTGCATATTTTCTCATGAAAAAAAAAAAAGCGCAAACTATAGCCAGCATCTCATTAAAGCTGGATGGAAGCGAGTGGCCTAAGGAGGAGAAGGCAAGGCAGACAAGGAACATTCAGGTAAAGGGGTATGAGGTGTGATTCCAGTTTCTGTCTTTTTCCGACGCCAACCATGCGTATGCATTCTCCAAAAATATACAAATGCCATCTTGATCTCCTCCTTTTTATACCCGGTTCACGCTACGTTCCACACACTTTAGTACATCGTAATGTGTACTCTTTCAACCGCAAGAGCATTCGTCATAGGTCGGACAGAGAGGGATGTCCGTGTCGAGACGGACTCTGTGGATCTCTGACAGTCCGACTATGGTCGGTTGAGACCTTGCTTAGCCTGGGTAGCAATAATAGTTAGCATCAATAACGTACCAAATGAGACGGCCGAGATCAGTAACATACCTTCATCTGCTCTATCCGAGCCTTCAACTGACTCGTCACTTCCGCAGCCCTCTTCCAGCTCTCCATTCCACCCGCCGTACCACTCGAAGGAGCCTGTAGCCTGCTCGCGCCAGTCCTCATACCAGTCCGGCTGCTAGACCGCTCAGCTCCGTAGCTATTGAAACCCATGGAAGCGAGCGACTCGGAGCTCCTAGCCTCCTCGACCGGCTGGCGGAAGCCAGCAGGGGTGCCGCGACCGCTACTTCCCGCGCTTCCTCCCGTGTGGTACCTGGGATCCGGGCTCACCTTCTGGTGGAAGCCGCCCGACATCATGCCATCGCCGCCGTTTTCCTTTTCTTCGCTCATGCTGCTGGCAAAGCTCATACGGTTCCTATTCGCTGACTGTTGCTGGTAGCCGTTGTCGTTGTAAATACCGCCGTCGTGGGTCGGGCTCATAACTCCAAGACCGATGTGGGGTGAGCTGGGACTGCCCGGCCGGGCACGGTTCGCGTGGCGTAGTTGATCCTCGGTGTGGCTCAGAGCTCGCTTGAGCCTGTCCAGCTCACGGCGCAACCGGTCGTTGGTCTGCTCGGCGGCTTCGAAATCGCTGCGGGCCCGGACCAGCTGGGTCTCCTTGGCCTTGATCGAGAGCACATCTCTGGTATGGTCCTCGATCAGAGAAGCATTCTGGTTCTTGAGTTCCTGAATCTCTGACAAAAGTTTCGACCGATCATGGCGAGCATCCTCGAGTTGCTTCAGCAGGCGATCATTGGCATCTCGGAGCTCTTCAAGTTCAGCACGCTCAATGTGGGAAAGGCCTGAAGGTGGGGGGTGCATTGGGGGAGTAGGGGTGTAATCCATTGGTACCGGCTTAGCGAGGGAACGCCCAGCAAGACCCCCTGGCTGAAGACCGCCACGTCCGAGTCCCATGCGTGGTGGTGCTGGCCGTTGCTCCTCGGGGGAAGGCGGATCATCCAGGTCCATAGGCTCTGGTTCCGGCTCCGGCTCCGCGCGTCGAGGAGATGGCGGCGCAGCAAATGCCGACCGCTTCTGTGGGGCCTTGATACCGCCACCAAGACCACCGCCGGGAACAGCGGCAGGAGCAGCACCACCGGGTTTTGGTACACCTAGCTTGTTACCCAGACCACCCATGCGCGGGGGAGCGGCGGCGGCAGGAGCCGGTGTAGGTGTCTGGGCAGGAGGCGCCGCTGCTCCAAATCCTGCTGGCTTCTTGGCACCGAGAGGGGCCTTCTTGACGGGGCCCTTCTTTGCGGGACCCGGAGGCGGTGCTCGAGCTGCTGGCGGAGGCGGCTTTGGCTTATCCTTGGCCTTGACCTCAGCTGCCTCGTAGAACTCCTTGATCTTGTTCTTCCGGATGTCGTCCAAGCCTTCGAGATGTGGGTTCATTGCTCTTTCGCCAATGATCTTCATAATCGTACCCAAAACCTCGGCACCACCCGAACGAAGAGCTTCACTGCTTTCGGAAAGAAGCTTTTTCGCGCACTCAACCATGGTCGCAATCTCTTGTTTGCTGGGGACATCCTTCGTTGTGCGCAGGCACCTGACGAGGAACTTCATGGTACCTTCCTTAACTTGAGGGTTCTTGTGTTTAAGGAACTCAGTAATATCCTCCATGTTTTCCGTTAGATCAGTCGACAGGAAAACGGCATCCAGGGCAAGCCCCAACGCATCCGCCACTGTCTGCTTCTTTTCCTTCAGACGCTCGAGGATAGGCTGCATGACGGTAGAGCGATACTTGGCAAAGCCCTTTCGCAGACCCTTTGCGAGCAGCTCGATACACTGTGCTGCCTGCGTGACGACGGCAATGTTGGCGTCCTTCATACACTTTGCCAAGCAACGTGTGATCTCGTTAAAGTCTCCCTCCTTGATCCTCGGAACGTTCACAACAGCGTAAAGGGCCTCACATGCCTCCTTTCTCTCCTTCCACTTCGACGAGGCGATATTGTCGAAGAAATCTTTTGGTACTTTGCTGATGATATCCTGTGGTTCGGCCAAATCGAATGCGTCAATTTCCCCTACCTCCTCTTCCTCAGGTGCGTCAGCCATTTCTTCATCTTCGTCACCGCCTCCTGCAGGAGCGGCGGCCTGCGCAGCTTGCTGTGATCGAAGAAGTCGCGCTTGCTTGGGAGCCCCTTCGGCCTTGGCCTTTTCGAACTGTGTTTCTAGATCGCTTTGTTGAGTCGGCTTGAGATCGCCCCAGAACATGGGTTTCATGGCGTCGCGCAACCACCTGTAAAATTCGACGGTAAGGTTAGTAGCCTCGGCTCTTACATTCTTGTCGGCATGGCCAAAGACCTTGGGCAAGAACTTGAGCACGGGCTTGGGATCCGCCGTCTTGCAGCCATAATTGTGGAAAATGGCCGTCAGCGCAGCAAGCGCGGCAGCAACGACCTTGGGGACCTTGTTGGAGAGGACGGGAAGGATTTCTTCGATAACAGGACCAGGAACATCGAGTTCGATATAAAGGAGAAGCGCTTCGAGAGAGTTGGCCTTGATGGCAGGTCTAGTAGACGGAAGACCCTTTTCAACAATGGACGTGATGGTGTGTTGTCTCGACCGAACAGCGCCTTCGCGACCGCCAAACTTTAGGAACGCGCAAAGAGCGGCCATGCCCTCTTGTTGCGCAGCAACGTTGGAATCTGCGACAGCACCCTTCCACAAGCTGGGATCCTGAACAAACGGTCGAAACGCGGGATCATATTCGTCGGGGGTCTTTTCGAATGTCTGAGCGGCCTCTTCGTATGCTGCCTTGCGTACTTTCCAGACCTATCCAACGTTAACAGGGATTCTGGGAATTGTAAGCGCAACGAGAGGGACAAGTCTTGGACTGAAACGCACCTTGTGTACCCAACGGTCTGTAAGGGGCAAGGAGCTGAAGTCCTCTTCGTCACCCATGGTTGCGGTTTTGGGTGTTGTGGTTGTTGTCGCAGGGCTTTCGGCCTGTGATATTTCAGGGTTCGATGGATATCGGGAGTCAGAAGACAGTCGAGGATAGCGTCTCGACGGGTCGGGGAATGAAGGAAGGCTCGATGTGCTTTGACTGGCGGGAGTTGAGGTTGATGTGGTCTTGGAGTCGAACGAGGGTGGGCGACCTAGGGAGGAAACTCGCTTGATTAGTCTCTGCAGCGAAAGGGGTTTCCTAGAGCCGACCATAATGGGAACAAGAGGGACATTGGGGGGAGTGAGATGTATGTCGTCACGGCGCCTGTTGGGGTGGCCTCTGGTGTCGATGGTGTTCGCACGTCAGATGGAAGATAGGGAGGACTTACAGAAGTGGAAGCTATCGACAGCAAGAAATGAGGAGCGAACAGAAGCTGCGACTTGGATGGACGATGCAGCGTGTCAAGCAGCTGTTTTGTTTGTTGTCTGCGACTGGTAACAATGGAGTGTCGCGGGGGCGTAAAGGAAGGGAAGATATATGTTTAGGATGTTGCAGCGGGGAATCCGGTCGTCAGTTCTCGATTGCTGCGCTTAGCAATTGCGTGGTGTGGGCACGGTGGGCGATAAAGATCGAGGAAGAGACAGGAAATTGCCGTGTGTTCCTGCTCGACTGGCCTTGTGTGATCCGCGGGGGAGCGTATCCGCGAAGTGGCCAGATACAGCCGTGGTCGAGTTCGGAGGGCAGCGGCGATGTGATGTATTATGGTAGATTTGTTGACGGTGACGGGAGTCAGTCCACGCCCACGGTAAGTAATAAGTTGTTCGTGCTTCCCGTTTCGCGACAGGCTCTGGTTGGCGGGACAAGAGCGGACCAAGCAGTGGACAGCCGGGACGGGGAGCGACAGCGGTTCCCTCGTTCCCCTGTTCCCCATGTTGAACCCTGACGCCTTGTGAACGTCCAGGGAAGTCCAATGCCGACCCAAGCAATAACCCTTGCACGCCTTACTAGCCTCCTGTGGCTTAAGGGGGGAATGTGGCTGAGCTGTCCAATCATCAGGCAGCCTCGTCTACTGACCGCTACGTGATGCCAATCAACCCCTCTTCGATCTGCGCCTATTGGTCCGTTCCAGTCCGCCAGCGCTTATCTGCCAGCTGTCAGCAAAGGGTTCTCGGTACCTGCCCATGGATGGTCGTCCCTGACAACCCCGACAAGTCCCCTAGCAACCCTGACAGCCCAACCCCGACGGCCAAGCCTGTGACAACCTAACCCTGAAGAAGCTGATGCGTTGTTTCTCCTGCCCCGCCAAAAACAAGACAGTCCGCCCACTGAAAGAGGACCCAAACAAAGTGCTACAGTGGGTGAGCCGTCAGTCTTTGTCGCTGCGGTTTCTGTTCGTTGCATGCCGGCGCCGCATTGGATCGCAACCACGACGCACACGGACACACAAGAGAGTGACTGGAGCATCTTGAACAACATCATTGACTACCAAGCAGACAAACACCAAGTCTTGACTACCAGTACCCGTCTGATTGCCCTCACTTTGCTTTCTATCTCGTCACGAACTGTTCAGGCTGCAATCAACAGCTCCATCTGCCTCGACTAGACTCGACTTCAGTTCTCTCCAAGAGCCCAGAGACCAACCAAAAAGGCCACCAACGCAGAGACGCAGGGCAGCTAGAGACAGCGACAACTAAGTCCAGGGACAAGGGGTCCACTTTTAGGCGAACTCCTCACCGTTTGGGTTTGGATTTGGATCTGGATCCGGGATCAAAGAGAGGAGAGAAAGAAGAAAGAGAGCCGGACAACTGGCACATGCAACCAGGACAACATACAACAACAACAACACAGCAACCCGACCACCACAACACCACCGCCTACCTGACCAGGCTCACTACTCCCGTTGCTACTATCTTGAGCACACAAAGGAGCAGCTCTCCCGCCCGTCGACGTCCCGCGCTCAGACACTTAGCAGTAGAGGTAGCTTGGAGTGCCCGTGTGCCCGCCAGCTCTCTGCATCCCCCATCCCGCTACCTGACCGAAAGGACCGGGCCTCCACCGAGATGGAGTATAAAGTCCTGATCTGCCAAACAATTCCGTCACACTAAGGCATTGCGATCACGATTCCCCCGTAAACAAGTCAACAAACGTGCACGACAACTGTACCTACCCTTCGGGCGACGCGGCAGGTGGGCCACGACACGGACACGGACACGGACAAGAGACCTGGCGAACGAACCGACCGACACCGATCCCGACCCCGCGACAAACCAAAACACCACATCTTTTCCTCCCAAGACACGCCCCTTTAGCTGACCCGCCTCCTTGGCTGGCAACCATGTCCCAAATATTGACCTCGCGGCAGGCCGATGAGCTGTAGGTTGCTACTTATACTCGAGGCGAGACAATGGCTAACTTGTTGTCCGCCACTCCTACAGACACAGAGCCCTCATCGCATACCTAACTGCCGCCAACCTACCCAACACCGCCGCCGCCCTTCGAGAAGAGCTGAACCTAAGCGAAGAGGTTTTTGATCCCGCCACGGCAAAGAAGTATGAGGGCCTACTAGAAAAGAAATGGACCAGTGTAGTCCGACTTCAGAAAAAGGTGCGCATTCAGCTATCCCCTTGTCCGACCGCCAAATAACCTCCCCCCTCCCCCTCCCTCCCCCTTACCAGCCGCTTACCCCCTTGCCACACAGATTATGGACCTCGAGTCGCGAAATCATATCCTACAGTCAGAGCTCGACAATGCGACGCCTACATCGCGACAGAACAAAGACCCTGTCGCCTGGCTACCCCGAGCACCTCCCCGACACACGCTTCAATCACACAGAGATCCCATAACCTGTGTAGCATTCCACCCTGTTTTCTCGTCTCTAGCTTCCGGATCCGAGGATCAGACCATCAAGATCTGGGATTGGGAACTGGGCGAGCTGGAAAGGACTATCAAGGGCCACACAAAAGCTGTCCTCGACGTCGACTACGGTGGCCCCCGCGGAAACACGTTGCTAGCTTCGTGCAGCTCAGATCTAACCATCAAGCTTTGGGACCCTCTAGACTCGTATAAAAACATTCGGACTCTACCCGGCCACGATCACAGCGTCAGCGCCGTACGGTTCATCCCTGGGTCTGGTAACCTCCTGGTTAGCGCAAGTCGCGACAAGACACTAAGGATATGGGACGTTAGCACAGGGTACTGCGTCAAGACATTGCGCGGCCATGCCGAATGGGTGCGCGACGTATGCCCATCCATTGACGGGAAATATATACTCTCTACCAGCGACGATTACACAAGCAGGCTATGGGATGTAACGATAACGAACCCCGAGCCCAAGGTCACCCTGATCGGCCACGAGCATGTCGTGCTATGTTGCGCCATCGCACCTCCGGCCGCGTATCAGAATCTTGCCGCCATGGCCGGTATCAAGAAGCCCCCTGCGACAAGCTCTGCCGAGTTTATGGCCACCGGCTCTCGAGACAAGTCGATCCGGTTATGGGATGCGCGCGGGACATGCATCAAGACCTTGGTCGGCCATGATAACTGGGTGCGAGGGTTGGTGTTCCATCCTGGAGGGAAATACCTCTTGTCCGTATCCGATGACAAGACCCTTCGGTGCTGGGACCTGACACAGGAAGGAAAATGCGTCAAGACGATCGGGGATGCGCATGGCCACTTCGTCCAGTGCGTCAGATGGGCCCCGTCGGTTATCAAGGATGCGTCGGTGAACGGTGAACATGGGGAACCAAATGGGACGCCAAAGAAGGGAGGAGCGGCTGCCACTCCAGAGACTCAGATCCGCTGCGTTATTGCGACAGGAAGCGTCGACTTGAACGTCAGAATCTTTGCAAACTGATGCATACGCAATGGCATAAGAGCGGCTAGAGCAGGACGTCTCAGGCAGAGAAAGCCCATGCACTGGAAGCAAAGACACAAGTTGTTGCTCAGCGGACCCTTGCTGATATCCACCACTACCCGAGAGCTGTTTCTTGGACGGCTGGCCGTGGTGCTAGCTACTACAGCACTTGCCCCGAAGAACACCATTGGTGTTGTTTTTGTGAACCGGGCTTGCTACTCGCACGCACCACAGGCCTTGGATGAGACTCGAAGAAGCAAACAAAAAAAAAAGAAAAAGAGACTTCTCGGCGGGCACCTCACGGGAGAGAGGTGTTTCGTCACGACTCCTACCCACCCACTTGAGCAAAAAGCAGGGAGGTAGGGTGACGGACGGGCAACCATTTTGCATTGTCTTCCCGTGAGACCCATCAAATGATAATGTTGCGCCTGATGGATGATGACTGATGAGAGATCTTTTTTAGAAAGCAAAGAAAGATGAAGGAGAAACAGTAGAGAGGAACGGAACGGGAAACTCAGAGGGTTTGTAGATATGAACAGAATTCAATAGATACCCCAATTTTTGGACGACTTATACTCGAGTGCCAGTTCTCGTCCACCGCGTGCCATATGTCATTCTCATGGGGAAGCGGCTCTTTTGGCTTGCTGATAAGTCTCAACGATAGCCGATATCTGTCTCCTCCGCGCTCACGGTCGTGACCAACCTGAAGAAATCACAAGTCAACGATTTCTCCGTTCTCGAGGTTAGCCGAAACTTCAACCGGCTGATGCTTCCCATGTCGACATCAATCTGTTCCGCTTCTTCTGCTCGTTCTTTCAGTCACGAATCCAACGCTCTGCTAACTCACCGGCTAGACACTCCCTTCTGACAATCAGCTTCAACACTCTGTGCACTTGTACCCGACCTCAAGCAACCAACACAACCAATAAACTTCCACATTATCCTCCTGCATACCTACTTAGCCTTGTGTAACCGGGAAATCCCGTGTAAAACCCAAGTGGATCTAGTCGTAGCAATAACCTCCACGGGGAAGCCACCCCATAGCCCCCGCTGTCCTTCCATTTCTTGTCCTCCAACCCACCGCTTGTGCCGCCCAATTCGGTTATACAATTTACCTAATAACGATCTTCTTCTGCAGCTATGCAGCTGCAAGATGTTGAAATTGCGCATGCACGTCTTACTCAGGACAGGATGGGGATATGTTGCGACTGAGCATGAGATGGCACTATTCGTTCACCCCCTTGGCTCTTCTAGATAGCTTCAGGTAGCGCTGGAAATGCAGAGAAGTGTCACGATCTGATGAAACTGAATAAGACTTCGGGGATGAAGGGTATGAGGGTGGTTACTTTGGTCCTGACTCGCCGAGGACTCGTGGAGTTTGAGCCGGAGATGCTCAATTGGTGAGAGGTATGGCATGTGTGTTGACCAGAAACCAGAAGGGTCCTCAAACAATTCTTGGGCTTTATGGCCTACACGGGCTTTATGACGGTGTAGGAATCCCACTGCCGTCGGGTAGATACTTTTCTCTAGGATGTAACTAGGATGTAACTCGAGTCCCCTCTCCCCCTTCCTCCCTTGCACAATTCACGAAAGCTCACGAACCCTTCTTACCCCCTCATTCCATGACGTTTGCTCCATCCTTCCTTCCTTCCAAGCTAGGCGCCTCGCCAGTCGCCACTGCCGTCGTTTGTGCGCCTATGTATGTCTTGTTTCGGAAACAGCTACCTACTACCATACTAGCGAGGCGCCAAACAGGTATGGACGGGATGTCCCTTGGCCACCCCTCTCTCCCCATGATCCTGCCCTTGTCCGCGCCTACCTGATCGACGCAGCTAATGGACGGGAGGACCCGTTACCCGTACGTACCCGACCACCATAGATTATCCCGATCCATCATGTTAAGTACTTCAACCCGTAACTGATATCGCCGAGTCAACTGACGCCATGTCTTCCGTTCAACAAACAAGCTGCAGTTTTGGAAAGCACTTTTCAGGATTTAGAAGCCCGACAGCTTTTTACGTATTGTGTAGTTTGTAGAAGGAGTGCACCGGAAAGTCCACTTCAACATGGAGGGTCCAATCGATCCAGAATGTCAGGCACGCCTGCCCCCGTTGCTACGAACGGTTATAGAAGGTGCACTACACAGGTTGTGCACACGGGGTAGTCCAGTTGCGATGCCTTCACCCCTCCTGTATACTATGATCCTGTCCCCCGAGCCAAGGGTGGAGTTCCATCCTGGTCATCTTCCTCTTAATCACTTCGATACAATCCACATACGCAGCCAGTGGTTGCATTGCATTCCATTTGCCTGACACAAAAAGGACACAAGCGGCTCTACTCCATCTATGGGCTACGACAAGTTTGACGTAACAGTGTGTTCAGTTGGGGGGTGAACATCATCCGCCGGCCACCACCTTACCTCACTAAACCCCCTCTTCCCATTTTGCCCCCTCAAGGAGAGAATCCCGAATTGTCATCGTGTATGCCGATCCATATGCAAGTTTCCGGAGTACGGGAATACGGGCACGGCTGTCCTCTGCGTGATGTGGTGAATGTGTCGCGCCAATTTGGCGTCAAGAAACTGCGGTGATGATACCGATGATGCGAGAGGATCCAATCATTGAGTTGGGAAGCGACGTTGACGCTGGACGGAGCTGTCTCATTGGAAGTTGGCGTGGTGGCAAGGCGAGGGCATCGAGCGGGGAGAGTAGACATGAAGCCGAAAGAGGAATGAGATGCTTGAACGATGGACAGCCGATGACTTTGAGGTTGGAGAGTATGAAAGGGCTCGCTGTAAGATGTGTGTGAGAGTGAGACACCAGTCACCACCGAGGAGGCCAACCAAGGGGTACTAGGGAAGAGGACACAGCATCGCACACAAGTTTCGATCACCGCGGAGAAGGGTCCAGTCCGGTCCTCCAGCTCGACTGAGGGTGTCTCAAGGGTACGAAAAATCTATAAGTACTTCCTCTTCAACCCCTTCCCAGCCTCGATTCTCTCCTTCGGCATCATCACACACACCAGAAAAAGAACACAAGACCACTTGACCTCTTAACAGAGCGCACTCTCACAGTCCCAAGCCACCTAACCAACCAACCATCCACCCACTCACCAAACAAAATGGCCCCCTCAGTCGACCCCTCCACCGTCGTCTTCTACCAGAAGAAGAACTTCGAAGGCTCCGGCGACACTTACGCCTTGGGCCAAGACGTCTCAGTCCCCGGCTCTCTCAACGACAAGTACCTCTCTGTGGCCGTCGGCGCCTCTGCAAAGGTCATCGCCTGGCAGCACTACAACGAAACAGGCCACTACCGGGAATGGACAGAATCCCAGGCCGACATCTCAGACATCGGCGGTTTGTCTCGCTTCCGGGTGGTCGACGATGACACGCGCGCCATCTCTTTCCTGTTCAAGGACGCTACCGGAGGGGACGAGAAGCAGTACAGCTTGAAGGTGGATGCGAGGGATGTCGGGGCCGTGACGCTTTATAGTAATGCTGGAGACGAGTATGGATTGGTCGGGATTCTGCCGGCGGGTGGACCGCCGGTTACGACGGCGGTGTATGTGCGGGATGAGAAATCGGGGGTTTATATCGCTGTTGGCTCGGTGTTTTTCCAGTGGAATGAGGAGAGCAAGGAGGTGGATGTGGTGGAGAATGAGAATTGGCCGAAGCAGTTGGAGTCGAAGAGGACGGGGAAGAGTAGCTTTGAGGTTACCTTGGTTGATAATAAGCCGTCGGAGTGAGGGCGAGTGGGGAAGGTAAAGGGGAGCTGGACGCTGGATGCCATGCGCTGGATGAGGATAATGGGTGATGTTGTGATGTTTGGCGGGAAGCAAGGCTGAGATTGAGATCTGGGTTCGTGAAGCGACATCGGAATTGGAATTATACTATCGTCGCTCGTTAACAAAAAGCAATAAAAACGAAATGGGAGTATCTCTCCTTAAAAATCCTCCAACGCCGGATCCAGCAAATGCGTCTTATCGTTAGGCGTAGCAGGATATCTATCCTGTCCATACGTCGCATTCAGCGTGACAGCCCCGACCACGTCTCCATTCTCCAGTCGAACATGAGTCCTGATAGCAAAGTCCTTAAGCCCTTCTTGATCAACAACGATCTGACGAGAGCCTCGGATCCAGCTACCATAGCCTCCATAGCCAGTGTGCTGGCCAAAGCAGAGGTCTACCCCACGTCCACGTCCATGTCCATGTCCGTTTCCTTCCCCTTCTCCTTCGTCCCCAGTGACAGCCTTCTGCTGAACACCAGGAACTTCTCCATCCCACTTATAACACCAAGTATTCCCATGATCGTGCCCCGAGAAGAGTGCCATCATACCGGGAGTCGAAGCGATAGCTTCCATAAATGGGACATCTTGCTCGCCGTAATCGCAGCCCGTCTCCCCTTCCTCCCCATTGAGACCAGCACCAGCACCAGCACCAGCACCAGCACCAGAACACCAACCCTGTCCCTGCTGCGCCAGCGGTTGATCGTCATTAATCCCCGGTTGACGATGTGCATCTACGCCTTGTTGTCCTTGTTGAAGAGCCAAGGAAGCGTTGGTCGGGATGTGGACGAAGCCTAGAGATGGAATGGTTCTTCCGGCTTTGGCGGCGATGGAAGCACTGGTGGCCTTGAACCAGTCTACTACGCTTTGATGGACCCAGTTCGGCTCGCTGAGGAGTTGACCCGTTGTGGAGTCCCGTTGTTGGTATTTGTTTCCACCTCTGCTGTCGAAGAACCAGAGGATTAGGGACGGGGTATCGCAGCCGCTGGCTGTCTGCTGGTTTTGGTTCGGGTTCGGATTTAGTTTGATGTTGAGAATCTTCAACGCCCATCGATACCACGACTGCTCCCTCTCGTTCTGTTTCCGGGTCCCGCTGCAATCGGCCGGGTAAACAGGTAAATAATAATTCGTCACCCCCGCCTCTTTATCAGTAACCATCCTCCCCGTCCTCGAACTCAACCACTTTTTTTCTTCCTCAAACAACCCCTCCCTCGACATATTAAAATCACTATCATGATTCCCATACGTACTCGCCCATGTCAACCCCCTTCGCACCATCGGCTCCACGATTTGATCGATATACGTCGTGCTGTTTTCCTTAAATGTATTATCGCCCGAGATTAAGTCCCCATTTAACACGACGAGGTTTGTTGACGGTTCAGAGCCAAGCACGCTGTTCATCACCCGGATGGTGGACGCGTCTTGGAGGGGACCCCATTCTTCCCCGGCGTTTTCGCCGAAGTGGAGGTCTTCGAAGATGGAGATTTGGAAGGTGTTGGTGGTGCCCCTGGGGGAGAAGGTGAGGGGGGGTGGTTCGGAGAGGGAGGAGGGGGTGTTGTGGGTTTGGGTCTGGCCGTGGGTTTGGTCGGGTAGTGAAAGGAGGAGGAGGGTTACGGCGGCGATGAAGGAAGAGCCGGCGAGGAGTTTCTGCCAGAAGGGGGAGTGGCGGCGGTTCTTGATGGCGGGGTGTTGGTTGATGTGGTGAGGTAGTTCGGTTGGGAAGTGATGGAGGTCTTTGCGGTCTTGGTGGTGAATTGCCATTTTGTTAGAACAAACCTTGGGTGGAATGGGGTTTGGAGACGTCCTCCCTAGGAGGGCACAGCTGAGCATCCAACTTAAATACGTTATGCGATGATATAGATGTTGAATCGGTTAACATCAAGGAGTGAACAAGAGTGGAAATAAAGGCGATCGAAGCGGTGGCTATTGAATCGTTAAATACGAGATGATCTGTCAAATTGCCCTGCCCGGTTAAGAAACTCCACCACTGATCAACCGATGCGGCTACGAAGCCCGGTGACCAGTGCGCGCATACATAAAAAGTGCATTTCCAATGGACATCACCAGTCTGCAGTTGTGCAGTTGTGGCCGTCTTCACATGTCATTCAAAGCAAGTAGTGACCAAAAAAAAAAAAAAGAAAAAAAGAAAAAAGAAAGGAAATAGGCAAAAAAATGGAGACAATCGTGATCCGACCCAGGCTCGATCTGGGGACCTTCAGTGTGTTAGACTGACGTGATAACCAACTACACCATCGGACCAATTGTTGAAATTGCGGTTTCCAGTATGGCTTGATATTCCCTTAGATGCGTTTGCAAGTTCTTCCATCTTCACTTCTTTCTTTCCTGCAATGATGCACTCGACCGGTCTGGAGTGGGGATATAAGACAAATTTAGGGGTCCGTTCAGGGGTCCAGGGGCGTTTGGTAGCGGAGCTGCTGTTTTCGCTTCGCTTAACGGCGCTTCAGGGGACAAGGACTCCCCGGCCGGGGCTTCTTCTCCATGCCGGTCCGGGACGATGATCTTATCTTTCGAGCCCACGACGCTCCGCTGACTCGGGGCGGAGCGGTGCAGGATGCACCGTGGATCGACACTCATGTGTTAAGTTTGAATATCTGGTCTCACAACCGTCTACCAGTTGGTCGGCACTTGGTATCAGCAAAGAGAAACTGGGCGTGTGTGACTGTGGCGGACTGAGCCCCAAGGATTTGTCTTGCTAGAGGCAGTTGATGGCTAGGCACTCAGGATATTGGAGTGTGCTATGTGCTACAAACCTGTCTGGTCTTGAGTATCTAGTGAATCTCGGACGGACTCGGAGTCGGGGACGGATGAGACCTGAATGGGAGACCAAGCAGACAAGTGGAAGTCAACTTAGCTGCTAGTCAAGGGTCGTACCTCGTACGAATGCCGGGAAGGGGTGCCTGGGGTACCGGTAAACAACTCCGAGTGATGACGGGATGCGAGGAATGAGACACCAATACGCGAGACGATATTACTTGCATTAGTTGCCGTGACTGGCACTCTTGTTGGTCAACAAGCGCGGGACCAACAGTTTCCAACTGGCAGATTCGACAAAGCCGGTGGTTGTTGGTTGAACCAAGGCTGACCAGACTCCCGGAAAGATCGAAGGCCGGGCCCATAGAATGGTGTTTGCTCAGTCACACAGCATCCCGTGCCAACTTGACAACTTGCGACGAGGCCGACAAGCCGCCGACGGTTGATTTTGAGAGGATCATCACGAAGAAAGCCATCGGACACCGGGAGATCCGGGAGGTGGATGTACAGGACATTCCTGGACGGCAGGCAATGTGGCTGTTGTGAAACGGCTTGATGGGAAATGTCAGCAACGGTCGAAATACGCCGAACCCACGATTCTTGCGCACCAGGTCTCTTCTCTTTGGTTTTCCCTTCTTAAAAAGAGCTGATAGAGCTCTGGTGGTATTGTAATTGTTGGAAAGCGAGGCGCCTCTGTGGGAATTCTCGTCAGGCCGTATGGAGCAAAGCGTGAGCAACAACAGCAACACTGCCGCATTACTGGCAGCCGGCCGCAGAGCTGGTTATATGGAGTCATGTATGCAACCGTCCATGATCTAAATAGCTAAGGCTGGGACGATGCACATCAGCCGTGTACGCAGCGGCAATGGATGGATGGGTAGGTATTGAGGTGCTCAGCCTCCCTGCATGTCTGATTCTGGGCTGGAGGTGTGATCGAGGCTGTTATAGACACCGGGTCTTCCAAAAGCCTTCTAAGCATGGAGCAGGATAATATTCACTCTTATGTTGATTTCAATCTTTCAAGTACGGGAATCGGGCAGCGACACGGGTAATCTTGAAGGCGGCATGGTGGGAATGGGAGCATGGTCTCGTCTCGCTCTTTTGTCGGAAGTTGTCCCGCTCAGGTGCCGCCCGCGGACCTCCAGGAACGTGCTTACAGGGCAAAGCATCGCCGGTCTCGGGTTTCCTGTCGTGGGTATAAGAAAGGTTGTTGATTAGCGAGAGTGCCTTGGCTTGGTGATTGTCTTAGTTAGTACACTAGGTAGATGGTGTTGGACTTTGACTCCCCTCTCGGCGGATGTAAAGTTACAGTTCCCTGTCCACTGTAATATAGGCAGGGCATCGCGCTGAATTCAAGTCCATCATCTTGCCCCTCCTTGGTCTAGCCTCAGGGCGCTGCCAGTTGATCGACACAGGGTCCCAGCTGCGAGCACGGCAAAGTGGAGCCAAGAGCAGCTGTCCGAGTAGCATGATTGGCTGCCCATGGGTGTGCACTAACAATTTTCTATCACGTTTCTCCGTCACCATCCACACTTTTGACACGCACCGGTTCCTCTCCCGATTGCCGACCCACGACTTACAAATCTCAAGCTTCCCGTCAGGTCTCGACACCCTCGACACCAGAACACCAATCACCACCACTTCGGGCTCCTTTGCGCCTCCTTGTGATTCCCACCGTCCCGGAGTATCGTGGAGTATCGTGGACCAGGAATGGCATGCTAGGCATGGATTCTTCTGCAACCCTGCGGCTGGTTTAAGTGATCGCTGAGTGCTACATGTTGGCGTCGATCCCCCCTCCTCTCTTTGAGTCTTACTCTCTCTCGTCTCTCGACACTATCTTCTGCTTCCTCGCTTCTTCCCTTTTACCGGGCCATGTCGTGTTTGCTCCCGACAACACCCTCCCAATCCCTCTCCTGTTTCACGTCGACGACATCGGACATTTCCTCTCGCCCAAGTGGAATGATCTCGCGTCACCCCAAGCCTTGCCTTCGTGGACGAGCCAACAGCCAACACTGTGCGATGCCGACTAGCGCCTGACATCATTCCTCGACGTCTCCATCTTCTCCGAACAACCAACAACACTTCTTCACTTGTCTTCCGTTTCGTTGGGTGCTAATGGTACCCGGGGTACTGTTACCTACCTTCTACTCTCCTCCGCTTCGTCGTCGTTGAGGTTCCAGTCCTCGTTCATGATACCCCTTCCCCTTGTTGTACTCTTAGTTTAATATATTCCTCTTTTGGCCTTTTCACACCTGTGCCACCCCTCTCGCCATGGAAGACCCTTCGGCGCAAAAGGTCCTCATCCCGCGCATAGATACGACTCCGACCTGGGTACAGATCGAGGAGGAAGCTGCCGAGAATAGGCTACTGTCGGTCGTTGCGCAGATCCTCGACATCCCTAGAGAACAAATCCAGCTCCATGAATCCTTCAAAGACTTGGGCGGTGACGACAGGTCCGCCGTGGCCCTGAAGGCGGAGTGTCTGGAGGTTGGCATTGACATCAAAGTTTCCGATATCCTTCGCTGCCCGACCCTCGCCGAACTCCAAACCTGTATCATCCCCAAGTACGAGTACCCCGAGGTCCGCAACCCGCCCGACAACATCGAAACCACCATGGTCCCGGTCGAACCTCTCGAAATACACAGGCCTGCGAGGCTGTCCGTTACCCGCGATGCGAATGCGATTGCGACAAAACACTCGCGCAACTCGAGCCAGGCCAGCTCCGGCTCGCAAACTATACACATGACAGAAATCGAAAAGGCATTGGGGAACCAAAAAGAAATATCAAGGATAGCAACGGTGCGACCAAAGGCAGGCATACTCGAAGGGAAACTCGTTGCCCTCTTCACCCTCTCCACCACTCAGTCATCCCGAGCCAGTTCATCCGATGTCAGCCTGATATCCCAGTCCAACTCCATCTTCGCCGGCACCCAAGTCACCTTTCTCCGAGAAGTCGCCAAATCCCTTCTCCCACCAGCCAGCATGCCCGATATATGGATCGTCTTGGAAAGCATGCCCCTCACGGATTGCGGCCTTGTAGACACTCGACGATTGCGAACGTGGGTCCAGAACATGAACCAGCAGCTCTACTACCAGGTGTCCAATCTCCAATCCCAGGTGCCCTTGGAAGAGCCGAAAACGACCATGGAACGCTCGTTACAGAGGCTGGTAAGCAAAGTGCTGGCTCTCTCCCAGGTTCAGATTGGGGTCAACCTTTCCTTCTGCCAGCTAGGAGGCGACGAGACGACTGCTATGGAACTTGTTGCCCGCTGCAAAAACGAGACTATCTACATCAATCCCTTGGAGGTGCTTGGATCCAATACCCTCTCGGAATTGGCCGCCATTGCCGAGTCCAGAGGCATCCAGGAGAACCAATGGGAGGAGGAAACGCGCGATTTCTTCGACCTGTCCCCCATGCAGCATTTGTATTTCGAGTCCTCTATGGGCGGAGACCTGAACCGTAGATCTGCCGGCGATGGGAGTTACCGCTTCAACCTAAGCCTCTTTCTCCGCTTCAAGAAGGACGTCTGTTTTGAGGACGTCGCGGCCGCTCTGGAAGCTGTTGTTGCCCACCATCCAATGCTTCGATCGCGCTACAGTCGGGGATCTGATGGTTGGATGCAGCTTATTTTGCCTGATGTCGCAGCATCGTACAACCTCCGCCGCCACTCGATATCCTCTGATCGCGAACTGGATACCATTATCGGACAAACCCAGCTCACTATCGACATCGAGAAGGGGCCGGTGTTCGCTGCCGACTATTTCACAACCCACGACGGACAGCAACTGATCTATCTTGCCGCTCACCATCTTGCTGTTGACCTACCCTCATGGCGTATCATCATTCACGATCTTGACGAGCTTCTGGACTCGGGAAGTTTTCTGTCCCAAAGGTCGATGCCCTTTCACAAATGGGTCGAGCTCCAAAAGTACGATGTCCAAGGGAGAGACCCAGAAGAGTTTGTGCCCTTCAAAGTCCGACCGGGAGATTATACCTTTTGGGGTCTGCGAGAAATCCCGAACGCGTACGGCGACACGCAAGACATTAGCTTCTCTCTCAGCTCGGAGCTGACGGCGATCCTGCAGAGTTCTTGCAACCAAGTCTTCAAGACTGACACGGTCGACATCTACCTTGCTGCGCTGATGTTGTCGTTTGCACAAACATTTCCCGATCGGTCTGTGCCAGTGGTTTGGAATCAAGAACATGGTAGGGACATGTGGAGGTCTGACATTGACATTTCCGAGACAGTAGGGTGGTTTACAGCTCTGTGCCCGATAGCCCAAAAGGTAGAAGGCACAGACGACTTTATCGACGTTCTCCGACATCTCAAAGATACGCGCCGGTCAGTACCAGCTCATGGATCCAAATATTTCGCGTCACGGTTCTACAACAACGCTGGGCCTGACACCTTGCGTCCCGACTGGCCGTTTGAGGTCATGTTCACCTACGCGGGCTCGCTGCAACAACTAGAGCGCACCAACGGCGTGATGGAGCAGTTGCCCCTTACAAGCCGATCATTCGACTCCCCGACCTCCGATATTGGGTCGAAAGTGGGCCGCGTAGCTTTGTTCGAGATCAGCGCCATGCTTGACAAAGGTATCGCCAAGGTGTCGTTCACATATAGCAAGTTCTGCAAAGACCAGAGTCGCATCGCGCAATGGGCCCATAACTATGAGCACCTGCTTCTCGAGGCGATTGGGAGGCTGAGGTATCACCCTCATGAGTTAACGCTTGCCGATGTTCCGCATCTCGATGTCACATATGAAGGTCTGATGAGATTCAACAAACAGCGGGTAGCGGGTCTGAAACTGGCAAGCGTGCAAGGCGTCGAAACCATCTACCCGGTGACTGCCGTACACCAGGCCATCTTGATCAGTCAAGCTCAGCGATCAGACACATGCTATCTGCATGCCATCTACGAGTTCGCATCACCACATGGCGATTCTATCGATATCGCCAGGCTATGCAACGCGTGGCAGCATGTATGCATCCGGCATCCAGCCCTAAGGACCATCTTTACCGAGAGCGTCAGCGAGACTGGGTTGTGGGACATGGTGATCCTTCGTCGGGCTTCGCCGGATATGCTCTTCATTGACACAGCCCCTGCAGAGGATCCAGTGTACGAGCTCGACAATCTCCCAGATCTTAGACCGACGGACAATAAGCCACTCCACCGCTTGACGGTGTGCAGAGCTCCGACCAGGACGTTCATCAAGCTGGATATTAGCACCGCGCTTTGCGATGTAAGTTTGTTCCCGTTTTCTGTTGTATACCTCCAGTGCTTACAAGTTGTAGTCTGTCAGCATCCATCTCATTTTACACGATCTTCGAAGAGCCTACGTCACCGAAAAGGCCATTCCTGAGCCTGCTCACTTTGGATACCCTCATTATATGCAGTTTTTGAGCGAAATACGTCGTGGATCCAGTGTTGGCTTTTGGCGTGAGAGGCTTTCCGACGCCGCACCAAGCATGTTCCCTCGACTTACTGTGTCGCCCGACGAGCAGCGCTTCGTCAATTCGTTTCTCAACTTGGAGATCACGTCCTACGAACTGTCCGGATTCATCAGATCCCACGCGACCACTGTCGATGCGATTGTCCGTTTGGCGTGGAGCCTTGTGCTGCGATGCTTCACCGGGTCGAACGCTGTGTGCTTCGGCTACCAAACAAGCGGCCGTGACACCGCCGTTCCCGAGCTACAAAACGCCGTGGGCTCGTTTGCCAATATTGTAGCCTGCAATTACGAATTGACGTCGTATACACCCCTTAAGATGGCGCTGGAGGTCATTGAAGATCAACTTACAGCTAGCTTACCGCACCAACACTTTACCATGGCTGAGTTGGAACATGCTATGGGCATGAAGGGCGGCGAACATCTCTTCAACTCGTGCCTAACATTCACCGAAGAGCCCGTAGGACTGAATAGCAAGTTCACTACGAGGACAAGCTTTGAGCTCAAGCCACTCTCGCTCAAGCAGACGTCCGATGTGGACGTACTTGTTAATACGCGGTTTGCGGGGGGAAAGCTGGTGGTCGACATCGGACAAAGGGTCATGTCCGAAGAGCAGGCTCTCAACGTGGCCAATACGTTCGGAAAAGCGATCCGCACCATCCTTTCTGCGCCGCACAGTTCCATTGGAACAGTTGACCTATTCAGCGACCGTGACTATGCCCAGCTGTTGGCCTGGGGCGCTGATTCGCCTTCTGGCAATAGCACACGAGTTGAGAGCCTTGTTCACAATCTTGTAAGCAAGCAAGCCAGCGCTCAGCCAAACTCTCAAGCCGTCTGCGCATGGGACGGTACTTTTACGTACCAGCGACTAGATGAAGAGGCAACAATCCTAGCACACCATCTAGTGGATGTGGGCGTTGGACCACACTCGGTTGTGCCTGTAGTGATGGAGAAGAGTCGCCTTGCCATTGTGGCAATCCTCGCTGTTCTCAAGTAAGTCCTAACCACCTCCGTCCTCTTCAATTGCTAACCTGCGTCTCTCTAGAGCTGGTGGCGCGTTTGTCCCCATCGATGCCTTGGAACTAGGCTTGATCCAACCCATCTTTGAACGGCTCAACTTCTCGAGGGTCGCGGTCGCTTCGGAGCGCGCTGCCCTGGTTCTCGGAAACCTCTTCGACGATGTTGTCACCTTGAACGACGGCCTGATGCACAGCCTTCCCCGAGATCGAAGATCGCTCACCTCGATGGCTACGCCTTCCGATCCAGCCTGTATACTCTTTTCTCGCGTGTCCTCAGGCGAGGCTCGTGGTGTTTCCTTCAGTCATACTGCACTATCCACGGCACTTCTGGGCCAGGGCCCCTCCGCGAAGATTGGACCCTTGAGTCGCGTCATGCAACTCTCGTCTTTCAATGTTGACATTTGCGTTTCGGAGATTCTCACCACACTCGCTTATGGAGGATGTGTGTGCGTGCCGTCTGCGAACGAGCGTCTCAAGGATTTTGCAGGCGCTGTCAATCGTATGCAGGTCAACTGGACTTATATGACGCCACATCTCTCCCGTAAGGTCGATCCGACAAAAGTGCCGACGCTGAAGGCGGTATGCTTTAGAACTCGGAGCCTGGACGAAGACACGTACAGCGCATGGCACGGTAAAGCCAACATCATCTTGGCCTATGGGCCACACGATGTCTGTCCTCTGGGTATCTCCTTCCTCGAGGTCGTCGGGGCAAATCAACTTCGAAGTGTCGGGCGCCCGTTTTGCGGTAGCTTCATGGTCGTTAATCCCGACGACCGCAAGAATCTGGTTCCCGTCGGTGCCGTCGGAGAGCTGGTAGTAGAGGGGCCAACCTTGGGTTGCCATTACCCTAACAGAGAGTCTACTTTGGGGCCAATGTCGCCACTTGGACCGTCTGCGGGCAACACGTCACGGTACTTTAAAACTGGACACAGAGTTAGGTATACTGACGGTGGGTTGATGGAGTTCATCTCTCACAAACACGAGGACGTTGGCAGCAAGCGAAGGCCAGTAGACACGGCGGAGATAGAGCAGTATCTTCGACGGTGCCTTGGACAGGGAGTTGATGTCCTGGTAGACAAATTGCCCTTCCGAGGCACGGATGACGCACCGGTATTGGCCGCCTTCATCGAGTTCGGGGATAGTATCCTCGACGGCGAAGACGACCTGACCTCATTGGGCGCGACAGCTAAGGAGCAGCTGTTCATCGCTAGGCAGCTTGTCGAAATAGGATTGCGAAGCAATGCTGCTCCGCCCGGAATCCCGTCAATTTTCATCCCAGTAAAGCATCTTCCGATTACCCCTTCACTCAAGGTTAACAGACGTCGCCTCCAGAAGATGATCAGCGGGTTATCCAAAGAGAAGCTCATCGCACTGTGCAGTGCCTCGACAGTCAACGACGCGAAGCTCAAGTCCTTCAAACCTCTCCCGCTGACAGACAGTGAAGAGCGAATGAGGGTGATCTGGGCAAAGGTCCTAGGTGTGGAAGAAGCTCGTATGCGTGCTTGTGACGGCTTCTTTGGTGTTGGGGGTGACCACGTGCTTGCTGCTCAATTGGTTACCGCCTGTCGGCATGAAGGCATATCGATCTCAATCGCCGATGTCCTCCAAAATGTCACAGTCACCGAGCTGTGCAGGACAATGTCTTCCGTTGAGCCGCTGCAGTCTGACAGCCCAGTTTCTCTGCCAGTGTTAAGCCCTTCGCCCACTGCATCTGACCCGAATGCAGTCAAGCAAGTACTCCTGGAGAAAGTCATTGCACCAAAGGTCGGTGTCGATGCCCACGGCATCAAAGACGCCGCCGAAGCAACCTCTACGCAGATCCGACATATGGAAACCGGAATGCTCCGCGGCCGTGCAAACATCAACTATTTTACGTTCATGTTTACTGGCCCTGTCGATGCCAAGAAGCTGGAAGATGCGTGCTTGACGCTTGTCACCATTCATCCCATCCTTCGTACCGCCCTTGTTCCGCACAATCGAAAGGTGTACCAAGCTGTGATCAAGTCAGCTAATGTCGAGTTCAAGAGGCACACCTGCCCCACTTGGAGGTTGAACACCGTCATGGAGAAGTCGATCCGGAAAGACCAAGCCTCACCGGTGGCCTTCTGCTCTCCCATGACCAAGTTCATCTTCATCGATGGAGGAAAGCAGTCGATACTCATTCTTCGACTCTCCAAAGCCCAATACGATGACCTCTCGATGGCCCTGTTCGTCAAAGACCTCAAGAAACTGTATGATGGGACGCAGAATCCACCTCGTCGCCCGACCTACTGCGAGTTTGTCCGGTCCGTTCAGCTGGCTAACTCACAAGGGGCCGAGGAGTACTGGAAGAAACTGCTCGAAGGTAGCACAGTTACTCAGGTAGTCGAGCATTCTTTGCCATACCGGGTATCGGCGAACACCAAGACGCTGCGCCATGTGATGCCTCTCGGTTCATTGTCCAGCCTCGGGATTTCTTACGAGACCATCCTGAAAAGTGCATGGGCAATGGTTCTTGCTAGTCTCTCAGCCTCTTCCGACGTAGTCTTCGGCGAGCTTGTTGACGGTCGTCATGTCACTCTCTCTGGCAACCAGTCGGTAATGGGGGTCATGGGGCCAACAGTCAATCAGATCCCCGTCCGGGTGCAGTTTCCAGATACGCCGCTTACACCGTTGGGCCTGCTCCAGTACGTCCAGACGCAGCGGATATCCAGCATACCCTTCGAGAACCTGGGGACACTGAATATCGTGGAGAAGTGCACACCATGGCCGTACTGGACTCGCTTTAGCACTCTGATCCAACACCAATACGAGGATACGGCCATTGTCCCATCGGAACCCAAGTCATTCCATCTCGGTACTGCCTCGTGCAAGTTCACCGTTGTCGAATCCAGAGCCCAGGATGTTCCTGATCTATTCATTAGGTCGGTTGCCCGCGGAAACAACCGGGTCGAGTTGTCCGTTACGTTCTGTGTCGACCGTGTCCCTGAGACTTTTGCTGATGATGCGCTGCGAATGGTCAGCGCCACCATCAACCTTCTCACCAGCGTCAACATCATGCAGCCACTGATTCCATCCGGTTACCAATACAAGAACATGGAGAAGAGAATACCACTTCCTCTTAGGGACTTGTTGGACGCATGCACGGCGCACACCAATGCCGGCCGGTCAGATGCTGTCAAGGCGCTGACAAAGGATCAAGAACGTGGCATCCAGACCGTCATCTCCAAAGCCTGGACAGCGGTCATCGACCCTCGGGCTCTGGGTGTCCCTGAAGCGCAGGTGCACATTGCTGCCTTCTTTGATCTATGGGGAAGCCTCATCCCAGCTGCCCAACTAACAACACAGCTGAACCGCGAACTGCCCAAAGCCAACATCCCCGGTGTCGATGCCACCGTCGCAGTCACTATGGAGGAGATCGTGGAGAACCCCACAATGGTCAAGCAGTTTGAGCTAATAGCAGTCAAGATGAAGAACAAATCCAACGGCACCGGCTCCTCGTCATCATCACCTTTGCCCAAGGGCAAGGACAAGGAGAAGGGCAAAGACACCGCCGTCGACAACAAGCCTACATTGACAGACAACACCCGGCTTGCCCCGATCCAAGCCGCCGTCCGCAGAAAACCTAGCATCAATCTTGCCGTTGCCAGCGTCAAGGGAACGTTCCGCCGCTTTGCCTCCACTGTTGGCCGTTCGGGCTCCGAATCGTCCGCCAAAACATCCTCATCAGCTTCTGGTCAGTCCACCACCATGGCCATCGGCATCGCGTCCGCCATGGTCGCCGAGCTTGTCTCTCCCTTTTCTCCAAACGTCGTCAGCGCCAACATCAATGCCCGTCTCGACGTTCCTGGTCGCCAGCAACAGCAACAGCAACAACAACAACAACAACAACAACAACAACAACAACAACAACAACAACAACAACAACAACAACAACAACAACAACAACAACAACAACAACAACAACAACAACAACAACAACAGCAGCAGCAGCAGCAGCAGCAGCAGCAGCAGCAGCAGCAGCAGCAACAACAACCTTCACAAATCCACCCAGGACAACCAGCCTTCGGCATGACCCTCAACAGCCCCGTCGGCCCCATAGAAAAGGACGCCACCGAAGAGATTGCCATGTCCGAAGGAGACTCCTCCTGGCGCCTACTACTTCCCGGCGCAGCCGTCGAACTTCCCCCATCAGGGATTGCTTCCAGAAGAGGGACGGAACACACCATCGGCTCGTCCACGTCGGCGACTACTAGCATGACGGAGGACGGGAGCGGCAGTGCGCGGAGTAGTCGGTACAGCGGCGAAGAGGGAAGGGGGTATGGCGATCAGGTTACCCCTGTCTTGCCGGTGCAGTTCAGGGTGAGTGGTACAAATGCGAACGGGAACGGGAACGTCCCGGCGGTGATCGATACCGCGGCTGCGAACGGATGCTGGAGGAGAGGGGGGACAACAAGCGAGGCGGATGATTTGGTTAGTCCGTTGACGGCGGTTAGTCCGGGGAAGTATGGGGGACGGCTTTTTGGTGGTGCTGCTGGAAGTATGGCGGGCGATGGGACGGGGAGTGCAAGTGGAAGTGCAAGTGTCAGTGGGCTGACGGTGAGGGTGTCGCCTGTTACTACGCCGAGTAGCTGGGGGGATGGCGGAGGCGTTGGCCCAGGGACAGGGACATAGACGGAGTGCGAGTGGGAGTGTATTGATGAAGAAGATGGGTATGTCGAGTGTTGTTGAGTGAACGGATGCGGTGCGGTGCGGTGCGCTTGGGGGGTCTAGAGGGCTCAGAGCGGTGGTTTATTTGCTTGTAGCGTGGTGTTTGGTGTTAGGCCAGGAAGGATTTTACAGTGGAATGACTGGTGTTGTAGCTGCTTAATACTACAAAAGGAATCTGATAATACGATTTACGTACACGTAAAATGGGAACGGACGGCCTGCTGAAGTAATCCAAAAGAGAACCGTTCCCCTAAGCGATAACGTGCGTCGGTCTCAACGGAGAGAACCAGAGCAAAAAAAAACAAAAAAAAAACGACAAAACGAAGATTCAATCAACCCGAGCTCGGTTGATGCTAGATGATTTGACAAGAGTGGGATTCGAACCCACGCCCTTTCGGACCACGGATTTCTCGGGATGAGGATTAAGGGTTAACCTTAACGTGGCGCCTTAGACCGCTCGGCCATCTTGCCTTGAGTTTGATGAAAATTGGTAATGGGTGGGTGGGTTATGAAGGTGCTGGTTGTGGGTGGTTGTGAAGAGTTTTCTTTGAGGGCTGTCCTGGGTTTTTGTTGCTTGGACCCACTTCGGACCCTGGGCCCCACTACTGTGTGTGCGGCCCCGGGACGTGGGTGCTGTCTCCTCAGAATTCCATCCTCACGGTATTTCGACATGGCCCAGAAAATCATTTGTTCTTCTTCTCATCCAAGTCATCAATCCAGCTTTTCCCATCGCCTACAAGGAGTTCGTTCGTTACACCGTGCCGTGCGGTGCGCGGTGCGGTGCCGGTGCGTTTGTGACAAGGTCCCCACATTTGTCCGGTTTAGTGGGACAAGTCTCCGGAGGAGGTGGGGCCGGCGCCGGCGCTTGAATGCCGCCTGCTTGCCTGGCAGCTTGAGTTAGTCTTGACGAATTTTTTGGTTTCTCGGTGTCTTATCCGCTTTTGCTTCACTATTACTGGTGTCAGCAATTCACAATGTAATTGCATTGGTCTCCGCTAGTCCTTGGATGACGAAACGTTCTGGGCATCCGGACTCCGGAGAATGCGGAGGATCCGGCGATGTAGGGTCATACCGGATGTTTGCAACTTTTGTCTCGCGTAGTGTGCCTGTTCCTTGACCACCGCGCTTAACGCAATCAGTAGCAGGCCTTTTGCCACGTGTGGTGTGCGTCTGCGAGTGCGATGTCCTCGAAAACGGATTCTCCGAGTTTATACGCCAGTGCAGGTAGCTAATCGGGGGCTAGTTAGCGCCATCGTGAGGAGCTCACAGCAAACAATCTACTTATTGACAAACCTATTCACTGACCGGGCCTTTTCTTTCCTTTCCGGGATCATTCTTGGGCGGTGGGAAAGTCACAGGCAGTTACCTTTCTACTTCAGACTCTCGGCCCCGGTGTGCGGCCGGGGGTGCGGATGCGTGCGGTATCCGCCGCTCTCCGACTTAGTGGGGCGGTTCTTTCGGCGTACCGGGGTAGATGGATGGGACCGGAATCGGGTATCCCCCCGGATCGGGAATCTGGTGGCTTTGAGTTTGTCCTAACGGATGTTTCCGAGCGAGCCTCACTATAGTGTAGGCAGGTAAGCGCCAAGGAAAGCCGACAATGGATATGAGTATTGAAAATGCGATCAGTTCACCGGGATTTTGTTTGTTTTTAGGGGCATTTTCGGAGAGAATCCCATCATCCCATGTGGTTCATGCAATCGTGTCGTGCTGATAATCACCGGAGACGAACTTACCGAGAGATCTGAACTACCAACCGCGCTGATGACAAGGTTGCCATGGAAGATAGTTAAGTCCGGATACGGCCCTGAATGCTGACCACCCTCTACCCTGACCCGATCCTTGATCTTCGAAGTGCGGAAGTAAGTTATGTCGCCGAGACGCCGAACGGCCGCGGCCGCAGCCACCGCACGTGGTGGACAGGATTAGAGAAGAACTAGTCATGGAGATATTGCTGCTTTTGTACGGCGTTGGTGATTAAGGTTGTGTTTGGGTGCGTAGTATACCTTGACCGGGGTAATATGCGTCTGGGCTAGATAATATGCGGTTTAGATGCATATAAGTGCAGATGTACTGCGTAAGCCAACACGGCTCTATAGGTAGTAAGTAGGTCGGTGTCTTCGTAGAGGCTTCTCGGTGAGCAAACACAAGACAATCAGATACCTATTACTGACCTCAATTCAGCAGGTCAATGGCGAGGATTGTTCTACATGTGCCGACGGAGGGGGATGCAGATTGCGGCTTCCTCGGTTTGTTATCCCACTGTTAGGTTGAAGCCACTTCCACAGTATTATCTTTCATTGACTGGCGTGCTCACCGATCAGTAGTAACAGCGCGTTGCTTGAGTCGTAACAGTCTCTGGAGTCAAAGCTGTCGATGATAAGAGCGAGGTAGGTAGCCGCAGTGGCTTGAAGTGGGCTTGACAGTCAGTGTCTGGAAGTCTGGAACTCGGATTTCGGAATCATCCCTGGGAATTGCGGGATCGGGAAATCAGAGAGTCATATTTAGAACTTCTTTCCAAGCGGTTTACAGTGTAGACCATTCGGGTGTAGTGGTGGGATAACGGGCGGACGTCAGTAACCCCAGCTGCTGCGTGGTTGCCTCCATGGCTCATGCCGTCCGTTTATCGGTCAGGTACCCTACCATGCCTACTTAGATACGGCTTAGGTACGGACAAAGGGCGTGTTGGTGTGGGTGTACAGTCCACAAAAGGTGGGTGTAAAGAAGGAGCTGGAGAGCCTGGAGGGCTTAAGTTGTGGAACGATTCGGAGGTAAGGACTATAAGGTACCTGCGTCAGAACCTCACTGACTGGAAGGTGCAAAGACCATGTACTTACTTGCCCTTGGCCCAAGCTGTCCTCCACTTACCAGACGGCAGTTACCTTTTTCAAACCCCTGTCACACCTCTGCGAAGTATTCTCATTTCTCAAAAAGCTTTAACAATATTCTGATCAGTATATCCGTAGAAACCACTTGCGCCAATGTCCTAACTTTATCTTGGAATGATCGATCTTAAGTTGGAGCAAAGACCGTCATCTTAGTATCCATCTTCGCTCTACTCTCTTCTAGGTTCCATCTACAAACTGGGATCACCTTCTCGAGACACTCTTAACTTATATGTCTATAAAGCTCAACAACGTAACCAAATAGGCGAGCCCAATTGAGTCAAGATCCCTCCAAAGTAATTATGCTTCAAGCCATGTTTGTCCGCAATCTGCTCTTGTACAACTGAACTTCCAGCTTTACAGCATCTGCAGTCATCGCCATTCTAGCCAGCACATAGGATCTCTGATATAGGACGGTGTGCAACAAAACCCAGACATTTCTCGCCTGATATCTGTGTCATCATCGCTCGCCGTGCGGGCTGCCGAGGACCGTCGTAAGGACCTGAACCGCCAAAACCATCATGACCAGGACTCGCGAGGTGATCACCATCTAACAGATTTGGTAAACTTGCCTTCACTTCGATTTACAAAATACTGCCAGGTCCCTCAATCTCTTGGATCCAGTGAAGGAGAACCACGCCACAAAACGTCTCCTGCCCCACTCCCAACCGTTGCTCTCCCAAACTCTAAATAGAGAAAATTATTCAGGCCCAAACAGCAAGGGCTGGACCTTACCGGTGACTTGGGATGAAAACCAGTTTGCCAAAAGAGAACCACTCCAGCCAATGATTGGGCTTGCAGCGGAACCCCCGAGCCATCCACCGCCCAGTGAATGGTATTCAGGGCCGTGTCAATAGCCGTCAATAGACAAAGCGGCCGTCATAGACAAAGCGGTTCCACCCAAACATCCCGACGTCGTTGCCCCTCCTTATAATCTCCCTCCCTTCCAATTCTTCCTTCTTCCCACTCCTTACATCCCTCCGTCAACATCGCAACAATAGTCGACAATCACGACCAATCTTCGCCATCAACTCATTTCTCCCTCCCACAATCAATCGCCCGAGTCTTTGACAGTCTCAAGCATCAGCCTTCTTCATCGTCAACGAACAACCCATCGAAACAATGGACGGCAACTTGACGCACCCCCCTCCGAACGTCAAGACCACCTTGGCTTGGTCGCGCATCTCGAACCAACTCGGTCACTGGAACAACCGCAAGGTCATTGCCATTCCTCTGAGCGACTTCCTTTACACCCACCCTGACATTCAGTCTGGCATCATCGCCGAGTTCAAGTAAGTGTCCTCACCCATTTCTCACCTTACCTTGTACTGACCATTTGCACCAGGAAAGCGACTGGTGAAGAGGGCATGTTTGCTCGCGATCCCGAGTCACTGGGAATCATGCTTCTTGGCCCCGCCAAGCTGTTCAAGCCCGATAGTGTCGTCGTCGACGGCAACCTGTTCTGGGACCCCAAGGGCATCCATACTTCGGCACCCAAGGAGCAGCAGAAGAAGGCCAAGATCCCTCGCCCTCCCAACGCCTACATCTTGTACCGCAAGGACCATCATCGTGAGATCCGCGAGCAGAACCCCGGACTCCACAACAACGAGATTTGTAAGTCTTTTGTCACCATGATCTATAATCTTTGGCCCTGAGACTAACCTCACTTAGCGGTCATCGTCGGTAACATGTGGCGTGATGAGCAGCCGCACATTCGCGAGAAATATTTCAACATGGCCAATGAGATCAAGACCAGAATGTTGCTGGAGCATCCCGACTATCGCTACAATCCACGCCGGTCTCAAGACATTCGCAGGCGCGTCTCGCCGTATCTCAAAATCAAGCTCCTCAACTATGACGCTAATGGCAACCTTCTTTGGGGCACCGTCAACGCCGAGGATGCTGCGCTAATTCGGACTCACTTCCATAGAGTCGTTCGTGTTGAGGAAATGGATGATGGCTGCAGAATTGTCTGCCGTCCCGTGGCAGGATCCAGAAAACTTCGCGCCGCCGTTGTCGACACTTGGATGCCTCGCTATACGGTTGATGCAACCCCCGTCGCTGAGGACGACGAACAGGCTTTCAACTTCAATGACCCCTTGGGCGGCGCTTATTTCCCTCTGAATGATCACCTCTGGGTCACCGTCAACCAAACCCCTCCCTTCAATGCCCCTCCCCCCAATCCCAACCCACACCTGGATTTCGTTCACCCCGACGGCATGGAGGCAGTTATTCACAACGTTCAGAACATGATCGCCCAGGTCCAGGAGGCCAATGAGGCTACTGCCGCTAACGCCACCTCCGCTACCACCGCTGCGCCTGCCGTCACTCAGGTTATGGCTGACGATACCATCAACCCAGCGCTCATTCCCACTGTGAACACTAATGCGACCGTTCTTCCTCACGTCCATACCATTCCTGACAACGCCACCGTTACGCCTTCCGCCACTGGAAACTCGGTTCACGTGGTTACACCCGGTCACCAAGGGTATCACCTCATCCACTGGCCCCCGCTGTCCAGTGAAAACATGGATACCGAGGACTGAGGTGCTCATTGCTGTCAACAAGGGACCAGTTTCTGTTCTTTCCGACACATTCTATCAGTGCAGTTCAGCAGCATCATCAGTCTCGATCCGTCTGTTCCATCGGCCATTTCAATCAGCAGCTGGATCTCAGTCTTGACATCACCGCAGAGTCACCTGCCTCGTCCTTCTCGTCTTGTTTTCGCAGGTCACAAGGTGCGGATATGAAGGGAAATGTTGAACAAAGGGCCAATGCTTCCCCATGGCAGAGCCCACAGCACAGAGGGAAGGACAAAGCTTACTAGGTAGCACATTCTCGGAAGTTACGATTGAGTGGTGGAACCCAGGAACTCGGGTTCTGTATGACGAGTGGTGGAAACTGGAAATGGAAGAATGACATGTGAGATGTCGATGTGGTTAAACAGCAGCAGTCGGGTGCTCAGAGGCTAGGATCGAACTAAGATTTGTGTCATGATACCTTTTCCGAAAGCTGAAGAGCTTGAACAGGTCGGAGACCGAGTGGTTATGCCGATATTCTGACGGAGACGTTCGATACATGAGGATGGGGGAAGAGTCTAGACTCATGGTCTTCATTGATAGGTATCAGACACTTCTCCTTTTCTGACTGATGGTCACGAAGATAAATCGTGTAACTCCAAGTCCAGGAACAGAACAATATCGGACACTAGATGCTGATATTGGATGGAAGAGTTCTTAGGAGCACTGTCTCGTTGTCAAAGGGTGCCACATTTTGCATGATGTTCTCTGAGCTATACCACTATTCTTGAGCCTCTTGACGATGGCAAACAGTCCCCAAGACTAGGAGTATTGTAGTGAATCGCAAAAGCCGCAAAAGCCGGCCTTCCCAGCTGCCTGTGTCTCACCTAATATGCCCAATAACAGTTTCCGGGATCGTTGCCAAGAACAACGGGGAAGGAAAGGGGGCAGCTGTGTAGCAAATATTGAGCTTGTGACAACACCTATACCGGGCCTTTCCGCCCTTAATAACCCGAATGCTTCTTAAAACCTCCAACCGAGTCATGCTTACGTTCTGTTGGCGTTGGTAGTAGAAAACGGCATAGAAGGTATCCACCTTAGCGGTTGGAAGGTCGTTGGAATCCTCACGGTGTCGTACTCTGGGCAACTATATCCTGCGGCTCCTGGTATATAGTCTTGGCGTGTTCGTATAAAGTCATACATTCTCTTGTTTCAACGGACACACCGAGATGCCGAGACGAAGAAGTTTGGGACGGAATGGAATATTCTATCCGTGACCGTGCTCGTGGGGTTGAGCTTGTGCAAAGGAACGTAGCAGGAAGCCTTGGGGAAGTATGTTTCCGGCACAGCTCGTACCATGAAAGACATATTGGGGACCGCCAAGGGGGTCACAGCCCAATAGGGAGGCACCCAAGATCTGGCAACTGCCCAGGGCCATGTCTGTCAAGACTTTGGTACACTGATGAGTGAACTATCCTGGATGGATTCGATGATGAGGCGCTGCGTGCGTCATTGAATCGCGGTACAGCCAGCTGCTAGGCCCTTACTTCCATGTGGGCGTAGTCTGCGGCACTGCACAAACCGAGGTGAAGATAACCCAACTGTTGAAATATTGACTGGAAATGTGCCCTTTTGGGGCCATATCCTGTTGAGGGAGCCCTGGGCTGGCTGTATAACATCTGCCTGGCGTCTATAGTCAGTACGCCCACACGATATTACCACCATCTCAACCAAACTCCAGAGTTCTGAACGAATCCTGAATGTCTCAAGCCCCAAAGCCACACAACAAGAATATCGAACTGGGGCTGATAATCCGGGCCGAAAGCCGAACAAGAACGGCGTAGTAGGGTTGACTCAAAGTTCAACGTCCAAACTGAGAGCCTGTCAAGTCTCACAACATGAGGCAATGTCCTTCCCTTCAACACCATGGACCTGGTTTCCCAGTTCCCTGGGCTCACCTCAGCAACAGAACCAGGTCTTTCTCCCAACGGAACCAACAATACGGGACCAGGTACTAACAGGCTGGAGTGCAGCAGCCGAGCTTTGTGTGAGATCAGACAACAAGGAAGCGTGGGGTAGTCTACCCAGTACCCCATAATCTTCATCCACATGTCTACTGCAGTGAGATATGACAACAGGCCGTCGTGAGGTGGGAGGTCCTTCCCGGGTTCTGAGCTGACCAAGACTGTCAAGACAGCAAGTTTCCGCCCGATGTGCCCCACAAACCGAGGGAAGTAACGGCTGAAGGAACGAAGGAAAGCAAAGTACGATGCTTGCGGTTGACTGTATGTCTGTAGGTAAGCAAAACACAACAAGATATCAGACAGCAATTGGTGCGCACCAGCCCAACCCATTCGCCTCCAGCTTATGTGATGATGGTGTACCGCACAGTCTGTACGAGGTGACATCGCCAAATCTTTAAGCGAATCCGGAATATGCTTCCTGTGCATCTCCCGCTCGGGTCCGGTGCGAGTGGTCTCGGAATTTAACTTCTCGGTGTGTTGGTTGCAACAGAACTTCGTCACCTGCACACAACAAGACCCTGAAAGACCGCTAACGCCGAGGCTTTGACGAAGAAATGGTGCTGATTCCTCGTTAAAAGCCCCCTGTTTACGGGGTCTGCCGAGAGCGTCACAGTTGCAATATTCTACGCATTGCCCTAGTGGCTTCCACTGCTACCCACCCACTCACTCACCGGGAGACTCGGAGAGTTAATAGTGCGGCGATACGACGACGACACGCGGGAAGAGAAAGAACCCGACGCTGTAACGCTAAAGAGAAGCGAGAAACGAAAGATCGAAGAAGGAGAGATGTGAGCAACTTGGAAAGGGGCCAAACTCACAGTCAAAGATATTCGAGTTGCCGCATTATCCCGAGCTCACCAACAAGAGACCGAACAGCCAAGCCCTCAGCGACAGCGCTAGCATCTTACATGAGCTCTGGATCAGAAATCTGCTGCACAATGACGGTCGAATCCAGAGCCCTCAGAGATACGAACGGACGTGGGGTCCGGCCCTTGAAGCTTTTCAGTGCAGTCCAGTGCAGTCCAATCCCAAGTCCAAGGTAAACAGAAGGCTGGATGGATCATGATAATCCAAAGCACAGACTGATAGTAAGTCAATCAACTAACTGCAGTCACTGCATCGCCAAGTCAACAAGTGTCCAGAGGTAAACATGCCGTGTCACCAACTGTGAGGACGACACGCCTCTTCATTGGGCGGCGACACTGGCAGGCAGGGCTTTTTTTCCTCGAAAGCTCCATATGCAAGGGAAAGACGTACCAGTCCAATAGATTCCCGTTATAAATAGATAACTGGACACGGCTCGGGACCGAAACGACCAATCGAGTGTGCATGTAAACCGAGCTGTCAGGTGGGGAGCCAGCGAAGCTTATGTAAAATGCTACCTTACTACTCTTGGTTAGGTTCCTTGAAGGTTGACGCAGTTGTGAATGGATGCTTGATGGTGCTCAGCTACGTTGAAGACAACTATTTGGGCTGACCGCGGCGTCGATATTGTACTGCGAGCTTAACCTTGAAAGATTAAAGTGGAAGTCAAATGGAAGGTTATGATGCAATTGCAGCAATAAGAAGATCACCGCATGCCGCAGAACCACTATTGTGCAAGTCTGCAGACGATGCCGCGTTGTAACCCATGCCCCTTGGGTTTTAGTGCAGTCGTATCAAGGTGACCCAAAGCCCTATAACACTTTGAACATATGGTGATATTGTTGAAGATTGTCACCGGGTGTTGATTCCCGGTGTCCTTTTCCCTATCTCATCTTCAAGTCGTCCTGCTTCAGCCATGATTTGAGGTCGTGGCCCTTTCATTTCCTCGCTAGCGACAAAAGGTAACACAATCTGTGACACAAGAAGAGACAGAGAAGCAACAATGCCTTTGTTCCCATGCGCTTCACGATAAAGCGCTGACCCGTTGTTCGCAAAGGTAACCACCCCCAGTCGAGCCACAAACGAAGATCATTAGCTGTCATCCGCGCATCCCAGCAAATGAGGAACAGACAGCTGGATGTGTATGTATGTACACCACTGCAGTAGAGCTGTAGAGGTACGTACCTGCAAGACCCCTCAAGCCACCAACTCGGTCACCCTGACACCCCACTGGTGCAGCGATGTTGGGCGTAGCTCGCCCCGTTAAGAGCCTCCTCCACTTTGACTTTGAGTCTGACGGTTGTCGACCCACGAGCTCAGTTCGGAAATACTCTGCACGCCACATGATATACAGATCAGCTATGATTGAGCTGACGGGGCCTCGACGAGGCAGAGAGGAACACACCGGTGACCGGTCTCGTAAGAAATGGAATCGTATCTGCAGACTTTGGAGAAGCGACCCAACAGCGTTCTTGCCCGCAGCTTACAGCTCCTGTCTGGAACTGCACTTACTGCAGTGCAGTATATGCATAGTATGTTGCTGCACGGTTGGCAGATATCTAGAGCTGTTGGGTGCTGGGTTGGCCAATCCCCAGATTCCGGTCCCGCGCCCTTACGGACTGCACTCCGGTCTCCGTCCAGAACTGGGCGACCTGGGCTGGGCACCCGAACAGCTCGAGGTCGCCGATCAAGTTCCTCTTCGGGGAAACCCATGTGGCGGGTACGGCAGGCAAGGGCACGAAAAGGTTAACTCATCTTGGCTTTTTGCCTCGATGACTCGGCGCTTCGGAGCTCGTAGGGCTTTTGGTCGCTTCCGTTGAAGCAAAGATCGCCGTGGTCGAGATGCTGGATGGGATGCATGCTGCGATGTCAAGCCAAGGGTAGGGAAGCTCTTGAAGCCCAAACTGCTTTCTGGGGAGGTGTTGAATGCATCGATTCAGATATGTTTTCTGATGCTGTCAGCTTGATGGACGTGTGATGTCGTGAGGAAGGCGTGCACATTTCGTTGTGACGGGAACAGTGCACGCAGCAGATGCAAATCGGCACTGCGCTTGGCTTGATAGACGAGACTGTAGGCAAGAGAAACTAGCACCAAACGAAACCCTCCGCTCTCGGGCCCGGTTTGCAGCAAATGCATATCTCCGAAGGAGTGAAAGAAGACGACGTCCAGCATGGTGACCTCCACGCCAAGTCCCTCCCAACCGCAACCGAACCAATACTTCTCCATCCCAACAGCGCGTTAGCGAGAATTCGAGCGTCAAGTACGAGCGGGAGAATCCATATTAAAAGCAATAAAAGGACGAGAAAGAGAAAAAGGACATGCCTGAACAATACCGGTAGGGCAGAACCCAACTTACCCCTACCTATGGACTGCCAGTGTGCCACTATACAGTCTGTGCGATTTATCAGGCCCAAAGGGACCTGGACCAAGACAAGCCAAGGGTTCAATAGTAGCTGCACCCGCCATTTGTCTTCCTTGCAGGTGGTGCACTGCCAAGTTAAATGGAAGGGGCTTGGCTGCTGACCAGTTTGTACCACGGTACATCGTGAATTCGACATACATTTTGGGCGGCAATCATTGAACTCACCTATCCAGCTATCTCTGTCATTAACCAGGTTCTAGGAGATCCCCAACGAAGATCATTCTGAACCCTTTTATCCGACCGAGCAAGTCAGCGCAAAACACGGGTTGTCGTTGTTCTGTAAAACGACCAACAGCACGTGGAATGTCAGCACAGAGAAAGACTCACCTCTCGGAAGGAAACAAAGGGCATTGTCTTATGCCTCGTTCTTAGCGAGCCATGCCATTCAAGTCTTGTCTGATCTGATCTGGTCTGAGCCTCCGCAGTAAATCCGTCCAAACATGGAGTCCATCCCATCTCCCCGCCTCCGCCTTACTGTGCTTCTTGTCTTACGGCGAGATATATCCGACCGGTCAACTGGGACAGTACACAAGTACTGTGCTACTGCCAAGCCGATTATAAGGAGTCCTGGACCGACACTGGTTCGGAACCAACCGGTTTTCGCTGCTGTGTTGCTGGCTGGGGCTGATGCTGCTCCTGTCAGCCCCCACCCCTGGTTCTAACGAATAAGGAGCCGCGTTACACAGGCGATTCTGGTAGTGTACAGTAGTATGTACAAACCAGAGGTAATGAAAAAGAGCAGAGAGCGGAGATTCGTCGTCGTCGGTCGTGTCTGAGAAAGAATGGATTATTCCGAGCTTGGCTTTTTCGAAGCTTAATTCCTAAAAAAAGAAAAGAAAAAAAAATAAATTAAAAAAATTAAAAAAAAAAACTGTCAGCTGCCAAATGCCAAATGCCAATGCCGCGCCAACCTGCCAATCCGATTGTCCCGTCCTTCCGTCGTCATGGAAGCAAATTGCTGGTGTGGAATGGAACTGTTTGAGACTGGAGGCCGCAGCGTTATGCTGCTTACTTTTTTTTTACTGAAGTATGTACTGAAGGGGCTGTGCAACAGATTGATAAATTTCCACTTACATCGTCAATCGGGAAAGCATTCATCATTGCCATGATTTCCCCTGCCAAGGACGCAGAGGCACCGAGAAATGAGAGCCCCCTTCCCGTTTTTACCTCTGACATTTCCACGCCGCTTTTCAGTGCCCTCTTTTCAGTTACCATAATTGTCGCTAACCCAGATGGCAGACAGACAGACAGACAGACAGACAGACAGACAGACAGACAGACAGACAGACAGACAGACAGACAGACAGACAGACAGACAGACAGACAGACAACCCAACAACAAGTATGCAACGCTATGCTTACATGTACACCGAATCCCCGGGTTAACTCATCGTCATCGTTAGTGGTCACTGGTCTGCTTTCTCGGAATTGGTAACAACAACCAACCCTGGACTGGAAGGCCTCACCTTTCCTTCCCCTTCCCAACACTAACAACCGTCAACACGCGCTGCCCAAGTGGAAGAGTCATCTCCCGAACATCAGCCCTCAGAACATACATGATACCATCCCGGGACTCGGCCAGGCTAGGCCAAGTCAATACTTCTCGTGCAGCGTGATCTGTCTGTGCTTCCCTCTTGCACACACACACACACACACCTGGATGATCAGATACGTCCCGATCCTCTTGTTCCCTTCGGCTTGAGGCGATAGCACCTATCACCGAGGGCTGCCAACAGCAGTAAATCTGTCACACACATTCAGTCAGTCAGTCAGTCAATACCGCATGCAGATAGTATCAGAAGGACATCCATCTCCATCATCCACTCACCACCAACTTGGTACCTCACCTCCCACCTCTTCTTCTTCTTCTTCTTCTTCTCGTAACATAGGTACTCACTTCTGACTGGCCTCATTCCCGTTCCGCGGCGCCTTCGCTGCCGTCCGCTCTTACACTATACATGACTATTGAAAGTAAGAAGTCGGCTGTGGTGCCACGCCCTACACACATCTTACTTACCAGTACCTATTCTTCGAGTTACTTCGAGGCCTGACGTCCAGCCACGAGGTCTCAGCCCACCCAGCCCACCTCACCTTCATGCGCGACTGAGCGCGCGAAGCGAGCCGAACCTCTTCACCCACCACCGTGAACTGAGCCGCCTGCTAGCTAGTGGAGATTTGTTTGATGCATGCTCTGCTTTGCTTTCTCCACGGTACCTAGAGGCTTGATGCCCAGCGCTGGGAACTGTCGTTCACACGCAGACACATCGTTAGTACCTACGTACCAATGCAGAAGCACATCCCCTTTGGGATGCATGGCCGGGGTTTACAGCTCGTTGGTGGTGGGGCTGTCTGCTTCGGTAACACCGTGAGGTAAGTGCCTTTTTTTCGGCCCGAAATTCTCGTCGTCGAATTTCACGACACGACACCACACGACACCACACGACATAGCTTCAGGCTCGTCGATGGATGTACGGACGGCTTTTTCGCTTCTCCTCACCTTTCTTTCTCCTCTTGACATGCTGTCTACAGGCCTACGGGCCGTCAACATCACCATCTTTCCCGTCCATAATGTCAATGTTATCCAATATCCTCTGCAAGTGTCAGTTTATAGCGTCGTTCTCGCACACCCTTTGTCCCAATTTTTCTCACGCCTCCCTCCCCCATTACGGTGAGAAGACGGATATCTTGAAGTCGAAGTTTCGACAATACGTCAGCAGTTCAACCAGTTCACACCTAGGGGAATAACTGCCGTTGATGTTTGATGTTGTCTGCGTCCCTCCACTGTCAAGTGTCAGTCAGTCAGTAGTCTCTTCAATGCCAAGACAATGGCGTCGTGGATGGCCTCGCATCCGAGCCGTGCCGCTTGTTGCCATCCACATCCAGGAACAGGGACGATATCGCAAGTGCTCATGGTCTCATGGCCTCTCACCGTGGCCTCGGCAAGTGTTGGAAGTGAATCACCAGCGAAAGCCACAGTCCCCAGCTCCCACCCAACATCCCGAAAAGATTCCCCAGTCAGTAGTGTAAGATGGAAAACGGCGAAGTAGCCGAGAGGCGTATGTCAGGCGGTTGCCTAAACACAGCACAAACACAGCAAAACACAGCACAGCAAGCTGTCAGGAACCATCGACCCATCCATCCAATATCCGATCCCAGTTCGGAAAAAGAAGACCCAGACATGGCCAGACAAGCCAGCTCAGCCTCTCCGATACGAAGGGACCTAGTCCTCCACGAGGCACGAGGTGTAAGCCGCCATCCACTTCGCGATTCGATGACCTCCAAGACGTCTGGACGCCCCATCACATCCCAACATGCAAGGGCAAGAGGGTACTCATCTGGTTTGTCCAACGTGTATAAAGTGATTGTTGATCTCTCCCTTCTTCGTGTCTTTCGATTCGTTCTTCATCTTCATATCAGGTCATCATCTCGAGAGTCCAGACTCGGAGGTGTGGTCAACACTTGCACATACCTTTCATCTTGGATATATATCTCCTCTTCATCCCCCATACCGCAACCACTCAAGCTCTCGTTTACTTCTTTCATTACTTCCACTCGCGGGGATCTCCATCATCACCATGAAGTTCTTTGGCATCGCCGCCCTCGTTGCGGGCCTTCTTGCCCCTTCACTCGTCCTTGGTGCCCCCGCACCTGGCAATGAACAGAGGAATCTCCTCACCCCCGTTGATAAGAGACAGGACTTCCAGACGGAAGGTTTTGGAGGTGGCGGAGGCGGTGGTTGCAACTCCCCGACCAACCGGCAGTGTTGGTCTCAAGGATTCAACATCAACACCGACTACGAACTCGGAACTCCTAATACCGGCAACACCAGACGGGTAAGTAATGGCTCCATATTAACCGGTGCAGAGAACGAAAGGACTGACACTCACCTAGTACACGCTCACCCTCACCGAGACTGATAACTGGACTGGCCCTGATGGTGTCAAGAAGGACAAGGTCATGATGGTCAACGGCAAGATCATTGGACCTACCCTTCAGGCTGATTGGGGCGACTATCTCGAGATCACTGTCATCAACAGGCTGAAGGCTAACGGCACCTCGATCCACTGGCACGGCATGCACCAGCGCAACTCCAACATCCAGGACGGCGCCAACGGCGTGACGGAATGCCCCATCCCGCCCAACGGCGGCAGCAAAGTGTACCACTTCCGGGCCACCCAGTACGGGACCTCGTGGTACCACTCGCACTTCTCGGCGCAGTACGGCAACGGCATTGTCGGCTCCCTCGTCATCAACGGACCGGCCTCGGCGAACTACGACGTCGACCTTGGTCCTTTCCCGCTCATGGACTACTACTACGAGACGGCTGACCGGATCGCGCTGCTCACACAGCATGCCGGCCCCCCGCCTAGCGACAACGTGCTCTTCAACGGCTTCGCCAAGCACCCGACTACCGGCGCCGGCCAGTACGCGACCGTGTCGCTCACCAAGGGCAAGAAGCATCGGCTGCGGCTCATCAACACGTCGGTCGAGAACCACTTCCAGCTGTCGCTGGTGAACCACTCCATGACCATCATCTCCGCGGATCTGGTTCCCGTGCAGCCTTACAAGGTCGACAGCCTGCTGCTCGGCATCGGCCAGCGCTACGATGTCATCATCGATGCCAACCAGGCCGTCGGGAACTACTGGTTCAATGTGACGTTTGGTGGCAGCGGCCTGTGCGGTGTCTCCAACAACCTGAACCCGGCCGCCATCTTCCGGTACCAGGGCGCGCCGAACGCACTGCCGACCAACAAGGGCGTTGCCCCGCCTGACCACCAATGCCTGGACCTCAACGACCTGAAGCCCGTCCTGCAGCGCAGCCTGAACACCAACAGCATCGCACTCAACTCTGGCAACAAGATCCCCATCACGCTCGACGGCTTCGTCTGGCGGGTCAACGGAACGGCCATCAACGTCAACTGGAACAAGCCGGTGTTGGAGTACGTGCTGACGGGCAACACCAACTATTCGCAGACGGACAACATCGTCAAGGTCGACGGCGTCAACCAGTGGAAGTACTGGCTGATCGAGAACGACCCCGATGGTGCCTTCAGCCTGCCGCATCCCATCCACCTGCACGGACACGACTTCCTCATCCTCGGTCGGTCGCCCGACGTGGCCGCCATCAGCCAGACCCGCTACGTGTTTGACCCGGCCGTGGACATTCCTCGCTTGAAGGGCAACAACCCGACGCGACGCGACGTCGCCATGCTCCCGGCCAAGGGCTGGCTGCTCATCGCTTTCCGCACGGATAACCCGGGCGCGTGGCTGATGCACTGCCACATTGCCTGGCACGTGTCGGGTGGTCTGTCGAACCAGTTCCTGGAGCGGGCGCAGGACCTCAAGAACGGCATCAGCCCTGCGGATAAGAAGGCCTTTGACGACAACTGCAACGCTTGGAGGGCGTACTTCCCTGACAATGCGCCGTTCCCCAAGGACGATTCTGGCCTGAGGAGCGGTGTCAAGGCGAGAGAGGTGAAGATGGAGTGGTAGACGGCCAATGAGGGGTAAAGCGGGGTGGTGATCGTGTGGTTTGTACATATCGAAGAGAGAGTGAGAGATTGATGGCGCCCTACGAGGTTGCTGTGGAGGATTGTACAGTGGTTTTCCTTGAATGGGTGCGAGATATACTTTCCTTTGAACTGGTACATAGTCGACTTTCGTTGTTGTTTTCCCGGGTTGGATATATGGATGAATGTGGCCAGAGGGGTTGTATATACGGTCGTTGGTGTTTAATTCTCTTCTCCCTTTTACTTCCCTTCATCGACCTTTGGACTTTGTTGTTTTGCCAGACGGTCTGAGCAAAGATTTTGAGATGGGAAGAGTCGGACGCAGAAGATGATACTGATATAGTTGAGCCGACCAGGATATGAACGATCTTGTACATATTGAAATTGAGACTCGAGCCTTTTCCTCTCATGCTGATGCTCCTCTTCTTCCTTGCGGATGGTTAAGTTCCATTGCAGCGCCAAATCGGAGTCATGGAGTGGTGGTGGCCCAGCTGAGCCCAGGTCCAGGTCGCATGGTCCGTGCATGTCGAGATGGCGTCGCATAAAGTGGCCGGCGACGAGTCGACCTTTACAAACCGGGAACCATGGCGGCGCATAGCGGTCGTGATCCGTTTCATTCCGCTTGTTCAATCTGTGGTCGCGTCTCTGCTCCTTCGAGAGCCAATGGATGGGAAATTGCAGAAGGCCGTGGATGCCGTGGCATGTTTCTCGACGTTGTCGCATGTTTGGTGATTTCTTGAAGAAAAGATTAGTCGACGTCGCGGAAAAAGAGATTTGTGCAAGATCGATTGGCTGGCTGAGGCGCTGGACGGTTAGCAGCTGTTAGTGTCCGCTGTGGATATTTGCGTGGAACCCTTAACCCCGGCCTAACCCATGTCAAAGTCCAACTGACTCCAGCCCTTCCCCCTGTGGCTGGCCCTCCCATTGGTTGCACGAGCGCCTACTGAGTCCCGCTAAGCTAGGTTGACAGTCCACCATCGCTAGCTCCCGTCGTCCAGGAACCTCGTCGTCGTCGCAATCAAAATAGCAACCGCGTGCAACGTCAAAACAAAAAGAGAGGTTGGAAGATTTCCCACAATCCCACTCTTCCGACTTTTCAATTCTCCGACTCACCCATGGCGCAACCTATCATTTTGTCGATCCGCCTAGGCGCGCTTGTTTCGAGAGCCGGGATCGTGGTTTGTCGAATACGATGATGAACATGGCCGATCGGGAACGGGAGGGACGGTGTGAAATGGATAATCGCCATGTCTAGAACTTGAGGTTGTTGACCGTGTTTGTGTACCTCGAATACATAAGATGGACGGCCATCTTCAACCTCCTCTGTGTTGCTTGTTGGTCTTCCACACCACAACACTTCAAAACTCTCTCAAGTCACATCTTTTCCTTGTGTCTCTTTTCCTTTTCTTTTTCCTTTGGGTTTCCTTTCTGTCTCTTATTTCCTTTTGGGTCTTGGGGTTTCATCTCGGCATTCTAGAGGAATTTCGGTGTGGATCAATTTCCTTGTGACGACGGACTATCACCAAGCAACCACGCGAGTAACGAGTCTCAGTGTTTCATCCTCTCTTTGTCAACAGTTGATCTGCTGGCGAGCATTTCCTAAGCATATCTGTCCCTTAACGAGAAACGGTTCTTTTTCATCATCAGTATCACGTCCACAAAGTCTACAATGTTGCCCACGGTCAACACAAAGTTCCCGCCTCCCCCGACGGCACCAATCCCGATTAAACCCCATTTCCCTCTTCGGACAGCACACAAGAAGCGACCATCACTGGAAATCATCACAGACTTCAACCCACGTGCAGCCAAAATGGGCTTTCAAGCTCCCCGACTGGGCGCTTTGGGCCTGACATTTTCGGTCATGAGGGCACTGCAGTTCGCTGCTCTGATCGCAGTTATCGGCTTGAGCGCAAACTTCATCGATGAGTTCTCGACAAAGTCACTGGGTTCTCCTTCAGAGCTTCTTGGTACTCTGGTAGTGGTATGTTCCGACTTCCTCGCACTCTTTAACAGCACGAAATACTAACATATAACAGGCCGTTATTGCTGTTATCTACGTCGTCATCTCCTACATCCTCTACTACGATGTCATGCTCCCATATCTCCTCAGTGGAATTCTTGACGGCTTACTGCTGATCGCCTTCATCGTCGTCGCTTCACTACTCGGCAAGCCCCTTTCCCAGCTCCAGTGCGCTCTCATGCCCAAGGATCCCGACGCCAACAACTTCTGGACATCTGTCCCATTCACGGTTAAGTCCCAAGAAACAACGCACGATGATGGCCTATACTTCACCTTTGTGCACATCGACCAACCCACCTGCTTCGAGGCCAAGGCTACCTGGGGTCTTTCCATCGCTCTCTGCGTGCTCTTTGCCTTTAGCAGCATCGTCTGCGTCGGCCTCTGGCGTCGCGTCAGCCGTGTGACGGTCGTCAGCAGCAGAAAGGACATTGAGGGTTAGGGGCGCGCGGGCGCCGGCTGGGGGATTCGCGAGAAGAACTACTACTTGTACAAGTCGGAGTCAGAGTCGGACGTGTCCCTTTATGGCCACAACTCCAACACTGCTCCACCACAGTTCCCTCCTCCCCCGTTGGCGCCCATGCGCATCACCCGCAGCGCTCGCCGCAGCGACAACCAACAATACGACAGTGACCCTCAAAATGTTCCGGTCCCCACCATCCGCGCAAGAGCTGGCCTGCCACAAAACCGTCGCAGCCTCTCCGGCTCGAGGTCCAGCATGGACTCCGACGCCTCCTCCTCTACCCTCAGCCGGGGAGCAAGCCCCGAGCACCAACTCCGCACCAGCGGTGGTCTAGCGCCCCCACCCCCCGTCCGCCACTGCTGCAACGGTGGTCGCGTCGGTTTAGGCATCATGCCCACGATCCCCGGCTCTCCGATCGACGCCACACAAGAGAGGACCATCATCGACGGCATCTCGCCCATCATGTCCCGCGCCCCCGAGGCGCTTCCTCTCCCCGTTGTTGCCGACCCAGCATTCCGAAGCACCAGCACCAACAACCTCACCCTGACCGTCCCTCTCGCCACTTACAGTCACCACACCCACGGCCAAGTAGGAGCTGGAAGAGCCACCCTCCACCCGCCGCTCACCATCACCACCGAGTTCCCCATCATCTCCCCCTCCGTCTACTCGCCCACCGATAACATCACCCCACAAGAATACAAGCGCGCCGCGCCGCGGGCGCCGCCGCGCTCCCCGCTGTCCCCGCTCAGCCTGAGAGGGCTGGGCTCGTTCATGGCTCGTAGGGGTTGCAAGAGGAAGGAGGTCCCGCCGCCGATTATCGTGCATCCTAGCTCGCCTTCGCAGTTTGCGCATGCCGTTAATAGCGCAGGAATGGATAGTGTGGCGTTGGAGACTCCCGTTGATGGCTTGGGCCCAAGCCAGTCGCCGCCACAGCTGCAGACCCCAAACCCGCCCAAGAGGAGAAAGACGGTTTGGGGGATGATGGTGGAGGGGTGGTGGGATTTGGGACTGTTGGAGAGGATGGGGAGTGGGAAGAGGAGGAACTTGAAGTAATAAGAAAGGAAAAGGGCGCGAGCCTAGTATGGATTGGGATAAAATGAAGGCAATAGCTAATATGATGATACTCCGGGAGGGAAAACGGGACGAATGCCTGAAGGATGATTGCTAGAATTTGGATAAAACGTATCCTTGGCTATAGACCTGGGAAAGACTGGCCTGGAAGGCTTGTCGCACAGGATTGTGGGCAGGTGGAAACAACCGGGTAGTGGAAAGCAACAAGACTTGTTCTGGTAATAAGTACATGGACAACGGCTGAACGAAGGCATCTTACCGATGACCACAAGCAAATAATGATAACGATGTTCCACCATATACTCCAAACTCCTTGGCTCCCACTTGCATCTTGCAACTTGTCCCTCAAAACTAAAACGGCTTCACAGCACTCCCATCCTCTCCCTGCTTACCAGCCGGCACCCACATCCACAACACCTGCAAATGCCCCGGCGTTATCCCCATCTGCTCGCTTCCCCAAGCATACTGCCAAACGACCACCCGATCCTTGCTGTCTTTCTTGGCCGGCGCCCTGGGAATGTCGTAGTAGCAGTTGAGATTGCCGTTGCAGATGAAGGGGTATTTGAAGCCGTTCTGTTTACGTCACCCCCCAAACATTAGCATCAATCCCTATCTCCCATCCCCCGTCCTCTCATCTTCTCACGATGGGAAAACTCACAATAGTGTAATACCTCTCCCCCTCCGGCACCAATCCCGAATCCTCATTACAGCTCCAAGCATGCTGCCTTGCTCCATACCTGCTATCCTCATTCGTCGGCATCGCCTGGTTGCCGAAACTGCACCCGCCTATTTTGGAATTAATCGTCTTCGGGTACGAAGTGATGGTGCTGAACACAGCGCAGTCGGAAGAAGTGACGTAGCCGGCGTCGGAGAGACACCCGATGCTGTCGGATAGAGAGGCGTCGCTGTAGGAGGTGCTGTTGAGGACGAAGATGTGGCCGAGGCCGTTGAAGAGCTTTGTTACGTCTGGCGAGCCGGATTCGGCGGGGACGGGAGCGGCGAGAATGGGGGTGGGGGAGAGGAGGAGAGTCGGGGTGAGGAGGATGGGAAGGAGGCGGTTGTGTGTGCGAAACATTGTTGTTGGGTAGGGTATTTGGTGGTGGATGTTACGGGATGATGATGCACCGGGTGGTGTTGTGAGGGTCTGGTGCTAGACTGCTCTTTGGAGCTTATGGATTCGATGACGAAAACTTCACGAGTCAGGGATCTCGAGGAAGAAGAGCCATCACCGCCTTATGTATCTCCTGCAACACCTTTACCCTTCTCGTTACAGCATTTTCGGAAGACAGAGAGGGTGTCATAATCAAACTCTTCCATTCAATTAATTCCACATTCCCATCGTCCACTTCAACCTTTTCAACACTCGTAAATGGCCAATGCATCGTCAAAATCCGGACATGTGATCCAAGAATCTTGTCATCTGGTACCCTTCCTGCCTCTCAAATGAATTCACCCGAAGCACGCTGGCATCCCGTGCTCATGGACTCAGCGACTTTAACCGGCAAGCGAGAATTTGGGGTGCAGCTGGGAGTTGGGGCGGGAGGAAAGGTGATTATGCCTGACACTCCCACGCAGTCCAACGTCCGTCCGTTGCTACTTTCCCGTTCCGTAAGACAGTGAGCCGTTGCTGCCATTGCGAGCCGTTGCGAAAGCTGGACAGCCAACGAGAGTGCTGAGAACCGGTCGTACTTGCCGTCCATTATTGGTCCGCTTGTTTGACACTGATGCGGAGGGATACTGCAATTTCCTCTTTGGACTTTGAGACGAGGACCAAGATGGAAGGACAAACCTCAAGTTCACTGATGCGGATTTCCCCATCTCAACCAACTTCCACTTCCCTCCACTTTCCTGCCGTGACCAGGAAGCGGGGTCGGATCACAAATGCTTATATGATCAGTGTGATCCGGTTGTGCATGGACATGCAGGTGAAATACCGAAGTTGGGTACGGCTTTTTAATCAAGATGCAATTTGCAAAGGCGTATCCATTGGCTGGGTTACATCCGCAGGACGGTTGACAACTTTGACCTTCAGTGGTTAGCCACATGCGAGCCATGGTAGAAGAACATGACAAAGAGCTTAAAAACTTTTGATGTCAAATTCAAATGTAAAAGCTTGGTTCGTCCAAGTCATGACAATTCTTGATTGACGTGTTCAATGGTCGGTAGGGGGACACACCTGATCCGGATCCGGCCCCCGTCCCGGCCCCACTTCAACCGGAAAGAACGCCGAAACGCCCCACAAAACCGGAGGACCGTGGAGACCTTATCGCTCCGCAGCGCACCCCAACTCACTCGCTCACAACCATGAAACAAGTATTTCTTCCAGTGTAGAATTCAGCAATCGTGGTTAGAATTAAACGAACTCGGACTAGTATGTATAACCCCAGCCTCAGTTCCAGCCAAGTTCCCCGCCGTCTTAATTGTCCCGTACAACGCTTCGAACTCTCATGTCTACTACCCCATATGCCGTTCCCGTTCCCGTTGGTTGGCGGATTGTTCTCCTTATACCTCTTCCAGTTCTCCTTCAAGAATCTAGTCAAGTCTAATTCTGATTTCGCCCTTCACCTTACAACTTCTGGTTCTGGTTCTGGTTCTGGTTCTGGTTGCCCCTGTTCTTTCCCTGCCGACCACGACCAGTGCCGGTAGCAGCGGGGGCAGTAGCAACCGCGGTACCAGTGCCAGCGCCATTTCCGGCATTAGCTCCGGCACCAGTTCCGGCACCAGTTCCGCCGTTGTTCTTGCCACCACGGTTACGACCAGTACCAGCACCAGCACCAGCACCAGAACCAGCACCAGCACCCTTACCAGCACCACCAGCAACACCCGTAGCAACGGCTCCACCACCACCGCCCAGCACCACGGTCGGCGTCAGCACGGGGGCGGACTTGCTCACGAATCCCGCATTGAGAATGGCGCTGACGGCGGCGGCGTTCTGTTGTGCCTCGCTGCTTCCTGCCTTGCGGTTGGCTTCCGCGGCTATCGGCAGCGTGGCTACGCTGATCAGGCGCTCGTCCTCGATCGCGTCGATGCTCTTGAAGGTGGCGATGGAATCGGGCGTGTTGACGGTCGGCTTGGTGTCGCTTTGTTGGACGGCGAAGCAGCCGCCGAAGGGACCGGCGACGGCGTTGTTGCGGCAGCGGACGGTGCAGATGTTGCCTGTTGAGGCTGTGTGGGACAGATGTTAGTATCGGTTTATGGTGGAGGAAAAGAAAAGGGGAATGAGAGTGGAGGGGGAGAAAGAGGTGGTAGAATGGAAGCAGGGTAACATACCGCCAGTGCACTTAAAGTTCTCCGGCATCGTCACGGTAAAGTTGAACTCCTGGATTTTGTTCTGCGAGATGCCGTTGGCTCCGGGCACGTTGTTGGTGACGGTCAGGTTCTGGCTGATGAGGCCCGAGTTGGACGTTTCGTCCAGGTCGCAGACATAAGGGCCGGCGCCGTCGGCGTTGACCTGGTGGATTGTCACGGTGATCTTGCTGCCCGCCTTGACTTTGGTCACGGAGCCCTCGGCCAGCGCTGCCTCGGTGCTTTCGGCGATGTCGATGTTGCCTGCAAGCTGCGTGCGGCCGCAGTTGTTGACCAGGTTCGCGTTGATCTCGGCATCGCGGATGATGACCGAGTCGAGCTGGCAGGGATTGATGGTGGTGCAGTTGCGGGCGATTTCGGGGTTAACTTTGAGGGAGGAGAGAGGTTAGTCGGACTTGAACACACGGAACTTGCATGCGGTAGTGGTTGGTGGTGGATGGCACATACCTCCGAATCCGACAGATGGTGGCGAACTAGACTCTCCCTGAGCGGCCAGAATCACTCCATGTGCTTTGGCAAGAGTAACGAAAGCCGCCAGCGGCAAGGTAGTAGAGAAACGCATGATGGAAGTAGTCGAAAAGAGAGTATCGTAAAGAGACCGACTTTGGTGAACAAACACTGAATGAACTAGATAAGATGGGGGTGCAGCCTGCTGCGAAGAAAGAAAAGAGAGAAGAGAGAGACGAGTGCTGGAACAAACTGGATAGGGAGTTGTTGTGTGAAAGAATATCGACATTCACGAGAGGGCATCAGAAGACTCTATATACTGCATCTTGGAACTCGAAATGAGGAGTTCAGGGGCTCCCAAGTGAAACTGTGTGCACATTCTGATCGTAGAACATACGCTCGTGTTTCTTGTTCATCCTGCGGCATGTCGTTCCGGTCAATCCTAGATCGACTCGGCTTCGTAGAAGCTTATTCCCGGGCAAGGTAGATCCAAAACAATTGAGGCTCTGGAGGGCTGCAGGGATCTCGTTGAATATAGGCAGGGTTGATTTGCTGTTTTTCGGACGTGAAAACGAGTAAGCCATGAGAGTGGTCACCCCTTAGGGTTTCCATGGCGTCATCTTGTATGGGCCCTTATTTTGCCCAAATATATGCCTTTGCATCTTATGATACCCGGACTCGTACGAGTCAGGTGACATTGTAGGGGTAGCGACTTGAGACGAGCGGACTCGCAACTTTCCCAGTCTCATGTCGGTGGGTCCAGGCGACAGTTAACGGAAACCGTTGCCATACTCACGTGTACTAAAGGAGAACAAACAAATGTGACTGCCCTGGATAAAACATAATCGTTTGAGATACCCTTTTCCCCGTTGTTTGGGAAGTTGGATACCTGTCGGCTCGTTAAGGAGGTACAGTAACGTCCCCTGTTAATGCAAATCTGGGCCATCAGCGTTGCAATTAGCGCTTAGCAGTCTTGGCCACCAGAAGGAATACGGGCAGCCAAAATCCTTTGCAAAAGGGGGTTTTAGCATTCGGGGGAGCTAGCATTAACAGGGGACATTACTGTAGTCGCACAATCTTTCTTAGTGCAACGCCCGTCAACACTGCCACCCGATAAACGAAGAGAAAACCTACCCGCACCCATATGTTTTCCTCCACGCACCCATATTCTAGCCGCAGGCAAGTAAATGTTTCCATCACAGCAGGGAAATCCAATAAAACTTGGGATAATGGGAAAACCAAGTTCGAACATCCCCCTCGGTAGCTTTGTCATTATACCTTCAAATCGCCGATGTCACGTCCAGGTTGCATTGAGTCATTGACAGCAAGCGTCGCTTTTGCAACGTACTCTCAAACGCCGCCATTGAGCCCGTTTATAACTGATGTTGAACAAAGTTTCAAAAGCCCTGTCAGTGCTAGATTTTGGGTGTAGAAAAGGGGTGGTGCTGTTGGAAGACTTCGGGCTAGTTGAAAACATGGGTGCGTGGAGGAAAGATATGGATGCGGGTAGGTTTTCTCGAAACGAACGCGATGATCGCCTGCTGATCATGATATCCTTCGAAAAGGTCAAGAAGAAATCTCAGCCGTTTGCTCGTTGTATCAATGCCAAATGGACAATTCGCATCTGTAACACCATGCGCCAGAAGTCGGGGTGTGTGAAGGCTACTTAACAATGAGCGTTTACATCTCATTGTTAGCCTTGGGGTCTGTGAGATGTCACTTGTGACACCATTCACACACGACTGGTCTAATTGTGGCCAGAAGTGACCATGTCATTGAGTTGACAACAGGCTCATTGTGCACGGCTTCATCGCGTGAATGACAGCACCCGGAGAATGAGGCTGTGAATCTGTTGGAAGTCAGCTATAAGATGATCAGCTCAACACTTGAACGACGAATCAAATGGACAACAACTTACAGTTTATCCAGATTTAGAGTACGAAGGATTGACCGTATAACAAACACTCACCTCCGCCTCACCATCGGTCGGTGTCTCTCAACCAAACCATCGCATCACCAATCTTTCGTCCATATCTCAAGTCCAATAATCACAACAAACGCAGTACAATCAAGATTTGCATTCGGTACAAGTGCACCGAAGTTGCCCTTGAGCCGTACACATCAGACACCATCACATCGCAGTAATAATGTGCTGCCTCTGCGCCATCCTCCGCTTCATCTTCCTCCTCGACGGCGGCGGCGAGAGGGTGACCTGGAACATGTGGGAACCATCGCCTGCACATCTGGAAGAGGGGCGAGAGGTATGCGATTGCCACAAATGCAAGTATTGGAGGCGATGTCGACAGGAGCGGAGGAAGTGCCAGTGTCCAACATGTCCGGGCCATAGGGCATGACCCCCGGGTAATGAAGGTCCGACGCACCCCGCCAGGTGCATGTAGACACGACGAGGCCACGATCTCGGAGTTAAAGGATAGTGACGAGAGTTGATGGGGTGATTCGACGGGCAGAGACCGAACGGGCTGTTGATGCGTTGATGCGTTGATACACCTCAGCTGGGAGGTATGGCGATCGGGCACACGACTTGGTGGGTGTCGGGTACCGGTAGGCTGGAACAATAGGAGTACATCCGGAGCCGAGGTCGGAGACACAAAGGTATAATATCAGCGGGCGGAAGTAGGTGTCGAAATGGGCCATGGGGGTTCTCATCCGAACTTCCACGCTGCACCATGCTCATTTCTCAGGCGTTGGTTGGTTCACCTCATCACTGCTTCCAGATTTCGCGATCATGAAGAATAGCAAGCTGAATTTCGCTGTCTTATGGGTCATATTGTTGGTCCTTGGGTGTGGTCCGTTGAAGTGACTCTCGGTGATTTCGTTCTGAATCCGTTTTCCTTCATGAAGCGGCTCTTTTCGTCGGTTTGCCTGTTGTTGGTTTTTCCTCCAACTTATTCCTGGAAAGGCAAACACGCAGCGAGCTCGGTATTCCCCATAGACTCCGAAAAATTGGCGGTTTGGTGAAGAAATTGTACTCATCCGCATATGTCCAAACCCGTCCACAACCTTGGATATCTTCCCCGCCTCCGATCACAAGCTGAGAACACCGGCAGCAAGGCATCGGCCATGGTAAGCATCAGCCTCTCCGGATCATGTATCAGTTTCTCACAAGCCAATACCCTCCGTGATGTCGTGCCCAACTGACACTGGCAAACCTTACTCAGGATAACTCCACCCTCGCCGACGGCACCGGACCGGCAGACATCCCGGCAGACGGCTTCTACCAGAAGTACAAGATCCCCATGTTCATTCTTTTCAGTGCCCTAGCCATTGTCATTCTAAGCTCGACCATCTGGCAATGCTGCTTTCGGAAGAAGAAGAGCAATGAGCTCGAATCCCAATTCCACCTCCCACCTCTCACAGGACACGGCAGCGCAAGAAGACATGACATCCACCTCCCTTACCCACACTCGCTCCATTACCATTCGTACGGTGGTGGAATCGGGACCAGCACCAGAAACAGAGACAGAGCCAGGGACAGAGAAGGAAGGGATGTGATTCGTACGACTTCGGGATGGTGGCGGCATGCTGGTCCTGATCGTCCTCTGTATCGGAACCGGTCACAGAGACAAACACGTGTGGGAATCAGGGTACCGCCGACGACGGGAACACCGCTGGATGGAGCGTATTCCATGGCTTATATGCAGGAAGAGGCGCGACGGGAACAGCCGCAGCAGCATCGAGAAGGAAGACAGCAGGAAGAGTACGAGATGGAGGCGCACAAAAGGCAGGCGAGGGGCGCGACACCGCCCCCGCCATATAAGGCTAGGCGGTCCACGGATGGCATGGCTGATCGTCCACCAGGTTGTTTGTGTGCCCATGTGTAGAAATCGAGTGGGAGCGAAGGCTTGTGGCACCTGTGAGGGAAAGGCTGGTTTCATTGCTTGATGTTTGGCGAGGATTGAATGATAAGGTAGCAAGAGTTCAGGCGTGGTGGTTGTGCAGGTCGCGATCGCTACAATATTAGTCCCGTCGGTAATGGCAAATGGTGCAAGTAGATAGGCCCTAAGAGGCGAAGAAACCCAACAACCGAGTCGTGTTCGTTGCCCCAAGATCGTGTTCGTGAGTCCAAAGTATTTCCAGTCCATTCGCTTTTCTGTGGGTATCACTCCTACCAACAATGGTGTCCAATCGCATCTACCTAGATCAAATGCCCCCTTCTTCAGGACATCAAGTGCTTCTCTCCTTCCCCGCCAACCGTGTAGCCTCTCGCCACTCCACCTCTTCCCTCTTCAATCGCCATGCTGGCCGCCTCATCAAAATCGGTACCAAGACCGACCCATGTCCGCTGAGTACGAAGATACTCTGCTCCTGGGCTGACGACGCCGTTGACTGAAGCCAGGTCCTGGGCCTTGGATCTCAGGGTCAAAGCGCTTGATCGTGGCGGCGCATCCGGCTTGTCAGACGAAGCCTCCTTCTTTTCACTCTTGGGTTTCGACCCGGCCGTGCGCATGGGCCTACTATGGCTGACAAGTTTTCCTGTCCTCCAGTCAAACTCGGGTGGTGCCGACTCCTCTTCGCTGTCAAAATCGCCGTCACCAGAGGCTAGCTCGTTATCGGCTGTATCTTGCGTCTCGTTGTTCTCGGTGTCCTCGGACTTCTTCCCCTCAAGCTTTTCGTCAACCGGGGGCTTGACAGCCTCGATGCCACCCCACCACTCGCCGGTCCAAACTCTTTCGTCGTCACTGGCGAGGGCGAGCTCGAGCTCAAAGGGAGTGATGACGGGCTTGTAGAAGCCAGCATCATCCTCAATGAGAGAACTCTCCCAGCAGCCGACCACAACCCAGCCGTCGATTTCGGCAAAGTTGGCAAGCTTGGCCGGATTGAGTTTTCCAACCACCATTGTGTAACTCTTCTTGTCGGCAGCAGCGATCTGCTTGCGGATGCTATCGATCGAGGAAAGGTAGTTGGAAACGGAGAGGGTGTTGACAAGGATACCGATGATGCCAGCCGTAGTCAGGGAGAGGAGGCGGGCATAACGGCGACCAAGGAGTCGCTGAGCGGAGTACAGCGAGGAGCTGTCGGAAGAGGTCTGGAAGATGTAAAGGTTCTTGACTCTGGAGCACAGGGCGAGGAGAAGCGCGGTTGGCGGTTGGGACACGTGGAAAATGGAGTAATCTCGGATATTCAGACCCGTCGAGGTTTCGCTGCCATCGCTGATTTCAACCTCTTCGCCTTGGGCATCCACCACCTTTCTGTTTGGTATCCTTCCCATAGGGTTGTGAACAATCTCGGTAGCTAGCAGGTTGGCGTAACCACGGCTTTGGAGCTCGGACAACAATGACAGGACGTGAACTTGGTATGTAACGTCGGCCATGAGGACCACCTTGGCCTCCTTATCTGGGTATTCCTTCTCGAAGTCGGCGAGGGCAGCATCGCGGTCGAGGATGTGCTTGGTGAAGACATAGATTACGGGAAGACGGGAAGTAGGCGAGAGGCATGAGCGGCCGTAGTGGACAACGACATCGGCGTTAACGTGTTCGGCGGCAATCTCGTCGACGCAGCAGGCGCTGTAGGAGGTATCGGCGAGGACGTATACTCGACGGGCCTTGGGCTGAGATTCTGCTGTTGCTGGAGCTTGTTTACCACATCCACACCCTGTACCGTTTTGTTTGTCATCGCGGCCGCATTGTCCGTTGTTCGCGGTGGATGGCTCGGGGCATGCTGTCGGTGTTGACTGGGAGTCTGTGGTAGACGACGGCGCCGTCGGTTGTGGTAGAGAAGCGAGTTCTTTCTCTAGGAGTTGGACGACTCTGGGGGCATCGCAAAGCATGTGGTCGGGAAACTGTAGGCCAATTCTCCTCCATCCTCCCTCCCCAATCTCCTTTGCTGTCCTTGTAATTTCGTAGATGTCGCTGAGTTCATCGTCTGATTTCGTCTTGGTCTTGTCATCGGTCGGGACCACTGCGTATTCGAATAGGTGGTCTTCCGGTGTGGACAGAACCGGTGCCGCGTTTAGTTCGCCAGCCATTGTATGTCTAACCGCAGGTATGGTGTGGTGGGTGATGATACCTGGTTGTGGACTTGTAACTTTTTGTTGCTGGGGAGATGTTGCAATTGTGTTTTGTTCGTCACTGGACAAGGCTTGCGACGGGAATGTCGGGTGGGGTTGAAATTTTCTGGTCGGCGGCGGGGCTCGGGCCTGCTGAGAAATCCCCCCGCGATTTGGCGTCGCGGGTGCCTGAGCCCTACGGCTTCGGTGGGGTTTCAGCGGCACAGTGGGCTGAAACATGCAGGCCAACCGCCGGCCTCAGCTGAAGCCACTGTGGATGTCCTCTACGCCTCATTTCCACTTCCTCTTCCTCTCGTCCACTTCCTTTTCTCGACACTTTCACTGGTTGCACAAAGGAGAACTCTCTGCGGCGTTGATCATTTCGCATTAACATTATCTAGCTATCCAATTGCTTTTTGTCTATATCCAATATCCAACACCCAAAAAAACGCGCCGTACGACTAGAACTTGATCCGCGGGTTGAAGCCGACAGCGAGAACACGAGCGGACGTATAACACGCCAGCGCGATGAAGTACGAAAGGCCCGAGAAGATGATGACGGCTCGCCACCCTGTCTCAACAGAGCCCATCTCCAACAAGGCGCCGCCGATGGGCACACTGCTGAGCGTACCGAAACTGGCCACCATCATGGCCGTCGAGTAGTACCGACCGAATTGGCGAGCGTCGCACAACTGTCCAAGGCACACGGGTACAAGGCCGAGGTTGCTTCCGCTGGCAAATCCAAAGAGCACAGCATATCCGATCAGAACCGACTTGGACATGGCTGCTGGAAGCCACATGGCCAGCACGAGAATGACACAGAGCGAGATGGTAATGATTACCACGTTGAACCGTCCGATGCGATCGGCAAAGAAACCGGGGAGCACACGGCCCAACACAGACCCGGCGTTGAGGTACGACAGGAGCAGGTAGCTCTCGGTCGCATCCTGGCCATGCGCCACCGCGTACGAGACGATGTACGTCAAGGGCATGAACAGACCCCACTCCATAAAGAAGATGCCGATCGCCGAAAAGGCATAGCGAAGGTCTCGGAATCCGGAAAAGTCGGGCAGAAGTGACGAGACCTTGGGTCTGTCGTGGCTGATCTTGGGCTTCAGACGAGTCTTGATAAAGAGGTTGGCGGGCACGGCGAGGCCGAGCATAATGAAGCCAAGAATGCGGCAACTCCAGGGGAACCCAATCGAGGGGAGGGTATACCGCAACATAATGGGGAACACGATACCACCAATGCCGCCGGAAATGGTAGCAACACCTGTTGCCAGTCCACGGCGCACATGGAAGAAGTGTGTGATCGACCCGTACGCAGGGCAGTTGAGAAGGGCGCCGCCCAAGCCACCGAGCACGGAGTATGTCAGCATGATCTGATAATAAGCTGCGTCCGTCGTTAGCTCCATATGCCATCAACAACTAGGGGCGGAAGTGGTGAGGACTTACTTTTGCTGAGGCTCAACAACATCAAGCTGAGGACGACCAGCACACTACCGGCGGCGACCAAGAGGCGCGCTCCATACCGATCGAAAATGGGGCCGACTTGGATGCCCACAAAGAAGACGATAAAGAGGTAAAGGGAAAAGATCCATCCGATCTCGGATGCGCTGTGGTTGACAAGCTGATGTGTCGAAAAGTATGATTCGAATACGGCCGCAGAGTTGATGAGTCCAAACACCGATATCATGGCGCAAAAGGACCCAAACACTACCAGCCAGCCCTGCAGGCCACCTTCGGGAAAATCGATTACGGTGGTCGCCGCAGACGGCTGCCGGGCAAGGCCGTTCTCGCACTTGGCGCCCTCATCATCGGGGCTGTCACTGAGGTCTTGGATGGTGTCGGATTCCGGTCCCGAGTCCCGTCCGTCTGAGTTGTCTTCGCGCTTTGAGACGAACGATCCGCCCTTTTCCTGGTCGCTGGTGTCGATAAAGGTCGGGAGTGATGACAATGACTCGCCCACGGGGGGCTGCTGATGGTTTTTTAGGCAGCTGTCCTCTGCATTAGGAGCTCGACCTAGGGTCATTTATCCGGGGTTTTTGGCGACAGATGATCTCGAGTCTCGAAAGATAACTTCCAAGGTTCGGGAGGGTTAGGGCTTTCTCCTGCTCGTTCAGAGACGAGGTCAACGAAAAGATGATGTTCTTTTCCAAGATAAGAGAATGCACACTGTGACAAGAAGTGGCGGTATCTGGTCCTTTAAGTGGAGGGCCGAGTGGAGGACAAAGCGCACTCAACAGGGATTCAACGCAAGAAAAAACTTTCTTTGCAAATCGAATCGCGGGGTGGCTGGAATCTGGAATGGCGGAGAGGCTTCTCTGGCGAACAAACGTCGAACATCACTGGCACGGGCTCCTTATCCGGTCCCACCACTTGTTAGCGTGATGGCAGCTTCGCTGTGGCAGCCGCTGCTGTCGGAGCAGAACCAGTTTCTCTCACGTAACAAGCCGGCTTGGCAGCATGAACTTTGGGAATCCCGGACCAAGGCCGTCAGGGCAAAGTCTCCGAGAGTGTCCGGTCTGGATTTCGGAAAAAGTATGGGGCCCAAGCCGGGGGGCCAGCGCCGGCGGTGTCCCTTTGATTCTCAGGCACCGCTCCCGGAGCCCGGCGTCCACCGGTCATTCGTCGTCATTCGCTGGTTCTTTGACCGTGACCGATGTTCTTAAGTTCGCGAAGGCTTCGATTTGTATCAGAGGACCTTTGGAGGACCGTTTGCATTCGAGGAATGTGACGTCAACATGCAAGTGCATGTGCACCTCCTGTCTCCATTCGTTGCCATCCGGCTAGCATCTCCAGATTTTCCGATTTGATTCCCTGTACATACGTACCCCTTTCACATGCGCCGGTGGAATGCCACGGGTTGAGGTGTTTACACTGTTTCAACTGTCCTCAAAATCCCCGGTTCCGTTCGGACCCCGACTTATTCGACTTGTCCACAAACAACATAAAACGTTCATGATTTCCTTAGCGTTCTCCTGCCTCAACAATCATCACATAAGCGTCCCTATGCAATCTCCGGCCATCAGCAACTGGGCTTTTCACTGGCCAGCAACGGCTTACGGCCCTGCTCAGTCATGGATTGCTACGGCAAACCACTGTAACATCGTAGTGTGTGCTATTGGTTGTCGGCCGTCACTAACCCACAGGATTTGACCTACCTAACCCGGCAACGCTTAGTGGCAAGGAAAGTTTGTTGGTCCCCTCTCTTTGTTTCTCTTTGTTTTTCTTTGTTCGCCCGTCAACGTCTCGTCAATCTATGACAGCCAAGACAAATAGCTGATTAACTAGGAAATTCCATCCTGGATATACGGCACAGAAGAGACTGTTGGTTGTTCTATTTGTGCGGCTGTGCCCTTGCTCGTTGCGACAGCGTAATGGGCTGTCGTGTAGGCAGCAGTGTTGATCATCGTATTGGATGCCACTCTGCCACCGACCTGCATCATCTGGCGATCGTTGATGTTTGTGTTTGTTTGAGATGCGTCTGATGCGGTAGGTAAGCTCACGAAGCCACACGGAAAAGCCCTGACCATCTCATGTTTCAAAAAGATGGGCTACTACCGCGCATCTTCCCGGCCGGGCACGCTGCCTCTCGCGTTTAACCCGCTGGCGCGAGTAGGACAGATCCTCATGTTGCAATTTCGACGACTTCGGCGCTCAGGGCGCAATCGACGCCGCATCAAGCTCCTTCTCAAAATCGCCATACCGCTCCTCGTCCTTTACCTCATCGACCTCCCGATTCACCTATACCGTACGCGCGTTGCGCGCCCCGACCAGGATCTCGACCAGCCGTTTGCAACAGGATGTCTGGACCCTTCGGTTACCGCCGCGCAGCCGCGCGAAAATGCCACTTTTGTCATGCTGGCGCGGAATAGCGAGATCGAAGGTGCGAGAGCGACGGTGGAGAATATCGAATGGCAGTTCAACCGGTGGTTCCACTACCCGATCCTGTTCCTGAACGACGTTCCGTGGACGGAGGAATTCAAGGGTGTTTTGAGCAGGGCCGTGAGTAACGGGACTGAGGTCAGGTTCGAGGTCATTGAGAAGGGAAAGTGGGGGTTTCCCGAGGAGATGAGTGAGAAGGAAAAGACAAAGGCCAAATTGCAGATGAAAAAGCAGGGTGAGAAGGGAGTGGGCTATGGCGATATGGAGAGTTATCACCACATGTGTCGGTTTTACTCTGGGTATGTCTCGCCGTGCGTTCCGTGTGGAAGGTTCTTTTGCTAACCCGTGTGTTGCAAACAGCGAGTTCTATAACCTCGAAGCCCTGAGGCCGTACAAGTGGTACTGGCGCCTCGAGCCGAGTGTACGCTACAGCTGCGCCCTCACATACGACCCTTTCGCCGAGATGGCGAAACGCAACAAGGTTTACGGCTGGACGATAGCGCTCTGGGAGGTCGGCGATACCTGCCCGTCCCTGTTCAAGACGACCGACGACTACCGGATCGAAAAGGGCATTCCCCGGACGCCCGCCTGGAACGCCTTTTTCCAAGTGATGTGGTTCCCCGCGCCCGTCCGTTGGTTTCTCGGCTTCTTTGGAGTGTCAGAGCACGACAACTCCGGCAACAAGTGGAACATGTGCCACTATTGGAGCAACTTTGAGATTGCCAACCTGGACTTCTTCCGCGGCCCCGAGTACCAGGATTACTTCCGCTACCTGGACAGCAAAGGCGGCTTCTACTCGGAGCGCTGGGGCGACGCGCCGGTACACACGCTCGCCGTGCACATGCTTCTCCCGCCCGAGAAGATCCATCACTTCTCGGATATTGGCTACGAGCATGACACGCTGTGGCAGTGTCCGGGAAATGCACCGATGGATCAGCAACTTCTCGGTAACAAGGCGCTGGGTGACACGGGCAAGATGACACCGCCGTCGGAGGGAGGGACGGGATGCAGGTGCAAGTGCCAGGAGAATAAGAGGAGGAGGAATATCAATAGCCAGTGCACGAGCGAGCTGACAAGGCCGGCGGCGTTTCATAGGCCGAGTTGGTGGGAGAGGCATAATGGGATTTATCACTATGCGGTGAATAACCCGAATAATCCGACGAGGTGAGGTGGTTGGTGGTGAGATGGGGGACAAGAGGTCTTGTCCTGAGCCAGTCTTGGGGTTTTAAGGATTAATGACATAGAAAACAAAATGTTTTTCACACTTTCGAGATATAACTCGATGCCACATGATCCCTCATCATCAAAACTTTTGGCACCGTAGGAAGGAATTCGAGGCGTTGTTTTCGGCGTTCCAGGACGTCCGGACGTGCAACTCAAACTCCACTCATAAAGTGCACGGTTGGTACGTTTCATCAACTAGCGGGTTTAGCTCAGTTGGGAGAGCGTCAGACTGAAGTCCACTTCACTCATTAATCTGAAGGTCGTGTGTTCGATCCACACAAACCGCAAACTTTTTGTCGTTTCTCTATCGGCTCTATTTCTGCATCATCTCTTGAGATGCACAACTTAATTGAAGGAGAGGTCTTTTTTTTCCTTTTCGACAGAAGACACTTTGGTGAGTGGCTGAATCCCCAGTGAGCGGGGGAGTGTGTGTGGTTGGAGGACTTTGGACCTTTATTGTCTTCGCTGTAGATACGACATACGAGGGTGTTCTTTGTCTTCGGCACCTGGGGAGATCACTCGGCTGCTTGCTCTCTTTCAAACGATTGTTAGAACTGTTCTTTGTGTCCCAAAAGTACGCACTGGCTAGTAGATGCTTTCCAGAGCCCTGGGAGGTTTATGTTTGAACCGGGTACCATCAACTTCCACCGTTTTACAAACCTCCCCGTCAATACATCAAGTCCCTCTTCGCCGTGGCCTTTCCCAGCATCAGCATTTGTACATACTTCACAACAACCATTACCTGCAAGACTTTCCTCGAAAGTCACAATGCACCTCCTCACCACGATCCTCTCCCTCCTCCTCCTCACCATCGCAACCGCCCAGTCCCTCGTCTCCGACCGCTTCTGTCCCTGGTGCAACTGGACGGTCCCGGACAGCATGGCCGGTCTTCCAGAGTTCAGATTCGACTCGTTCTGCCACGCCTTCGTTCACCAGCCCATTGCCGACCGCCCTGGACCCTCACCTCAAAAGCCGATCCACGTCGCCATCATGAACAACAACTTCACCGAACTTCTCTCGTACAGCCGGATGGGCTACAGCATGTCGGTGGACTTGCCGACGAGGCCGGCGAGGTTTGCGCCGGGGGTGGCGACTTTCCACATGAACGGGAGGGAGGACCAGCAAGGGGGGGATGGATCGTTGAGGCCGTGAGTTTCTTTTGTTTTCTTTTTTTTTTCTTTTGGTTTTCCCTAGAGTTTCTATCTTCTCTTGGTGGATGTGTCGTGATGGGATGGATGGAGATCAAGATTCAAGGTTGTGGAGAAGGAGATGCTAACGATCAACTGAAAACATATGTAGTCCAACGTTCAACTACTCTGTTCGTTCTGACGAAAATTATACCCCTCCGCAGTTGTTCTCGGATAAGTTTCCAAATGGATGGGCGGGCTATGCAGGCGCCAAGGGCGTGGCGCCGGGCGGGGAGTGGGTGGTGTATAGGAAGAAGTTCAGCTGTTGTGTTAATCAGCAGGATAACATTGGGGGGACTGATTTTCCGTGATCGTGACGCGGGAAGGCTGGATGCTATGGTGCGATGGTGCGATGGTGCGATGGTGCTATGGTGGTGAGTTGGTGAGATCACTGAGGGTGGAATTGATTAATTTGATTTTGAGCAACAGTTCTACTGTGTGTGTTATTATTAGAGCGAACCACCTCTCCTTTCGAGCTTTGATGTACCTTACATTGCGTTGGTGATCACATGGTCAGAGTGAAGTTGTTGTTTGGCTTTGTTGTCTAGTGAATTTAGGGGTACAAAGACTGTCTGTCTGTCTTGCGCTGGTATGGGACGGGGTTGAGATTCTTTGTATGTGACACAATTCAAAGAAACATAACAATGCGTGCCGCAAGGTTAGTTGTATCAATCTACGAGACAACCTTCAGTCAAAAAGGACCAGGTAGTACAAACCATCAATGCCCGCCGCCCCTGGAGCCCTGGGAGAGTTGCACGCAACCTGTATATTTTCACAGTTTCGCTTTCCTCATCCAGGATTTCAGGTTCAACCAACTTCATTCATTCCTTCCCAACTTATCCCCCACAGCCACAATGTTGGTATCGCTCCTTCCCTTCCTCATCCTTATCTTCACCTTCACCGGCTACCCCGCCCAGGCCTCCCCAACAGGAACCAACATCTTCCCCGGTCCGGGTGGCTCCTCCTCCAAGTCCATCACCCCCGGCACGGACAACTCTCAGGCCAACAATAACTCTCAGATCCTCAACACCCGGGCGGACACCAACTGGAACGACTGGTCCTCCATCGGCGGGCGCTTCTGCCCCTGGTGCGAAGCCGGCGTCGACTCCAAAGACGGCGCCAGCCCGGAAGACAAGGTGTGCAGGGTAGTCGTGCACCAGCCGATGGCCGCGGGCAACCCGCCGAACACCCAGTTCGCTCACGTCGCCATCCTCAACGCCCGGTACACGGAGCTGCTGTCGTACAGGCGCATGGGGTGGAATCAGCAGGAGAATCTTTGGACGTCGGTGGGGGCTGGGTTTGAGGGTGGGATCGCCACGGTGTTTACTGGTCAAGAGGGTGTTTGGCTGCCGTAAGTTTTTTTTTTTTTTTCCCGTTCTGAATGCAGAGTTGGGGCTTGATGAGAACCTCCAACGCTACGGTGGAGATATCTCTTGGGGAGGATATGGCTGTCCTTGAAACTTTGCTGACTTGAGATGGATGATGTTTGTTTCTAGACCAAAGATTTTGTGGCAGAGAGACGGGAAACACGCAGTAACCATTCTTCCACTGTACCCGGGCACGGAGGGGTCGACGTGGAAAGTTGTGAAAAACGTTGCACCGAAGCAGACCTATCTCATTTTTCATACTTGGTTCTTCTGTGGGAAGTAGCTTCTATGGTAGCTAAGTGGTGCCTGGGGTTGGAGGGATTCAATGTTTGTCTTCCTTTTATATGCAGTGGGTAGTGTTCAAAGTGTCATTAAACATCATGCTGCAGTCCAGTCTTTTCAACAAAAGTTCAAATATAGTTTTGAAGACTCGGGAGCTGGAGGACCACTGTAACTGTGTGACACCACGAGATCCACTTGGTGATTGTTTACATTTGTGGATTCAGCAATGCACAAAATAGGGGGTAGCCCCACTTCACGAGTTCACGACGTTGGTGTTGCTGTTATTTCCATGTTTTGTTTATATTAACGTCTACCTCTGTATCCAAAAAAGGAAAAAAGAAAAATTGGAAGGTCCTGTCGCAAATCGAACACGGGACGTAACTGCAAACTGGAAAGGAGTAGAAGAGCCTTATTTGCGCAGCCGGAAGGCGCCAGCTACAGCCCTACTACAGTGCCAAACGAACCTATTTTAGGTGCCATTCTAGCTTAGAGAGCCCACTGTAGCCCCAACGCGGTGCAGCCCGCGAGCCACGCACCACGCCGCTCGACCACTGAACTATTACTCGTCGGTTAGGTTGATGTGGGCCTCGCTTACATAACAAGCCAACCGACTCTCCTCGTCCCTCTGAATGCTGGCATGGATGTTTCCTGATCTTCCAATTCCTCGGAGCTGCTCTCAGCGCACTGTTTGCTTTCTTCAGCCGTGGTAGCCTCAAGAACACCAGTTGGCGGCTTTGCTTCGCTCAACTGAAGCTTGAGTCCCTCTACCAGCTCCGCGTTGCTCTGAACTCCGTTGTGCAGTTCACCTATGGTAGAGTTGACTGAGTTCTCGAAAGCAGACAGTCTTCCTTCGATAGAATGGTCGAGGGCAGCAATCTTGTCGACAACCTGGGAGACTGCGGTTTCGACGGTGGCGGACTGATCCGAAAGCTGACGTTTTAAGGCATCGTTCTCTGCCATACAAGCAGAAAGTGTGTCATTTACCCTCCTCAATTGCAGCTTGACGATCGCGAGCGATGAATTTAGAAGCGTCCTTTCCACTTCGCTGGACTTCTTCTCCATAACTGCCTCGTGCAGCTTGCGCTTCGTGTCCTCGAGCTCTGTTTGGAGAGCGGCCTGTCCAATCTTCATGTCCTCAAGCTCCTTTTCGAGAGCAGCCCGTGCATGTTGAGCAGAAATGGCCTCCTCGTTCGCCTTCCACAGCTGGTGTTCAGTAGTATAAAAGGGTAAAACCCAATCGCTATTGGCTTCTTCGACCGAAGCAATTTTTTTCTTGGCAGCCTCGAGGTTCTCGTTTGCCTTCTGCAACTTTTCGGCTTCTTGCTCCCTTGCCTTCTCCTCCATAACAATCTTGATTTTTGCCCTACGCAGCTCTCGCTTGACGGCCTCCAGCTCTGCTTTCAACTCATTGTTCTCCGCTGTCAATTTGTTGTTCTCGATCTTATGTGCGTTTGCCTCTGCCGACTTCTGAACGGTTTGTTGCTCGCTCGTGGTGCCCGCTCCGCGAGCGTTCGTGTCGGTGGGGAGCTTGAATTGCATTCTGTCTCGGCCTGCAAGAGTTAGTGAGCTTGTGGCCGTGCTGTAGCAGGCAGGTGCGAGCAAAAGGAATACCTACTGTTTGTCTTAGAGAAATACCCTCTGATGGGAAGAGAATGAGTGGGTTGAGCGTGCCTGACTTGGAGTGTACACGAGTTCTGACGAGCTTCGCGGTTGGTGGTTGGAGTTGATTGTTCTGTGAATGAAGGAGAAGACGATGAAGCAGTGAAAGGGAGACAAGAGGAAGGGGAAAGAGAGAGCAGAGGAAGAAAAGGGAGAGAAGAGAGGGGAAATAAAGCAGGAATTTTTGTTGACCGAAACCTGGGAATTAATGTACGGCAATCCGGACACATCACCCACATGCCGCGCAGCATGCATTATCTGTGGCTTTAACCTGCCCTCTGTATACCCCAACATCTCACTATCTATGTACGCTCCTTCTGTTAGGGTTCGTACCCCTAATATGCATTCCCACTACATCGGTACTTGACTTCCTCAACCACTGTGCCATTGCCCCCAAGTATGCAGAAGAAACCCATCCGGTCGTTCCTAGGAGCCACGTAGGTACTTTTTTCTACTCTGTCTTTCCATGGTGACTGGCTTACTCCTAGACATGCACATAGAATTCCATGGCTCATGGTGCACCATCTCTCGGTGCCACATGGCCCCAAGGAGACTTCGTCTCAACTTCAATTTGGTTGAAGACGTCAGGCTTGGAACACCCATTCTGATGATGAAACCCGGAACCTGAAGTTCAAACTCCTCTTGAACTTCCCGTTGGTATTTCTACCCTCTTTGAGATACACGAAGAATTACATGATCTTTGCCCCTTCATTGGAAGTCGTCCTTGTCCTAAGCTGTGACACCAAAAGGCTTTCACCCCCTTACCAGCCAACCGAACCCCAAGATCCCCTTTCCCATTCCCCTAATCAGTCAGGATACCAGCCTTCAAGCCATGCATAGCGGTCCGTGCTTGAGCATATGTCAAGGCTAACTTCGTAGTTATACGAAGCTCGAAGACAGGCAGATATCCTATGAACACCTTCATAACCCTCGGTCCAAAGTTCCAAGCCTCAACATCCAGACAAGGAAGGAAGGAAAAAGACCTGTAAGGATCTAGGGAGCCATTCATATCTACAGTTAAGCTAGGTAATATAGTGGATAGAATACTCAAAGAGCTAGGAAGACGGTGTGACTTACCTCATCTATGGAACAAGGGAAGCAATTCATTGGTTATCTTTGGTCAGGCGAAGATCCAGCTCGAGCTCCCGAGAGAGGTCCGCAATGTCCTCCTTGTCGAGATATGCTGAGTGATGGTTAATACGAGGGTACGAGAAAATAGTGAATAAGTTGATTGATTAAATTAAGAAGAAGAAAAGAAAAAGGAAAGAGGGGTAGAAAGATCCCTTTATATACATGTACATATATGGGTCGAAATGTTAAGGTATCCACCTTTTCTCCAACACTCCTTGACGTCCAATTTGGTCATCAACATTATGTCCAACTCTTGAGAGAGGTCCTTACCCTTATGGATATGAGGTATAAAGTCGTTCCTGAGTCCCCATCGCATGGTCACGGTGAGTAACCTACTCATCGGCTCTGTATCATCGTTCTTGATACGAACCCTGTGAAGAGCGGCTTTGTAGCCGTGAATCTTCATCTGGAATGCCTCGTTCTTTTGCTCCAAGGCATCGTTCTTCCTTTTCAACTCAGACTCGAGATCGTTTGAATGACTCTCAAGTGTACGCAGCTTGCTCTCCGCTTCATCGCGACGTTCCTGAATGCCAACGCAATAGTCCTGGTCGCATCTCCATTGATCAAGGAGGAGTTCGATGTGTGCCTCGTTGTCCTTATTATTTTTCTGCTCTTTTCTCAACGCTTTCTCGGTCGACGCAAGCTTTGCTTCTGTTTTACGCAACTGATTCTTGGTTCTGTTCAGCTGTGTGCTCAAAGACGACTTCGGTTCTTCGAAAGAAGCAAGCTTCTCTTCGGCCTCCCGCAACAACTGCTTGGTGCGTTCGAACTCTACGTTCAAGCTTTGGAGCTTGCAGGCATCGTCAAGTAGCTTCGTCATAAAGTCGCCCAAGTGGGGCAAGGAGGAGGAGTGGAAGTCTTTCTCGACGCTATGTTGGTCAGGCTGCGAAGCAAGCAGCGGGAGTTCCAGCGACGCTCGCGTCACGGCATTGGAGACCGCCAGAGAAGGTTCGACCGGGGTTTTGTCCATGGTGCTCGTCTCTTGGCGGAAGATGTCGAAGAAGCTCAAGTGCAAAGTCAAGATCGTGCCTGTCGCCATTCCGCTAGTCAGTGTTTGTGACTTGCGAGGTAGCTGGCGTGTCCATGGGAGGGGAAAGGGGACACGCGCGAGCGGTTCACTTACTGCTTGCTTATTCTCAGCACTCGCATTCAAGAGAATGAATGTCAAGGCAGTCTTGGTGCTGTTTACAGGAGCGTAAGCTGTGAGGGTTGCGACGCGCTTGCTTCCATTCCACTTGCTGTGGAGGCGCGGAGGTTGACTTGGGTGATGGTGGGGTGAGCGAAAATTCACAGAATACCTGTAGTGTAGGTATCAGGTACCAAAATGGGGCCAAGACTCCAAGTGGGAAGGAGCGAGGACCCGATACAGGAGTCAGAGTTGGCCCATGAACTGGAAAAGAGGTCTGTCTGAGATAATGGGAAAGAGCGAAGCAATGTAGGTGGAAGCTATCATGTCTTTGTTCCTCCTTTGCGATTTTCCCGCTGGGTGTGATATGGAAGTGGATAACTACAGGACTTGACAATTACCGATCGACCTGCTTCAAATCCTCGACATCTGGATGGTATCTTCCGTAGTCGTTCTCCTCCCTAAAGTCCCCACAATGAACCGACAACCCATCCGTCGCATTGCCATCATACATGACCCTCAAGCTCTCTATCCGATCCTGGGTCACAGGTTCCTCAATGTTATGAGAACTAACGAACAAATGACAATGTTGAACACCAGGTGAACAATCATTTGCTCCATTATAGTCCGTTTCGTAGTCAGTCGACAGCATTGTCCGCATGAGCTCAAATCCGTTTCTGCGCGTACGTACACATGTTAGTGGACCGATCAGTTTCGAAGAGAAGTCCATAGAAGGACGGTGAGAACCCAACGAAACTTAAGGTACCATGATTAAACCAAGGGAGATGTCGCTAATGTTGAACTGACCATTGATAATGACTAAACGCTGGAGATGCTGGCTTCCGCGAGATCGGACTCAAAAGCGTCATACAGGGCGTTGAAGTGGGAAGTGAAATTAAAGGGTCGCTTCATTCAGTTTGTTTACCTGCTCGTTGACTCTAGGGTTGTTGCGCCTCTCTCTGTCATGAGTGAGAATTGAACTGAGGGTGTGATCCGTTAGCTTTTTTTAAGTGCTCACCGGTGTAAACTGGGACTTTGGGTGAGCAAGCTGCACAAACCATTTCTCACCAAATTAACGGCTTAGCGCCCAGACCGCTTGTCGATCTAGTGAAAATGCTAGTAAAAATCGTAATCCGTTTACTTTTTTTTTTTTATAGTCCTTACCATAATACAATAAAATTTATACTCCTTTAAATCTTAGTATAAAAAGAATATCGTAATTTTTTTAATAAATTATAAATACCAATATTTTTATATTAAAATTTATAAAAGTTTAAAAATAAAAGTGTGACGAACGGCAGTCTGATCTGCCTAAATGGGATAGCTGAAGGTGTTGACTATCAGTAGACGTTCGGTGAAGCCAAAAGGTTCACAACAAGTATAGTAGCGTTATACTAGTCTCGGTGATAATGATCAATTGACTACTGTCGAACTATCTGACAATCTGAGCTCCCCAGTTGTCCCTTTATACCTCGAGTGCTTGTCTCGATTTCCGTGCCTCTGAGTGTCCTGCTCACTCATGGTGTTGGCTCACTGTGAGCACCTGCTCACCGTGAGCAGCTTCTCCTAGTGAGCGCCCTTCGGGTGCTCTCCTAGTCCAATCCCTATCTTGGGTTACACTATCTAATCGTGGGGGGGGGCTGTCGCGTCCCGGCGTCCTGGTCAGCCTATGCATCTGCTTAAGTTCGTAACAAAAAGTAATAATATATTAGGATAGGATTACTAATAAGAGCGGGCTAGCGGGAACTAATACTTTAATATAATATATCTTATATAAATACCCTTCTATTCGAACTTTAATAAAGTGCTCAATTTGAAACTAATTAACTATTTTTTATATACTTTATATATAAATTAATAATAATATTGAGAATAATTAGTAATAGTATACGTTTTTAACTTTTTGTTTTAATATTTTTAACATTTTATTATATATTATTTACCTTATATACTCCTCTCCCTTCTACTTTCCTTTCCTTTCTATTTTATTCTTTATTCTATTCTTTATTCTATATAACCTTCGCTTACTTTGCTCTCTCTTTCTCCTATTTCTTAAAATACGTATAGTAATCTTTCTATCTTCATTTTGTAACTTTCTTATAATATTTATATATTACGCCCTCTTTTCCGCTATATATTTCAGCCTTATTAAAGTCGAAACTAATTTATAGCTCCTAATTTCCTTCGTCTTTCCTTTCTTTAAATAAGAGGGAGAGAAGAGGGAGGAGGAGTGTGTACGGTCTGGTGATATAGGGTAGGGCTGAGCTACACCCAGGGCCCGAGCCACACCAGATCCGCTAACACGGATGCACGAGTGGTGCAATGGCAGCATAAGGCTCGACCGCCTATGGCGAGAGCTATGTATGTGCCAAGCATAGTCACAGGTAATCCTGTGACAGTTACTATATTCTATTATAAAATTTAATAATTCTATAATAGTGAAAATAACTTATATTTAAATTTTAATAAAGAAGGCAGTCTTCGAAGTATAAGTTCTAAATATTACTCTCAACCGCCTAATTACCTTTTCGATAATAACTTGAAATTAATTATAATTTAAATTACATAATTGCTTATATATTACCGGTTTAAAATTTATTTTTCTCCAGTTTTATAAATTATATTATACGCTACAATATAAATAAATAACTTATAGAAATAATTATACCCGCTATTAGCTAAGTAGAAGTAATTTGGTAAAATTATAAAATTATATAATAGTAAGATATTAACGATTCTATTATTATAAATAGAGCCTTCGTATTCCGATAGAATATATATAATATAATTGTCCAAATTATATACAATTATTACATTTATTAAAACTTACCCTTTATAAATTCGGTATATAAATTATTCGTTAGTACTTATTCGAACTAAAAATAAGAATTATTAAAGGTCCTTAATACGCTTTCAAAATATAAATATATCTTTAAAGTTCGTCTTTATTCTAATCAAAGTGTATAATAAAAGGAATTGAACTTTTAATTAGGTAAATCGTATATAAGCTTTCAATATATAATAAAGAAAGTATCTATTTGTACGGACCGAAAAATCTATTTGTACGGACCCCACTTTTTTCCCCCATACATATCCCTAACCCTAGCGAATCGCAACATGTCAAATGTATTCTTTCATTCATTTCGCCCAAAAATCTATACATTTCAATATTTCAAGCATTTGCCCAGACTGTTATGCCCCACCCAGATGTGCACCCCCAGATGGATTATTTATAGGGCATTTTACAGCGCACTTTACAGGGCACTTAGCGGCACGGTCGCATGCACCCGTCGGCTGGGGGGTCGCTGCATCGGCCATCTACATCACGGTTAGCGGTGAAAACGCATAGAAAAATAATAGATCATTCCCTACCGTTGACAAATGCGTGCGCGTTGTTTACTTGGCGATATCTGGCGATGCGCGATGTGGTGGATTGATTTTGATGAGGGTGGTGGTGATGTGTTTGGTGGAGGAAGCAATGCGACGAGGCATGTGCTAGAATAATCGCCAAGTCTGGCTGGGTGGCCAGTGCAGTACGAGGGTGGCCTGTGCAACCCCCAGATGCGTGTAATGACCTGAAATCTGGGAGCTTGGCGGGCGCGGTACGTGCTAGATTAGTGCGAGTCGATTGCTGGGCGCTAGGGTTAGGGATATGTATGGGGAAAAAAGTGGAGGTCCGTACAAATAGATTTTTCGGTCCGTACAAATAGAGCTTCTCTTAATAAAAGGTCCTTTTATATAGTAACTAAAAATTTTTATATATATATAGGACTTTAAAATTAATTTATAAATTATAGTAATACTTTAATAAATTATAAACTCCAAATACTAATAAAATATACGTTAGGTAATAATTATTAAAATAAAGTAAAAGTTTCTCGTCTATTTATAGCCTCTTTCCCGTACGTAATCTAATATTATACTTTAATTATACTATTAATACCAAAGAAATATTTGCTAGTAAACAAATTACTAATTATAATTTACTCTAATACTTATATAATAAATCTCTATTAACGAACTTCTTTTTGAGGGGATTTATGTTTATAATAAATTCAAGGATAGAGCGTACTCTTATTATTATAATAGTTAGAAATAAAATTATATATATTTATACCTTATAGGCGTAGTGCTATATTATATTAGGTTTAAATATTTCTAATACTAATAACTATTAAAAATTTAATAATATTAAAAGTGCTAGGTGTTACGGGAGCGGCAGACTACTACACTAGCTAGCCCGTGTCCCCGCAAAAGGATACAAGTAACTAAAGCTGGCAGTTCAGTCGCTCAAGTGGTCTTATATAGTTGTAACGGCGCATGCCTACGATGCTTCAACCGTGACACTAGGACCGTTATATGTACTAGGCTCTAAAAGGAGGTGGCGAATCTTAGTATTAGAATTTTTAAAAATTATACAATTTGTAGAGTATTGAATAACCTTTTAGTGTAATAACCGAGTAAGTAAGTTATTTTGAATTCTAATTAGTTAGAAGGTTAAAAAGTGGGGTTTTTGCGTATACTGGGTGAGTAAGATGTATATCGGGTGAGAATGGGTGAGAAAAGGTATATTTCTGTCGAGAATATTCGGGACTACAATTCTCACTGACGTGCTCACCCGGGTGAGCAACCTAAAAAAAACCAAACGGATCACGCCCTGACAGCAAGCGTGTTCTCCATGTGGCATCGGTGAATCTTGTCGAGGATGGATATGTAGTCGGTGATCTTTGACTTGGGAATGGATCCGTTCAAAGCCGTGCCCATGTCTCTCAAAGCAGAGTCCTTGTCAAAGCAGCCTCAAGATGATTCACCGAATCTTCCTGAGCCTGCAGTTTGCTCTTGGCTGCATTCTCATCCTCCCTGGCAGCGGACGAGAAGCTCTCTGACGTTGTTGGTATCTTCCTGGATGGTTTGGTTGTCAATCTCCAGCTCGGCAATCCTATTCTCCGCCTCGCGCAACTTCTCCTTGGTCTGCTCGAGTTCAACACTCAGGTTTTGGACCTTGTAGGCGTCTTCATTCAACTTGGTAATGAAGTCACCCAGATGCGGCAACGAGGTTGAGGTGACGGCAGGGTGAGCCGGCACAGCTGAAGCAGGAACAAGTTGCATTTGAGTGCTGTTGTTGTTCGGCGTGTGGTCCATGGCAGGATCGTTGGACGCCATTGCGATGTGAATCTGCAGAGAGAGAATCGTGCCTGTTGAGAGTGTCCTACGTCAGTAGAGGTATCTTTGTATTGCAACGCGAAACTGATTTGCCTCTGCCGAGAACTTCTTTAACTTACTTACTGTGTAGACGTTCAAACCTGAGGATTAGCTGAGAAAGGCGTTGATAGAGCTTGGGAATTGTCAGAAGTGCCTGATCTGGCGGCTCAAAATGAGGGGTGCTGGGAAAGAGCGCGAGTGGTGCAAGCCAAGTTCGTGACAAGGAGAAAGGACCGTGTCTGAAAGAAATTTCCCACGTCCGTGTTTCTATAAAAGTTACGCATGGCGTCTCGGAATTACAGTAATAGTACAACTGCCATATCACTTGAGCTACATGGCCCGAATGAGGCTTTCAAACTCCCCAAAAACTTGTCATCTTGGCAGGACACCGAGGCCGAGTCTTATCGCGGTATCTTCATGCCTCTAACAACAGACCTCCTCTCCCAAGCACGAAGGCCAGACCATACCATGACTGATTACTCCCCGAGCCCTACCGCCTCCAAGATCTCTTCAAAGAGGTCCTTCAGCCCACCAACATCGCCCCCAAGGGTGCATTGGGACTTGTCCAATATATACAGGGGAAGTTGCCCTGGCTTGTAGCCATCAGATCTGCCCGCCGGTCCGGTGCGCCCGCTCTCAATTTCCCCAAGGGCCTGATGCACGAGTCTGTGATGCTCCTCCACTGCCCATTCTATATCCCTGAAGACCGCACGGTAGATCTCAATCTTGTCCTCGTCCTCATTCTTGTCCTTGTCCTCCCCTTCCTCCTCATACCTGGCCTTGAGAGCCTCCGCCTCGCGCTCAGGTGTACTCTGTCCGTTTCCAGACTCGTTGACAGTTTCGGTAATGGTCTTATAGTCCATCGGTAGAACAATGACTTGGTAGGTCCTCAAACGTTTCTCAAGGGCAGCAATCTTCTTCTCCGCTTCATGCAGCTGCTCCTTAGTCTCCTGAAGCTCATCTGTCAACTCGTCGTTCTCGAGCTCAAGTTGGTGTTCATACTCGTCGTCAGACGCAACGGGTGTCGAATCGGTGTTGAAGATGGGCAGGGAAGGTGTACTGGGTAGGTTCCACATGAAGGGCAGAGTACCACGTCGTGTCGGGGGCCGGTCATCTTGAGGCTGGCCCGTTGCCTTGCGTTTGGCGGGGGCTTGATCAGCTTGGGTCTGAGAGGCCGGGGCCTGGTCGGGCTGCATGGGCTGCTTGGAGTGCTTGGGGGATTGTGCGGACATTGTGAGATGAGTCGCGATCTTGCAGCTGGTATCGGTTGTTGACCGTTGACTGGGAGGATTCAATGCTGAGAAATGTCGGAGTGTGGGAGAGATTTTGCTAGGGCTTGGATTTTGTGGGTGTGCTGGTCTCAGATTTGATGTGTGGAAGAAGAGGAAGGCACAGTTGATCATCCCTGACACTTCCCTTGTTCCTTCCGTTGTAGATGAAAGATGTCCACTCAAGGAGCAGGAGCAGCGACCACCCGACCCGTCTCCTTTCCTCGTTATCTCTCTCTGTCTTCAATCAATCAAGACATTCACCACCACTTTCGTAGTCTCTTCTGATCACCTCCTCCGTATGGTTTAACATTTCTGGCCTCAAGCAATTGTTTCTTGGTGTGGTCAAGTTCCTTGGCCCTGGATCTGTCTCGGTCGAGCAACAGCTGAAGTGATCCTTCCAAGTCATAAACACCGTTGATGGATATGAGTGATGTGCCGGCATTCTTGAACGACGCCTTGAATATCTTCTCGATACGGGCGATCTTGTTCTCTGCGTTGCGTAGCTTTTCGATTTTGCGCCTGTGCTCCGCCAAAGCCCACCTGAGATCTTCGTGGGCTTGCAGTAGTTCACTCATGCAAGACACGTCCTCCTCTAGTGCGTCCAGACGCTGCTGAAGGTCAAGGTTCTTGCTCACAGCCTTGTCTCGATGCTGTTCAGTCAAGTCTAGGGACATTCTCAACCCCGCAACCTCCAATTTCAGAGCAGTTATGATTGAGTTGATGTGCTCTTCCTCGTCCTCTTCCTCCACTGCTCTTCCATATTCTTCCCTCAGCCTCCGGATGGTTTCTTTTTCTTGGTGGAGCTGCTCATCTTGGAAAGTTATTGTCCTATTTCTCTCCTCCTCAAGGGCGGCCTTGAGCTTCTGAATCACAGCCTCCTTGGTCTGATCAGCAGCCTCGAGTTTCAGGACTTCCATCCTTGTAGAGGCGAGTTCCAAGCTCATTCTCTGGAGCTTATGTGTGTCCTCGGTTACCTGGACAAGCATGGGTACGTAGGATGCGGCCTCGGAGTTGCTCGTGGGATTAGGGCCATGCTGATCGAAGTCGAACGTCGGCGTGTCGGAGGAATTGGAGTCCGAGTCCGAGTCATCCATTGTGGCGGTGGACGTTGGGCGGCGTCGAAGTGGATATCGAGCAGATGGTATCAACACTGTTCGTTTAGTGGACAAGTCATGAATGATAGGCTAAGTGCTGTGAGGTAGATGTATGGATGTAATTGTAGTTTTGCTTCGAAGGATGATGGGATGTGTTTCGTCGATACCCAGAAGAGATGGAAAATGCGATGGAAAAGAAAGTGTTGGAGACATGGTGGAAAGGCCACTATTTAAATGCCATCTTAAAAGATTGTCATTTGCTGTACGTGTCCATGCATGGGAAGAAACAAACGAATGTCCGGCCAGGACAGGTTTGGGCATAGGTGTTGCAGGTTCATCGTCCCAAGGTGGCCTGCATTGCAGGATCCAAGGTTGCATATTTTGACATGCCCGGTCCATGACTCCATTCACCGGGCTTGGTCCCGCATGCCTCTATTTCTTCATCCACCAACACCGGCCCGGGCCTCAATTCTACCGCATATCTGCACCATCATCCTTGCTGTCAATTCGGAGCCCCAGGAACAAGCCGACAGCGCCGACAACGCAACACAACACAACATCACATCCGATCGAGCCCACAAAGGCGAATCACAATGTCCGCCCCTATCGATGCGGCCGAAGCGGCCCAGGGACCCCTCCCCTCCATCAGCCTCCTTACCGACGGCTGCGTCAACTACATCGGCATCAACATCGCCGTCACTCCCGACCTCAAGTCCAGCATGGCCGCTCGCCTGCTTCGCTATGAACCTCCCTCACCACACTCCACGAACCCGTTGCCCACCATCCCACCCGGTCGCTCTCGCTACGTTATCTCGCCCCCTTCTCGCCGTCGCTCCAGCCGCTTTCTCCTCAAAGACAAAGAATGCCCTTCTCCCTCCGCTGGCAGTGCCACTGGAACCGCCGCCGATGAGCCTGTCGTCTGGCTCCCTGCGCAACAAGTCTGGGTCAAGAACCGCCAAGGCAACGTCGTGCCTCCGTCAAACAAGCTGCTCAATGGCCCCCAGAGCTTTGTCAGTCTGCTGGGTCGCGATGGAACGTATGCGGCTGTTTTCCATGTCTCGCAGGTTGAGAAGGTGATTGCGTACATTGCTGATGTCAACTCGGCCAAGTCGGAGCGGTTGTTTGTTGCTACCGGTGGCGTGGACTTTCCTGAGGATGGGAGGCGGTGGATGTATGTGATGTCTTGTGTCGGCGTGACTCAAGCGGATTGGGAGGGCTTTGGAGGTGGCGGCTTGGAGGCGAATGGCGAGGGAAAGGAGAAGGTGGAGGACAAAGACGGCCGTTTGGGGGATCGTGCCTGAAGATCTGGGTATTGTTTCTCTGCCACTCTTGCCTTTGTGTCTCAAGCTAACAACTGATATCTAGGATGGCAAGACCTGCGAGTTACACGAGCTACGACATAACATGGCGATTACATCCTCCGAATCCCTCCCCATTGTCTCGACAAAGCGACACGCCAGGAAGCTAGAGTCCAAAGCTCGGTGTTAACCCTGCCAACCAGTAGCAGAACCATCCAACAATCTCGGTAGCTGATTAGCACTGCCGTGCGTTGAACTGGACTTTCGTCACGTTCTATAGGCATACAAGTGTAGCAGTCTTACAATAATCGTCAATGACTCGAGCCTTCGAAGGTACCAAGTCTCTGGATCACGACTTTTGAAGCCTGTTGTACACGAAAGTGGGAGACTGATGTGCCATTCGATACACATATGCACCTGTCTTGCCACCTCTTGTATCTATGTTATGCCAGTTTTCCACTGTGGCAGTCCACGATCTCCTCCTTCTGTGCTCTTGAAAGTAGTCTCTCCTCTTCCAACAGCTTTGAGAGTATCTCTAGCGTTCAATTCTACAGATGGACCACATTTAGACGGCAAAGCATGTCTTCCATAACCCATGACACATCCGATGCATTTTACCTGTACATGTTTTCCTACAGTCACATAGTCCTTTGCCGTTCTGCTTCACACATGCTACAAACGAAGGTTCATTTTCTGGGCAGACGAGTGTTTGCAAGGATGGCTGCTTAGAGGTCCTGTACCATGCTGAGCTGTTAGCGCACGATCGCTAAAGGCACCAAATCTAGGAGCAGCACTATCGCTTATACATCCTGATCCTCCCGGGTGTGGATCCCATGCCACTCCGTTAGTGCTAGCCCACTGAAGCCCCCTAATGCAGGTCGCTACACTATCGCGTAAACTGCGTACAGACTTTCGACTTCCTCACTTTTCTTCACCTTCCTCGTCCTGTTCCTCATGTTTGAGAAGGACTTGAGATACTTGGCGGAGTAAAGGGATTGGATGATGAATGTTAAATCCTCGCTATACGCGATTGTCTTTTCGTGGGCTTGGGTTGTCAAGCCTTCCTGCCTGACCAGGTCATTGGTGATGAAGTTTGTGAGTTGGTCACGGTAATCAACCAACTGGGAGGGTTTGTAACGCGGTCGTGAGTGACGGAAGAGCGACCACACTTGCTGGAAGTGACTGTGTTGGTGGGAAACTGAGGAGTGCGCTGATGTGTCTGTGGTTGATGCGCCTGTTGCCGCTGCAACGGAAAAGACGGACACAAACAAGGTGGCAGAAAATTCCGAACTGAAGCTTGCAGCTAAAGATCGCAGAACACGAAGGGTTGTGAGATCACAAACCAACAAGAGCAAGCGTGTATACGGTTGATTGATGTGCCTGCTATCGAAAGGAGAGAATGGCGAGTCTGGAAGGCTAGAAAGTGGTACGGTCTGGGCAGGGCACGGTGGGCACGGCACAGAGCATGTGACTCTGGCCCAGTGCCCCAGTTGCCTTCCTGAGACCTACCAACAAGGGTACCTTACTTGAACCAAGAAGAAAACGGAGGTCGACAGCGGTTCTTATGTCCAGGCAGATCCCTGGGTGGACCCCTTCCAGGTGTGCGCCCCAAGTTGTGCGTGGCCGAGGGGTTTTGACCGGCGGGCCGACCGAGATAGCCATGGACGAAGCCGACGGGATCAGACCGGCAGTCTCAGGGGGAGGCGCGAAACGAGACGTGCCGCGCGGAGTGTTACTGGAACCAAAAAGCTTACGTGCAGCATTGCGGTCGACCTCAGTGGTGACGAGTCCGCCACGACGGGAATCCGAGGTGTTGCGAGTGACAGTAGTGGTCGGTGAGGCGTCGAGGTCAGGCATCTCGATGTCGGAGTCCTTGTTCTGGGTGACTTCGTTGATAAGCAAAGCGAGGGATTTCAACTCTCCATTGACATCATCAAGATGCCAATGTTTGGTTGGGGGGAAGACATTCACGACGACCAAGCATAAGCAGGTGTAATACAACTGGTTATGAATACGCATCTTCCCCTTCACGAAACAGTTTTTGGGACACTGAAAGATCTTTCAGACTTTGGCGAGTATTATTGTCTTGGTCTTGTGTTGCAACTAGAGGTACTCTTCTGTCTTCCCTCGACTCCCATTCCCACCCCCACCAACCTGACTTCAAGCTTATCCCCATCCACAACAGCAACGTGCCTTGAGAAGTCCAGCTTCCCGGCATTTTACTTCTTCGCGACCTTCTTCTCCGACATCTTGATCAGAGCCTCCTGGCTCTCCATGATTGCCTTGCGAAGTTTAACCTCCTCCTTCAAGGCCGCAATTTTTGCCTGTGCTTCCTCCAACCTTTTCTCGACGGCATCAAGCCAGAAAGCAGGCACGCTGCCGCCCTGCCTGAAGACCTCCACCTCCTCGAGGCCCTGCTGCTTCATATGCTCATTGACCGCTCTGATGTAGGTCCCGTCGACGAGGGTCGCGTACGCGTCCGCACGCTGGGCACGGCCAGCACGGGAAGGAGTGCTGTTGCCTTGCGCACGAGAAGACATTGTGGGATTCTTTGCTATGTGTGTGAAAGATGAGGTTAGCGTCACTTGTTTTGATGAGGTTCTGAGATTGAGTGTCACTACACTGTCGCGTATTATTTACTGAAAAAAAGGAAAAAGATCAAGAGTAAATCTTGAGGAAGTCTGTGACGCTTGTAGAGAGGTGTTTGGACACGGATGTTTGTGTGTTTGTGAGAATTGTGGAAGTGCGTGTAGTCCGTAGTGAGTGAGACTTCGACAGAGAGTGAAGGTGAAAACGGAAAAGTTTGTGCGATGGACGGGCAAGAAACACGAAAGATATTCCATGAGCCGCTGTGGGGCTAAAAGTGACGCGTAGGGCGAGTGAAATTCTTTTTTTGTTGAGGAATTGGACTTCAGATGAAAGAAGCCGGCGATTGTCCCGGCAACCAGTGAGTGGTGGAATCAAGTGGAAGTATCTATAGAATAGACAGCAACGAGAAGGGTCATGAAAGTTTCTGTATTGTTTGTCACGGCATATTGTAGAGGTATCAGGTAGGCATGAGATATGACGACGCCTTTGGGTGAAGAATAAACGTGACCTGGAAGGAGGTATCACCAAAGGCATCCGCAAAGGCGGGGATTCAGACTGGTACCTAGTCAAAAAAAAATCAAAAGGTAAACACTCATCCATAACTTTATGGTGAGGCTGTCTATGTAGTTTCTACAGAAGACTTCTTGTTGGTTTCAGACGGGGTGAAAAATGGCGCTGGACCGCACTCAGAGAGCACCACCAGCCAACCGACTGACTGACTGGCTTGCTCGGATTCTCTGGATCCCGGAGAACCTTTTTTGATGCTTTGACTATACTCCATTTTTGCTTTTCTTTCGGATTTTCAAAAGGAGAGAAGATACCTCTAGGCAGCTTGTCTTCCTCTGTGTGGCGTTTATCGGAATACGGCTGAGCGCCTTTTGCTTGCATCCGAGCATAGTGTGGAAGAAGACGAGGAGAATGATGACAACATCCGCGCGACAAGAAAGGAAAAAGACAACGCCGCCTCCGCCGTTTGGCAGCACATCAACTGCTTTTACTCCGTCTTTCCTCCCCGTTCCGCCCGGCACCTGCCTGCGCGAACTCTTGACGCTCCCCCTGTCACCCTCGCCCGGGAACTTCCACGCTCCTGGCGCGTGCGACTCGGCAAGCGCTTTGCGACAGATAAGTTCAACTTGAAGATGCTGACCGCAATAGCCATCTATAAGGCGAAAAGCTCGACAAAAGACTTTGCTGCTCCTTGGGTCAATTGATCGAAACAAGTCGTTGGTGAGCAAAAGGGCGTGAAAGTGATGTCTGAAGACACCGAATATAGATCACGCGCAAATCTCCAGTAACTGCCAGAAACCAGATGTTCACATATAGCCAATAACACAGTCAATAAATTCATTGCCATATCCGGTTGTGGCACACGAGAAAAGGGACATTACAAAGGGTTCGGGGAGTCTTCACACCGTGGATTAGTATAGCTACGTTCCTTCCCAAGGCCAGACCGTCAGCCTGTTTGTCGGCCAATTAGCCGCAGTCGAAGGACACTCCGCAGACGGTTATGGCACCACGGCCGGAGACATGTGGAAGTAATTCTGCAATATTGTCCAAGGACAGACATCCATGTTGCCACATTCAGCTGGGGGAATATATCCCGCTGTTGAGTTAAATGTTCTTGCAAACCGTCGAGCTCATCTCCTCGACACTAACAACTTGTGAACAGGGTGAACGACCACGAACGAATCAATGATGATGTATTGTGTTGTGTCGAGGTCAGACTGGGCAAGTCTGGAGGTCTAGAAGTAGGGCAAGGGAGGTCCCTGTGCGGCGGGGCCATGGCCAGCCGCACGTGACACGGGACACCTCCAACACAACTTCTTTGTGTTAACTCGTCTGTAGGGTAGATACGTCTATTTCTTCCAGACCCTCCTGGGAGAAAAATTTCCGACCAAATCTGGAGCAGTCATGTTGACGGGCAGCGTCGCCAGACCGAAAGCTATTACATACGAGCAAATACTCCATGTCCTCAATGAAGACGAACTCTCGGAGTTACCGCCGAGACAGCTGCGATCCCCCAAAACGGTCGATCCTGGGGTTGCCCTCCTGCTCAAGCACCTCTGACTCAATAGAATGGGCTTCGAAGCTATCGATCTCCTTGAGCTTGACGATAGTCGTTTTGGCGACTTCGAAATCCACCAGCTTCTAATTCATGGCCCAGCTGGTCAGTCTTTCATAGTATGTTAGCGTGCTCTTTGCCCTCCATTGTTCTCTCTACAATTCTCGTTCTGCCACGCGTACCGACTTTACTCGCGGCTAATGGGTGTTGGTGTCACCTTCACCGGCGCGCTGGAACTCCTGAATCAGGATAGCCTGCGCTTCAATGAGGTTTCTGTACATCTTCACGAGCTCTTCAAGACTAGCCATAGTCTTAGTGGGATCTTGAAGTTTCTGTTCAACTACCCGCAGATAGACGGAGGGAATGCTGGACGTCTTCTTGAAATCTTCAAGTTCTTTGCAGCTGATCTCTTCGATAAGAGCTTTGGCCATGCTCAGGGCTTCGTTTTGGGTGGAACATTCTGCGCGCGGCGCGCGGTTGCCTTTGGTGGGTGACTCGGATGCCATTTTTGTCTTTTGTGTGGTCAAGGACGAAGTTAGTATGCGCCCGGTCTTGTCTGTGATTTGACTTTGTTAAGTTGTACCAGGTCTGAGGAAGGTGTTCCTTTGTGGAAGTAGACCTGGGATACACCGAGATAGGTTGCTCCGTCTTTCCGCAGATGGCGCTATTGATCAAACGCTTTTACACTTTGTGCGGTAGAGGCATAAAATGGCTGTATTGCCTGTGATAATAAAAAGTTAGAAAGAGGGAGTGGCTAGTCTGGAGCGCTGAAATAGGCACACTAGAGGACAGGTTAATGGGCCAGGTCCCTGTACCCATGTGAAGAGTGCTGGGCACTGAGGTACGGACCCTGTTAGGACCTTGATACTTGTGTTGGAAACCTGAGAGAAGAAGGTTGCTAGTGGGGAAAGTGTCAAGTGAGTAAGGGAGTAAACACAAGGGCAGGATTTATTGCATGTCAACCTGATGTTTCATCTCCATTGTTCTCTATATCAATTGATCTCCTCCTTCCATGGATACTGGCTTCATCCGCGGTTGTTGACGTTGGTGCTAGCCAGCACGCGGGTCAACTCTTCGATCAAGAGAGCCTGCAACTGGATGAGGTTGTTCTGCTCCTTTGCGCGCTCCTCTTGTTGAACAATGTATCTTTGGGCCATTCTCAAAACCTCCTTTGAGCACCTTCACATAGATAGCAAGAAGGCTCGATTCCTCCTTGATCTCTGCAAATTCCTTGATACCGCTCTCTTGCAATAGAGCTCGAACTTTGCAAAGAACGCCTTCATGATTGGAAGGCTTAGGCTGTGTTCGGATCCGCGGTAGCCCAGTAGGGGGAAGGCTGCCTTGCTGTTGCAGGATTGCAGCTATACACCTACAACAATAAAAGCAGCAGTAAGGCATGCCAAGACCCCTATACCAGTCGTCTTACTGCGCTGTGTTCGTTAGTACTCGCATAACTTTATATACTGGGCTGTGGTCGGTATTGTGGGGTTTAGATGGTAGATTTCAATTGGGAATAGCCTCATCCACTGTCTTTTGAGGGGGCGACGCCCTATATTTATAGGGGGTGAAGCACTGTCTTGGGTGTTTCTTACTGCGTTAACTTCAGGTTATCGAGCGGTATGGCAGTAAGGAATTGCAGTAAGGATCCCAAAGATTCTGGCCCTCTGATTGGTCAATTCGAGGATCTGGAGAAAGTGCAGGTGGTTGCAGCTCAGTGCATGAAAATTAAGGTTTTTGAACCGAACACGAGACGAGGGCAGTAAGGCAGTAGGCTTACTGATGCTTACTGCGACCCGAATACTGCAAAGATTACTGGGCTACCGCGGATCCGAACACAGCCTTAGCGCGCGGTGCGCCGTTGCCATGGTTGCCGGACTCAGGTGTCATCTTTGTCTTTTTTATGGCAAAGGGGAGGTTAGTATGTCCCAGGTCTTGTCTGTGAAAGTGTGGTATGTCGAATTCTGGACAATCGAGTGCTTGCTCGCTATTGTGTCTGCTTTTTGTTAGTTGTACGGGGTCTGAGGAAGGTCTACGTTTGTGGAAGTAGACCTGGGATACACTGAGAGTCTGAGGTAGGAGGCTCACGGTTTCCACGGATGGCGTCGTTGATCAAGAGCTTGTGTACAGTACAAGCATGGATGACATTGGGGAAGAGGTCGAGGTCTAGAGTCCGGTGATGTTCTACATAGAAGGACTGCATATAAAGAAATAGGCATATGCGATATAGCACACAAGAATCCTCCGTATCTTACAAGACAATGCCTCTCTCGAGCCTAGTACAGCCCCCACTCGACATCTTGACTGTTGACGTTGCCCTTGCAGTCCATGCGGCCCTTGGCGCCGACCTTACCGCTGCCGCCAAACCTCTTGATGGACTCAGTGATGATATCAACGATGTCCTGGGCACCGATGTGGAAGTCGACGTTGCCGTGCTTGTTGAGGGCTTGAATACCGAACTTGCACTCGCCAAACTGCACGAGCTGGTGTTGCTTGCCAATGGCGTTCTCGACCTCCCATTCGCCCTGGGTACCCTGGATATTTTTGACGATACCCATACAGTCGCTAGTAGAGGGGGACGCATCGCTTGTCTGGTCCTCGAATGAGGAGTCCTCACAGGCGCTAATAGACGGCTTAATGTAGCAGGGATAGTTGTCCACGTCGCTGCTCACGCTGGTGTCCGACCAGGCGGCAAAGGCGATCGAGGCGCTGCACACCGGGATGCGAATGAAGCCGGGAGTGGTGACGTCCTGGTTCATGAGGCCGTCGAGCGAGCCGCCGTTAGTAGGGTCTGTCTGCTCCCCGCCGTTCTTGTTGCCGTTCTGGATGTAGGTCCTAACGGCGCCGGTGATCAGGTCGGACACCTTGACGCCGCCGAAGCGCGTGCCGTCGAGAGTGTCGATCCCCGGCGGCGCAGAGAAAGTGTTGGATGTACATGTCACCGCCTCGCCGTTGCCGCCACTACAGTCCTCGGCGGAACCTGAAGGGTAGGCGAGGTAATACAGCTTGCCGTTGTAGCAGCCCGCTGTCTTATGCTGAGTGTCTTGGTCAAGGTACTCGCCCATCGGGTCGACAGTGCCGCAGTCAAAGCCTGAGTCCATGATGAAGGCGGTCGTGCCCGAGACGGACCAAATGCTCGGGATGGCGAAGGCAAAGAAGGCCTTGGAAATGCTGGCTCTCACATCCACCATCGTGGGAGAGTCGTGCGATATGTCAAAGCCAGGGGTGGAGAGACCACCGCCGACGGAGCCATCGACGAAATGACCATTGGCAATCAAGCTCGTCAGCAGTTCTACGTTCTCGGGTTCGCCGTTGAATAGCTGCTTGAGCGACATTTCAGTGACATTGCCCCATGCGTTGACTGCGTTACCCATGTAATCCGAGAAGGCGTCTTGCTTCTCGGGAGTCCAAGCACCACTAGACGTATGATGGTTAGCACACATCGAGAAAGTGACACTCATTAGCAAGGCGAGGTGGGGCTCCTTACTCGTTGTCGCCTTTGCCCGTAAGGGTTCCGGCAATGGAGGTGCCAAAGGAAACAAGCGCCTTAGCCGTGTCCTTCCAGTTGTCGTATGAGACCGAGTTGGCTCTCCAGTACGGCATTGACTTGAGAACTGCAATTTGACGTTAGCGTAACTGGAGAAGACGGCATGAACAGCGGCATAGGCAAGCAGGTAGAAACCAAAGACTTACCCGTGTTGAAGAAGCCGGACACGGCTACGGTACCCACTAGACTCGTGCACTCTAGGAGAATTCCAAGCCACGTGTCGTCAGGTGGCTTTGGAATGGGAGCAAACTGGTTCTCAAAGTCCCTAAGTGCCGGGTCTAGTTCTGTTGCAGCGGCCTGGTACAGGGCGGTGACATAGGTGGCGTACATCTAGATGAGGTGGCTAGCAAACGCTGCAGATGGGCCATCAACAACCCAAGCTTTCCGCTTCATACGTGCCTCATGGATGATGACCATAGAGTTCCAGATCTCATATCAACGGCGCCAGAACCGCCGCTCTCAAAGTTGCTGTCGCACTGCAGGGTCTGCTCGCAGTTATTACTCAGGGCCAGCGTGCTGCACTCGGCCGAGGGAGGCCCGTGGATGGTGTAAGAGACGCCTGCGGTGAAGCGAGTGCCTACAGGGACCCTTTGAGGCGTCGGATGCCGTCGCCGAGCCGGTAAAGAAGCAATCCTTGCTGTAGCAGCCGGCCTCAGCCATGTTGAAGGAGCGACCATAGCTGCTGACACGACGACGACCTTGCCCGAGTCCACACCGGCCTTGGTGATCTGGAGGAGGAGTCAGAAGGGGATCAAAGTACAAAGTGAGGGGCAAAGGGTCTTGGGATCGGGCATCACCATAGCTAGAGCCGTCTTTGTCTCGGTCAAGTTGACGTGGCTACGCAGGCAATTGCCGTTCGCACAGCCTTGTTGCGCGTACTTATTGTCGTAGTCCCACTGGCCGTGTAGATCGTACGTCATAAACACAATGTAGTCCACCACCTTGGAGATTTGAGCGATGGGAAATTGTTTGAGGTACCAGTAAGATGCCGGTGCGGCGATAGACACGGTCTTACCGGGCAACAGGTTCTTCAGCACAACCAGGAAGGCGAGCTAGTTGGTGCCTTCGTCGTCGGCGCCCGGTGGAGGACCCGGGATGTCAGGTTCCTGCAAATAGTTAGCAGCGCTCCGCCAGACGCTTTATTGGCTCGGGTTCGCAAGGGAGGAAGAGGGAGTGTGCATACGCCAGGGTATTCCCAGTCGATCTCCACGCCGTCCAGGCCTTTATCTTTGACGAAGTTGGCAATATTGGTTGCGAGGGTCATGCGATTAGCGGCTGTAACGCCAGTGCGGAAGATGTTGTAAGTAGCGGCCCCTGTCGAGAAGGCCCAGCCACCGAAGGATATCACGCGGTGGACGTTGGTCATGCTTCGGAAGGCTTCGAATTCGTACGTACTAATAACATCGCCCGCTGATATCTTGAAGTCCGGGGTAATGTCACCGAAGGCAAAGTGTACGTGGGAGAACTTGGTAGTATCGATCTGCCGCACGTCCTGATATAGGCAATTGCGGCCGCCCCAAGCTGTAGCCTTCATAGTAGCCCAGACTGATCCACTGAGCGGGCGTGTTACCCTTGACCACGTTAGCATCGCAGTTGGAGATACAGCCGTTGGTACTTGGCTTGGCCGTGCCGGGGGCGCCCGTATGAGTATCAGTGCAAAACTCGGCCGTAATGCCGCACTGGCCCCAGACATCGCAACAGGCGTTGAGTGGGCATGGATTGAGCTTCTGTATGTCATCCATATTGTTGGGCTTCTTGGTGCCGGGCTTCTGCGGTCCGCACACGGCATTGGCCAGCGGGGCCGGCATGGGCGGCGTGCCGTCGCTGAGGCAGATGACTGCCTGGGCCATCAGTCGACTGCAGCCGCTCCATCCCCACGTCTGTTTGTTGAAGCTCTCGATGTTGTCGACTGTCAGGCTATTGGCGGCCGCGATGGCCGAACACGTATCGTCCTGTACAACGGCGTATGATGCGCACGATCCGTCGCTGTTTTTCTTGGGCGTGAAGTCGGGCATCGTACCGGACGAGCAGCATACGTGCTGCAGGGACATCAGCGAGGAGCAAAGCTTCGAACCCGGGTTGTACTTTGTAAAATCGCTGGGCGAGATGCCGCACTTGGTCGCCGTCGTAGTCGTGCCCGCACAGCTGTATGGCCGTGCTGCCGCCCGTGTTGCTGGAAGCGTACAGCGCATTCTCGAAAGCAATTAGGGCATCTGGCGCCGTGGACTGGATGTTGACGTTCTTGCCGAGGTAGACGCCGGCAGTGCCAGTGACGGTTTGCACAAACAGCACCAACGACTGCTTGTCGTCCGATGCATAGCCGGCTGCCAGAGCGCGCCGTACCGACTTGGACAGACTGCGTAGGTCGACACCACGATGGGGAGCCGTCTCATTCCAGCCGCCCAACTTAAATGTGACGTTGGTCGGCGTCTGCGTTGGATCCGCGTTCGCATTCATCTGATTCATATTCGTACCTGGCTTCTGAGGCGCACCGTACGACGTGCAGGCGTAGATGCGGTGTCCCAAGCTGCCGTCATCCACATCGTCGTAGATCGAGAAGTGGTAGAAAACCGTCTCCTTGCAGCGCGCCAACTGGCTCAGGCTGTGGTACACCGGACAACTGCCCGGATCAGGCCCAGTAACACTGCAAAGCGTGGGGCAGTCGTCTCGCCCCCGGTGGGATACGGAGGCCGGTTGCCGCAGATTTGACATGGGCGACCCAGCCTCCACAGTCCCAAAGGAGAGGAAGAGACCGGCTACACTCAGGACCGTTGCCACCCGTGAAAAGAAGGACATAACAATGGAAGGGATAGGACGATGCAATGGAATCAGAGGAGCAGTATGTCTGCCGGGGGACTCCTTGCCTAGCTGCCTATCGAGCTGCTTTGCCCTTCATGTGAATATACGGCTTGAAAGAGGCCAACGGGGACTTATAAGCGGATCACCAAAATCGACACGATCCAATCCCATCGAAATGTGAAAGCACCTTCTCATCAGAGTCCTCCAGCCGCGGTAGATTGATCATTCAGCACACCACGCAGTTCTTGGGTTGATCTTAATATTGCGGATTATTGTCGACAAGGGCTGTGATGGACATGGTCCATCGTGCATATGCCGGCCCAGCGCCCAGCGGCACCTTCGCAACGTTGCCACTTGGTAGAACCAACATCTGTCCGTTCGGCGACTAATACCCGGATGCTTCTAGGATTATGCCAAATGAGGTGCGAGAAGCGGAAGAGGCGATGGCATGAAAATGCCACTCTGCCATCCAAAGGATTAGCACTGGCGCATAGTCCGCCTGTTGGTGGGTTGCTGGGCAGGGGGCTGAAGAGTGAAGGGTGACAGCGCCAGGCCAGAATTAGGTACTACCCCTAACTCGGCTCGGTGATGGAATTTGGGGTACCATATGGCTATGAAATGCGGATAAACGGGCTTCTCTCGGGCCGGGCCTCCCCCACGCACCCCTTGCACCCTGCCGCCCCTTCCTTCACCAACGGACAGAGGTAGCAGGACACCCCTAAAGCTGAGATGTCTCTAACAGAGGTAAGAGGTACAAACACCCATGGTGCTTAGAAGGGAGAATAACACGCAGAAACGCTTGAAAAGGTACAATATCAGAAGACTATGTCTGCTCTACAAAAGCTGCATGGCAACCAAAGCCGCTACGGACCCGCCTAGCATGGCTGGGAACCCGGCCTTCGCCGCACTCCATCCATCCGCCGCCGCGTTCTGCTTGCTGGGGCAGCTCACCACGGGGCTGACGGCCGCGCATGCCGTGGCTGTGAGGGCGGCGGAGATGCTGCTCGCTGTGGCCGAGTCCACGTGGACTGCACACGGGTCGCCGGGCACCAGGGGCTGCACGTCCGAGAGCACGGCGCAGGTATTGCGGCCGTCGTACTGCGCCGGGTTCACGTCTAGAGTGCCCGTGAGATTGAAGGCGAAGTGGCTGGCGTTGGTGCACGAGGCGCTGTTCGCCGTTGCCGCCACGAGGTCGGGTTTCTGAGCGCCGTTTTGGATCGTAAACGTCACACTGCTGTCACGGAAGCCACCGCCGAGAAATCGCAGGCCCCCGTGGGAGCAGTTGCCGGCGCCAAGCTCCCACGACAGCATGTAGGACGTCGGCGCCCCGTCGGCCGTTGTGTTGAGTCTCGAGACGTAAGTGTACATAAAGGTGGGCTCGTTGGTGAAGTTGGTCCACTTCAGGTTCAGGGTAGGGTCCCTCGTGTGACTAAAGGTGCTATCCCAGAGCATCAAGTCAAGGGCGGGGTCGAGCGACGAAGCCAGCGCCGCGTTCTGGAAAGCGAAGACGATGGGGAAGAGTGTCGACGGCTCGTAGGTGTCGTTGCGTGGGAAGATCAAGTCCACCTCGACCGTCGCCGGGAAGGTGGCTGCTCCCACCTGCACCGCCCAGAGCAGCACGGCTGAGAGGAACGCTGACATCGTGGCACGGAACCAGCTGGTCGGAGAAGAGATGGTGATAGGAAAGTCAGGAAGAACGGAAGCAGTGCCCAAGGTGGAGAGAAGCAGCTCGTGAGGGCGTAGAAGGGGTATCACTACAACGAATAATTGTTTGAGGTAGGGGCACGCAAGAAATCAGTCAAAGAGAAAAAACGCGTGCTAGAGGCGGTGGAAAATGGTAGCGATGGATGACTGGGAATCAAGGGAGACAGAGGTCGGAGGAAGAGAGAGGCGAGCATAAACTCAATGACAATGTGAAGTTGGAACGATGTAGTATTGTAGCATTCGTAACCTGGAAGGAAATAAAGTTATGGGCAGGGTCCAACGCCAAGTGGAGTCAAGTTTAGCTAAATGCGGACGGGATAAATGCGGGATCCCGCCGGCCCGCGTCCGCCCCTGTCCGCCCCTGTCCGCTCCCTCCTCCCTTAAGCCGCAGCGGGATCCAACCACGGCGTAGCTCTCGGCACGTGGGCAGTCTAACATGGTTTCGAACTACTGTGTAGGTCGTGCCTGACCCCGTCACCTTCAACTTGTCAGATTCTAGGGTACGGTGAGACCGTTGTTTCCAAGAGCAACGTTGTATGGTGGATTGCAGGGCTGGCAAGCGCCCCAATCACTCTCGGCGTTCCGCGTTGGGCGACCCGACAGCTTGGGACCTAGCACTTTTAGTCTTCCAACAGAATAGCATTCTACCCAGATGTGGGTTGGTCTTAGCAAATATACCTAGGTTACCCCCAGAAACCCCCAGACCTTCTAGAGCAAGACGCTCGAATCAGTTACACTCACACAAAATCAATCAACCAGATCATACCAATAAATCTAACACTTCTCGGTCAGCAGGTAGACCAGGTGCAGTAATTACTGCCCAGATGCGGGCTACAAACCCGGGCAACGATCCAAACTGGATCCTCCCAACGGACTCGGTTTGCCAACCTCCGGCTGCTGTGCTTACTTCCTCTCCGCTTCCTAATGTACTGTCGCCAGCGCCGTTCCTCCGAGGGCAGCAGAAACCATCCCAGTCCTTGCCCATGTCCTTGCAGCGCCTTGTTAATAATTCAATATTAACGTCACGAATATGTATCCTCAAAGGGGACCAACATTAACTTGAAATCCTTCACGACGTCTGCCACCGCCCCGGGCCCCACTCAGCCAGGCTTGGCCGCCGACTGCACCAAGTTCCATCAAGTGGTGTCAGGCGACCAGTGCGGTGCTATTGAGTCGCAGTACCAGATCACCGCCTCGGACTTTGCCAAGTGGAACCCCTACGTTGACGCCGCTTGCGACAACCTGTGGCTTGGCTACTACGTCTGTATGGGTGTGTGAGAGAAGGTCTAGATATTCCTACGTCTTTAGCATTTGGACTTTAAAAGAGCCTTACGACTAGGTATATATAGCTTTCCCTCTCCCCTTTATCCAAGTAACCAGATATGAAGTTTTCCATCTTGGATAGCAAATAATACATTCGAATATATTCTCAATATCTTAGCCAACGTGTGATTTCCCACGGCGCTTAAAGTAGCCGACCGTTTGTATTGTCCGTCAGAGCCCCATCACTAGACTAATGCGCGTTTTACAACGGTTATCTTGCATTAGGACTGCTCATGGTGCACATCTCATCTCCCTAAGGTAGCAACTCCGGGAGGCTGTAAATCAATGGTTCCACATAGCGGAACTACAATAGAATCTCCTAAAACTGCATGGAATTTCAGACCTGAGAATTCTTTGCACTGAGTGGCATATATGCAGTTCTTAGACCTGACCTAGGCCCGAAAAGGAAGCCAGCCAGAGGTTTAGACATCAAATTCCGACCCTCTACTAAGAATCTCACTGCCCGAGACTGGGATTACAAGTGTATACCAAAATTGTCTGAGAACCGTATGTAGTATGCAGTTATGTAGTTGTAGCTGAGAAACAATTCTGCTAGCCAAATCCTATGCACCAACTGGCGTATATGCAGTACCTGGAGGATGCACTTTCAGGGGGTTCGACTGTACCCAAGTCTAAGCGCCATTTCTGGCGACGTTCCACATAGGTCTAATTGCCGGTAGGGAGGCTGTTCCCGGATCGGGCTTAATGACCGGCAGAATGCATCGCTGACGATTGAGCCTCTCCCTGGATCTTTTGGTACCTACTATCGAGAAATTCGAGCATCCGTTTTCTCGTCTACAGAGCGCCCCCTTAAATGACTGCCGCCTCTGCTAGACCACGTGGTCCATCTGGCTCTTCCTACAAGCCGTGGTGTTGGAAGGATCGGGCACATATGCACTGCACCATGTTTCTGACATGCAGGGGTCCAGTCTTTAGCGTGCCGTCTACAATGTTCCTGGCATGGATGCAAGGGTCCGGATCTCTTTGCGGCAACAAACTTTCTAGTTAGGACCGGTGTGTATCAGCACCTCGCATCCCACCAATTGAAGACGTGGCAAGCTCTAGCTAGTACAGTTGATCACTGTAGCCCCTTCACGGTTCTTTGGATGGCCACAATAAATCGGATGTGACGACTACAAGCTGATCAGATACGCCCATCTGGAAGCGCGTCCCTAGGCAAGCCTGAGCTGAGCTCGGTCGTTACTTGGCAGACTGAAGCCGAATTTGCTTCCAATCCCTACTTCTCAGTCCATAGTAAGTCGATTGAGTCAGAAGTTGCTTGTAAGCTGTGACTGAGTCACACTATTGCGCCATCAATTTGAGAAAAGGCGAACATACTTGTACATGCCCCAAGACCAGTCCACTTTCTGCGTTACGTATCTGTAGCGGAGTGGGGTCTTGTATCAGGATTACATACCTCTACGATTAACGTTATTGGAACTTGGGCAACTTTAGACGGGCGTCAAATCCGGCTGCTCCGATAGTCGGTCAGTTGCTTAGGCTAGCTCCCGGTGCTCAGTCGTGGCTCAGGTCAAAGCGGCAGGTGGCTTAGGCCCAAAGACGGAAATAGGATTTGGAGAGGTTGGTTTTCGTTACGGACTGTCTAGGGACTAAGGGAATAAACACAAGGGCATGATGACTTCGCGGAGAACCAAACATAAAGTGAAGGGTAGTGTCCACGGATCTCGCCCAATAATGAAGAGACGGAGATGGGCGGGAAGGTAACAAAGGATAAGAAGGGGTTGTGACAGAAACCATTCCGATACTTGAGTAACAATGCATAGCAACCATTGGAAGAGCGGTGTCTTCTATTCAATGCATAGCGTCATATGTAGCATTCGCTGGATGAGATCAAACTTGGAGAAGATTTCATGACTTGGATGTGAATGTTATCTCAACCGCAGTAGATGGGGCCAAATAATGGCGAGAACAACCATTGCCAGGGAGGGGAACTACCCGGCCCAGAGAATAGTGACAACAGGTAGGCACTAGCCTAGCCTAAGATATCTCTAACGGAGTTCTGCTGCACGGTACAACTCGGTGATGAGAGCAGCCTGAGCGTCAACCAAGGTCTGGAGCGACTCTGCTTTCTTCTCATGAGCGAGAACCAGAGCGGCTGTGCTTCTCTTTAGGTCATCCAGATCCTTCTTCGCGTCACCAAGATACTTTGCCGCATCCTTAAGATTCTGTTCAGTATGCTCGAGACCCTTCTTCTTCGTGTGCTCCTCGTAGCCTTGGACTTGCCGGTAATCAACCATGCGCTCCATGAATTCCTCGATGTTATCCACGCCGTCTTCCGCCGTCAAAGCTTTTAACATGCTGAGAAGTGGATGGTCGTCCGTCGGGGGCTTATCTCGATGCTCGGCGCGGGAGGCGAGGGGTCGAAGCATGACTGTTGTCGGATGAGGATGACATTTTGATTTTGGATGTGGAGCCGAATGTGGAGGATGTGAGGCTCTAGAAAGGAGTATATATTCGATGATGCGTGCTGAGGAACTCGGATATCGTACATACTTGTTACCTAACGCGATAGGTACGTAGTAGTCCTTGAAGTGATTTTGACAGCTTTAATGTCGGCTTTCACGAGTGAAAAAGTGTTAATAACGAAGGTGTAAAGACGATGACCGAAAGCAGGAGAGAAAAAGGGAAACCAAGGCAGCGTGAGTTACTGGAAGGGAGACCAAATGAATGGGCGTCAAGGGCACGGACTTCATTCAGTTCCATACGGCAGGCAAAGGAAATGAACAGGCAGATCTATTGGCGCGAATGGGGGGGCAGAGAAAAGAGGAAAAGTGGTGGGGTTGGAGTTAAAAGTTGGGATGACAAGTCTTGCGTACAGCAAAACTGACACTCACTCGCGCCATCGTCCTGAAGTCTCACATGACGTAACTCCCAAGTGCCTACGGCAGGGCGAATCTCAGTTTGATAACGGCAGAGAGGGCAAGTTAAGGGATGCATGGGGTGCTCACAACATGGAGACAGCGTACCCACGGCCACGAAGAGGGATTGCACGACCCTTTTATAGGTTTCTGACGGCGTTCTACACTAGATGTGTACGTTTGCGAGAAAACTGGCTGAGTCAAACTGGGAGAGTTCCAGTTGTTGTGTCAATTGCCTGTGGTACTGCCCCTTGTGTCACCGGTAGAAACAGCAAGTCTTTCCCCACTCAACTCAAGCAGAGAAGAGAAACTGATGCCCAGGAGAGCTCCTTCAGTCATAACAGCAACATTTCCAAATTTCCACACTTCTCTGTATCATGCAGGAGGTGTCTCGGCCGGCTGAGACGGGGAGGGCCCGTTGGCCATTCATTCGAATGTCACGTGTGTCTGACAGGGCGTGCCTTCCGTCTTTCTTTGCAAATGTCGCCGAGTCCGTGATGTTATTGGCGGTCGGGTGGCCTGAACTGTGATGGTGACCCACTAGCGCTGGTCAAAGCCCAAGGCCATTCAGCAAAAGGAGAAGAAAAGATTCGCGGAAGTCAACACATTTGTTGAGGATGCTAAAGTTCTTTTCTTGTGCTGCGGTAATGAAACAATTTGGAAAAAAGCAGGTGGAAACATCGAAGGTCTGGAGCATGACATGTAATACCCCTGCATCAACAAACAACTGCTCGTGACACAGCAACAGTAAAAAAGGGGTTTGTTTACATGCAACGGTTGCGCCAATCCAGATTGCCTCAAAAGCAGCTGTTCCAAAAACTTTCAAACATCAAAGCGGGTTTAGCTCAGTTGGGAGAGCGTCAGACTGAAGTCCACTTCACTCATAAATCTGAAGGTCGTGTGTTCGATCCACACAAACCGCAATCTTTTTGTCTTTTTTTTTTCCTTTTCTTGTCCCCTTCTTTTCACGTCTTTTCTCGAGTTTGTTTATCTGGCCATCTTTTTGATCGAGCTTCCTTCCAATGGGTTGCTCAACAACACACCCCTCCTCACCCTCCACCCTCTCCCCCGTCAGAAAACATCCTCCTCCATAACCCTCCCACTCTTTCTCATCACCCTCTCCACCGCCTCCAACAACTCGTAATCCCTCCCCGGCGCCCCCACCACGTTCGCCACAATAGGCAGGTACTCCCTCCTCCCCGTAACTCTCGACTCATACTCCGCTTCCCCAATGGGAACCACCACACATCTGGGGCGCCCAAAATCGAGGGCAAGAAAAGCTCGTCAAGAGCTGACTGCTGTTCCGGTGACGGACTTGGTGCGTCGCGGTAATTGGGCTTAACGTTGGCTATGGGCAAGATGACTAGAACTTCTTTCGCTTCTTTGCCCTGACCGCGGATTGTGAAGAGGGTTTTGTGAAGCCAGTTCTTGTATACGTCAAGTCGTCTGCTAGCTTCCTCGTGTTCAGCATCTGTGACAGCTGCTCCGAGGGACCAGCGGCGCTGGACGAAGGGGATGACGTAGGGTTTTTGGCCGTTGTGCTTTGCCGCGTAGGCTTGTCGGAAGTCAGAGGTGGAGTGGTAGAAGGAGAAGTAATCGGTGCGCGTGATGACGTCTTGGAGGTATGAATCGAGGTTGGGATCAGTGTCAGGCGGGTGGGTGTGTTTCCAGACGTCACGGATGGAGAACTGCAATATGGTGGCGGGGAGACGCAGCCGCAAGTCTTCGATGTAGGCGCGAAGAAGCCGTATTTGTTGGGGGTTGGTGATGGAGAGGAAGTAATCTTCCCGGGTAGAGGATCTCGTATCGCTTCTGGTAAGATTGTCGATTCTTCTTCTTCGTTGTCATGCCATTAATCTAGAACTGAGCAGTCTGAGGCACGAGGCATCCAACAACTCAGAACCCTTCCCAACGTCCAAAAGTCCCTTGCAAAAATGCAAGGTGTATCGAAGCCCGGCCAGGTCTTAATCATTCCATCGCAGTCTACCAGGTTATGACTCGGCCTGAACTGCCACACCCCATTCGCCATGGCCTGGCCGTCTTCCGCTCCCACTCGTATCACTTCCAATCCCAGCATCCACCCACTCGTACGCCGCAACGGCCGCCGCGCTCCCACTGCTACTGCCTGCGGGCGACTGGTAACCATCCCCCCTTGGGTTGAAGCACGTGGGGAAGTCAACAGCATCGAGGGGTTCTTCGCGGGCGATCATTGAGCTGAGCTTCGTCATGCCGAGGATATGCGCGCCGTCTTTGCGCAGAGACTCGATTACTGCTGCGGTGGAATTGGAAGGTAGGCTGACATCGTAATAACTCTTGTTGTTCAGGGAGGTTCAGAGGCCTTTGAGTTGGAAGAGGTCTTTGAGCACAACTCGTAAGCGTGGAGGGGCTATTCTTCCTACTTCGGGTGCTCGCGACGGAACTGCTATGCTTAGGGAGCCATAGGTACTTCCGGAGGTAGAGAGCTGGTAGTAGGGCTGTTGATCTGAGCTGTAGAGTGGTATCAGTATTCTAGGCCATGCCAACGGACAAAGGGTTTACCTACTTTGATAGCTTCGGCTTCAGACCAGTAAGAAAGACACCGTGCGTGTCGTCATACAGTCGGTAAACTCGTCTCAGTACACCGTCAAGGTACAGATAGGGGCCAGGTGAGAGGTGTTCGTCAAGGTACAGCCCCTGTTTGAATTCTACCCATTTAGCCCCGACTTGCGTGAGGAAAGCAAGAGATTCGGTTGAAAGAATGTGGTCCTTGGCAGGGTCAGTAAGGATGATGCCGTCCAGGGAGCCTTCCCTGGAATAGACATCACATAAAGTATCCAAGACTCTCAGGTAGCCCCGGAGCCAACTAGGGGTCACTGGCTCATCATCCTGGGCGGCAATGACTGTGATGTGGGAATAGCCAGTGGCGTGGTGGGAGCTTCTCTCAAATGGGATCCCATTGCAGGCCACATAGCGTCGTGATTTCCATTCGAACACAATCTCCGCATTGGTAAACGGAGAGCGATTCGTGGCTGACGGGCATATCAGGGACATAGATGTTCTCAAACATGTCCATTCTCTGCACACATGAGCTTGTGCGCTGCCTAGCTCTATTGTTGAAGAAGAAGAAGTTGGGGAGTAGCAGGTCTTCATGAAGGAAGGGAAGGAATGATGACAAGGACAGACGACACTAAATATCAGACAATGGGGCGGCCGGTCGGTCAACAGAAGGCAGGGGTACAGGTCGTACCGGGAACACAGTGTGCGAAGGGCCAAGCCTAAAACGGAATCATGGTCACGAAAAGCGTCTGCCCTTGGAGATAACATTCAATGTACTGTGACTGACAGCAATCTGTTGGCAAACATGTATTGGTATCCATTATAAGCCCAACAATTGCAAGCATTACTCACTTGATGGTCCTCATGGGAGTGATAAGAGAGAGCTTTACAGGATCATCTTGAAAGCCGGATCTCTGTCATCGCCAGAGCCTTCGTATCTCTCATACTTCCCAGCGGCTTTGTCCTTGTTGATCTTGTTACACCAAAGCACGTTGGCGAGGATCCTGCAGAATGTTAGCAAGCGTGCTCTTCTACCCCACCGCACAACCAAGACTTACGCAAACCAAGCATAAACTAGCAGACCGAGGAGGATCGTGTGCCCCTTGTGGTACAAAGGTCTATCCTTTGAAGGATAAACGAAAGCTGAATGAGGGCGTCGGTCAGCGGGTAAACTCAAATCAAATATATGCCAACACCTACTAGCAACGAAACCGCCCGCGTTTGCGATAGCAAGTTGCAAAGCTGAAGTGGTTGCTCGCTTGTAGTGCCCGGCAGAATTGTTGGAGTTCCAGACGAGAACGCATGGCACGCTGCTGTACATGCCGATCGCCATCAAGCATGTCATAGCAAAACGGACTTGAGCAGAGGCAACATTGGCAATAACGGCGTAGCCAATGATGGCAATGGGCAGAGTAAAGAGCATCATGATGCCCCTGAGCTTGAGGCGATCAGAGGCAAAGGCAATGAGAACTGTACGTGTGTGTTAGCTGTCAGTTGCGCAAGAACAGAAACCGAAAGATACGGATAGCACAGACCTGTGACTGGGGTGGCAACTGCGTATGGGATAACCGACCAAAGTTGGGTCTGGTTGGCGTTGGATGTGATCTTCAAGTCGTTGATGATAGTCGGAAGCTGGGGCCTGTCAGTAACTTTGGTCTTGCCAACATGTAGAGTGCAAAGTGGCAAACCCACAAAGAGACCAAAGCCGTAAAGCCCAGACAGAATGGCAAAGTATGCTGTAGCTGTTAGCCAAACTTGGAGGTTGAAGACACCACGGCGAACTTCAGACCACTTGAACTTTTCCTCTAGCTCAAGCACGGGACTGCCAGAACAAGACATGTTAGCTGTGGGTTCATTACCCATAGTTTCTGTCCCGTGTCTTACTTGAACCTGTCCGCGGTATCCGCGCCGGTGTTTCCCTGGAGCCTCCTTGCAGCGTATTCCTTCTCCTCCTCGGTCAGGTACGGAGCAGTGACTATACTTGTCGGAAGCAGGAGATATGCAACCATACCCGCCAGTATGGTCTAGAAATATAAGGTGTCAGTCTCGCCTCTTGCCTTTCACACAGTCTGCATCGGTTTCTGGAGTTGAACTCACAATCAACCCTTCGATGATGAAGATCCATCTCCAACCCTCCAACCCACCACGTGGACCAATAGCAGAGAGGCCCCGTGCTAAAAGACCGCCAAATGCACCCGACAAAGAGGCAGCGGTGTAGAAGATGCCAATTCGCAGCGCCATCTCCTGGCGAGTATATATGCCGGAAAGATAGAGCACCATCCCTGGAAGGAGGCCGCCCTCGGCAATGCCCAAGAGGGCCCGCACCCCAAAGAAGCTTCCAAAGTTCTTTACGAATCCTAAACACATGGTGATGAGCCCCCACATGATGGTGAGGAGGGGCAGCCAGATCTTGGGCGTGACCTTTTTGAGGACCAGGTTGCTCGGAAGTTCACTAGTGGAATTTTAGTAATGAACCAATACAGGCCTGTGATGTAAACGACAGTGGCATACCTTGCAATGTATGTGGCATAGAAGACTGCCAGACCCTGATTGTACTGGGTATTGGAGATGTCAAGATCCTTTTCGAGGCCGATAATCTTGGCGTTGCCGACGTTGGTTCGATCGAGGAACGAGCAGAGGAAGAGGAGGGCAAGAACAGGTAAGACTCTGCGTTTTTGTGGCTTAGTGACTTTTGTTTCTCAGAGAAATCCTTGAAGAAGTACGAAAATGGACAATGGATGGAATGAACTACCTCGAGTCCATCTTCCACAATATCCGTCTCGTCATGTTGCGGTGGTGCTCGTTGTCGGACTTGGTCCTCTCCGTCTTCTCAATGGAGGGCCTCTCGCCCATCTTGTCGGCATTCGAAGCATGATTGTTCAAAGTCATGTTTCGAAACGTGAAGTTCCGCCGCGTGTGAAAAATGTGGAAATGGCCAAGGTTGCCAAGTTGGAACAAGCTTTTATATCATCTGAAGGTCACCGTAAAATCGCCAAGTTGCAATGGTGACACGGTGACGACCAAGCACTGTTCCAGATGCAGATCAATAAGCTAGGCCTGGATCACTGCATATTGATTGGTCTTGTCTCACTTTGGAAGCTTCAAGTCCGGGGCAATGTTACGCCAACAGTCCAGAGTTCACGTGAGTGGACAGGGAGAGCGGGGTACGACGACCAGCGTTAACTGTTTGTGGTACAGCGAGCATGAATGTCGGATATCTTTTCCGGAGCGGTGTCTGGGTCTTTTGCGGCTCCAATCTTTCTGTTGTACACTAGTTGTACGAGAGTTTGTTGAGTTGTTGAGGCTGGTTGAGAATAGGTCCCTGTCGTGGTATTCTCAGGGTCGCAATCAAGTGCGGACGTTGCATCGTAGAGAAGGATCGTGGCGCGCAACAGTGCAGTCGCGATGAACCAGTCAGTCGTGGAAAAAGCTGAACGGCTTCCGTGTCTCAGCCATCCGATTCTCGACGCAGGGTAGCCAGCCACGAAATGAGCTGAATGAGTTGGGAAGGAGGTCGATGAAAGCGTCTCCATGCTCATTGACGCAGGAAAGAACAAACAATATGTGAAAAGGGTGATCGTCGCGCACTCCGCCGTCAATACAGCTGCAGCTGCCCCTAACCCTGGCCCGACCTCGGCTGTTCCCATCGGAATGAGGTTCTAGACCATGTCATGGGTCATTTACATACATGGATCGTCCCGCTGTGTCGGGTACAACCAAAATGGAAGGAGACCTGGAATGGGAAAAGTCAAATGGCTGGAGGATACCTTGATTTATGGTTGGTTGATGGAGGAAGGTTCGGCAGCGGAAAGCAGCATCGAGAATGGTCTCTGCATCTGGCTTGTGCACGGCCTGTGCACGGCGGCGGGTGCATCCCGCGTCTCCTAGATCACACATCCGACACGGCGTCGGCAAAGACGAGGGAAGGAATTTGCTAAAGACGTTTCTGTTGACTGATATCATAAGTTGGGGAGCTGGATAGATATTTGGCTGAACCTGTTCATTTTATCGGTTTCAAGCTGTAGAGCCATTGGCGAGACGCGTGGATGGGCGGGCACCCCCCGAAGAAAGCTGGCATTCTTGGCAGGATCCACTTTTGACTTCATCTCATGGCACCTTCCCGACCCCGGCGATCCGGGCCCTGACCTCGACCTCCGTCCCCGTCGCCGCGAACATGATCAGAGGGCGGGAGCCACAAAGGTCTACTAGTAACTGTACACAAAATGCCAGGAGATGGGCCCATTGAAAAGCTGCGACGGCGAAAGATCCCGCTGGCCTGTGAGCCTTGCCGCGAACGAAAGTCTCGCTGCGACGGAGGGAAGCCGATCTGCTCGACTTGTCAACGTCGCTCTTTGCCTCTGGCACACTGCATCTACACCATTGAGAATGCGCGTACAGCCAGCAACGAAGCATACATCAAAGTCCTCCATGAGAGGATCCGTCAACTTGAGCGCCTCTGTGTGGAGAACGGGATCCCGACTCCCCCGATAACATCCAGCCCCACACCGGCACCGCGATCCGCTACTGCAGGTGGTTCAGGTCAGTTGGATCCCCCACAGCGGACATCTCCCTCTCTCTTTGAACAGTCCATTGTTGTTGCCGCTCCTTCTCATCCGGATTCCCAACACCAAAGTCCAATCTCTCCGTCTCAGCATGATCCCGGTCCCAGTCACAGGCGCCGCGATCACCGAGCACCGAGTCTGGGTGCGGGTCCGGCAGCCATTCCACTACCACCACTACCACCACCACCTCCACGCCACATGCCCGTTCTCTCACCGGCCGAACGGTTCAAGGAAGCATCTGAACCTGTTAGCGCAATCACAGCTATGGGAGCCGTCTCTACCGAACAAGATGCCAGCCACGCATTTGACGCCACCGACGATTTTTACGGCAGTTCCTCGGCTGCCTCCTTCATGAAGGAAGCCAGCAACTTTGTCAAAAAGAACCCCACACATCGCATTCCAGACATCGATGTCCGACCGACACAGATGCCACACTTTGCGACTTACAATTCCCTCCATTGCAAAGGTGATTTGGGCATTTCCACACGCATGCAGTTCGTCCAGGCAGACAAGTTTGCGTTACCTACACGGGCTCTGGCCGACCATCTCCTCGAGCGCTACTTTGAGAGGGTATACTGGTTGTATCCCTTCTTCCACAAGCCCTCCTTTGAGCGAGCGTACGAGAGTTTGTGGAGACCAAACCATGGGCATCCTACTGAGCCACTATCCCCTCCCGGTCTTGGCCTTGGGAGTTCTCCGGGAGCGGATGCCAGCACTATTGTGTTTCATTTCGCTCTCAACACCATCTTCGCTTTAGGTTGCCAGTTCTCTGATCTAAGTCCCGATGGCAAGGCTTCCGCGCTACAGACGTATTTTGACCGAGCCAAGGCGTTCGTCAGTCTGGATCTGCTTGACCTCAACAACATTGGGGTTGTCCAAGCCCTGTTACTTATGACCATATTCTTGTTAGGCACACCCTTTCCTCAGAGATGTTGGAACTCTGTTGGTGTGGCCTGCCGACTTGCTCAGGGGCTTGGACTCCACACAGAGGCGAGTCAGTCGACTCGTATTATCCGGTCCGACCTGGAGAAAGAGATACGGAGGAGGACATGGCATGGCTGTGTCATGTTGGACTTGTAAGTGATTTCCATCTATGGTAAAATGGGTTGTGGGTAAAGGACTAACCGCGGACTGCCTCTGCAACAGGACCGTCAGCATGACCTACGGGAGGCCCACCATGACTGCTCATCTTGATGCGCTGGCATTACCGTCCCTTGCCGAACTTGATGACGGAGAGCCCGACCGCCAGAATAGCCCTTCGTCGGATAGTGTGCCGTCAAAGATGTACTTCTACCTCGAACATATCCAGCAATGCCACATCATGGGAGAGATTCTGTCCACCGTCTACCAATCACCTTTAGGCCGACCAACCAATTTACAGGACCCGTCGAGTAGTGATCAAGCTACCCACGGCCTCGATGCCATCCTCGCGCTCGACGAGAAGCTTTCACGATATGAGAGATCCATGAATCCCATCATGTCCTGGAGCACGCCGACCGACCTCATGGCGGTGGAACTGGACAGAAGACAAGTTATTATCACCCAGCGGACTGTGCTCCATGGAAAGTAAGTCCCATATTCCTCACGTTGTGTTGCAAGTCCTAACCTAATTCCAAGCTTTCTCTACCTACGCCTGATGCTTCATCGCCCTATTCTGTTACAGTTATGCATGGATACCTTGTCGAAAGACTCTAGCTCCCCGACAAAGAAAGATTTGCCTAACGTCAGACGGGCCCTTTACACCTCGTTCGCTGCCGAGTGTGCCAGAATCTGCATAACGGCAGCCATCGAATTGCTTGAGTTGGTACATAGTACCTACCGGACGAATACAACTGGCGGATGGTGCTGGGATGCACTTTGTAGGTTTCAATCCGCTAATGTGTATGCTTGTGTCCCGAATGCTCACGCAAGCAAACAGATGCCTTCACAGCCGGGATAGTTGTTATTTTGGGACAACTTTGTCCGGCACCATTGCCATCATCGGAACAGCAACGCCTCGACCGGTCCTGGGCCTTATGTCAAGAGATTCTAGGTCACTTTGCTTCGTTTAGCATCTCTGCGCATACATCTCTAGAACACTTGCGAAAGTTTCATGGGAATATGGTTTCCCGACTATCAGGTATGTGGTCTGCAATGTTGGTCCTTACAAGAGGGTTAACGAATGCGCGTGTAGATAAAACTGGGGGAGAATCTTCGATCACCGAAAGAGCACCAATGGCTTCAGCTATCAACGAAACCTCCGTCCCAAACACATGCTCGACATCAGGGCCAAGCTCCCATCTATTCGGACAAACACATCAGCTCAATGCTCCGCTAGATCTGGGAAGCAATTCCTTCTGGCAGCCTCCTGGCGGCGCTCCAGAGTATGGAATGGCCGGCGGTTCTCTCTTGAACTGGGACCCGAACCTTGAAGACTTCATTATGGATAATTTCCAGTGATGAGGTTCCGTTGCCTCTAGAATACAGAAGTGTTCAATAGATGGACCTTGGAAAATCCAGCAGCTCCCACAGATTGACAGCAGTGTTCGTGTACTGCAGCTAGCCCTCTGCTGGATCCTTTTATATTTCATCCGAAGTTGTCCACACACGGCTGGGCACCGGCCGGCAAGGCGAGGGAGGTTTGTTTGCTTTTTGGGTATTTTACCCCGCTCCTCAACGCTCCGCGTCTCTATGGGAGGTGCGAAAGTTTTCTCCCCCAAACAACAACTCCCAACCTAAAAGTATCGGCAAACCAGCTTCACACTCCATAACAGCGAAACCTTGTTCTCGTTGGCTCGCTGCAGCCAGGCTTGCCAAAGCGCCTTCTTGACTTCTGATATTAAAACGCTATCAGAGCTTGGTATGTATTGCCTTTACCTTGATACGATGCTACACTCGGCGCACTCCCCATAATGCCCCATGTACGCCCTGGAGTACACCCCTTTGAGACATTTCGCTACAAATCTCTTCAGACTGGGACAATGCACATTTTTCTATCTAGCGGTAACGCATCCGCCGCTTTCTAAGGCCTTAAAGAATCGATTCTATCATCATTTTTGCTTTTTAAGAAGGAACTTTTGTGATAGTAGAGATACTTGCAGGTGCTTAGTTGGTTTTCCTTCCAAGTGGATGGGATGAGTTGTAATATCGATCGTCTTTTGATCTGAATGCCATTTCTTAGAAATAGCAGAGGAGGATGATTGATTGGACACTGGCTCTATGTTGTAGAACTGGAGTCCAAAGTGGAATGTGTACCGGGTACCTCAATCTTTGGGCGTGCGCCGAGTGTTGCTCTTGATTTATCCGCATCGCACTTGATTCTGACTTTTCTCTCTTTTTTCTGACCTCTCTCACTTTTAGTCCACCTCAATCCGTCAACATGGCCACAAAAGAGGAGAGAGCCGACATCAGCCGCAGGTTCAGAGAGGAGTGGGAGAAAAACTGGTGGGCCCGCTATGCCTTGTCACTGCGCAAGCGAGATGGAACGTTGGAGGATCACGCCGAGGAGGACCTTGTTGCTTGGCAAAATCGAGACTGGGATGAATGCAACAGATTTGTCATCATTGAGCGCCTGTACCTCATGCCAGAATCCGAGCGAGAGGCTACCAACTACCTCTGCGGGCGTGTCGATGGAAACGTCTTGATTGAACATGCCTTGGGCGTGCGCTGGGCGGATTCACGCGCTCAAACCCGTGATCATAAGGATCTGGATACATTCTTCTACACTGAGGAGTACAGGCAATTGTAGGTCCTTGAACCGCTTACCACATCATTTGCTCACAAGTTCTCCAACAAGGACTCTACTGACCAGATGCAAAACAGGGCGAAAGTCGACAAGTTCCCTTACGGTATGGTGGCTTTCTCAGCAGTCTCTGACTGGACTACGTCAAGCTCTGGGGCGGCTTGACTGGCTTCATGGCGGCTTTCGGCATCAACCCCGATGATACCGATGCGGTCTTGCGAGCTGGTCAACTGATCACCGCGTTGCGCAAACAAGGAGCTGTTTTTACTCATCCCCGGGTTGACGTTAAAGAGGAATGACTGCATTTCGGAGGAGTATCGACGCATTTCCTTCTTCTAGAGGGACCAATGAGGGCAGATCAATGCGACGGAGTGTGGGCCAAGGGTACTGTCAGGAGATTTGTGATGGCTTCGAGGATTCATTCCTTTGACAACATCTTCTTTGGTCATGGACGTAGTTGCCAAACAGGAGAATGATAATGGGTAGAGCTTGGGGATTGTGCTAGAGGTCTAAGAGAAGCCCGCTTGCGTTGCGTAGGTGCGTAGGACTAGAAGCCAATGGAAACCCACCTTTCCCCCTCAACCTGACCAGTGTTACCTTTGACTCGGTGACATCTGTTTCTAGAGGGAGGAAAGGAGGTGACTGGACCATCCCGGGAGATTCCGTGATGGCTGTTGAGGGGGAGAAGGAGCAAGAAGCAAAGATCTGGGGCTAGAAGAGGAGCAGCTGCGCTTGCCATGACCTCAATTTAGTGCAGTTACTGTAGGTGTGTTCGTTTCCGCGATAGCCCAGTAGGGGAAAACCTCGCATTACCGTACAGAGTCCGCAGCTGCACTACGCAAGTGTAAATACACATGCTTGTGCGTATGCAGAGTGCATGGAGATCGCTCTGCACCTGTGCGAGCGTACCTGTGCTGCACCATGCGCTGCAATGATAAATGTCAGTCATGCTTGCCAACCCATGATTCTGGCCTTCTGATTGTACTAGACCATCGCGGAAACGAACACAACCTTAAACTGAACCCCGACACTTCTTCTTTTTCAAAAGGCAATAACGTCATGATGCTTCTTCTCGGACGCCAAGAACGTCATGAATGTGCAGTGTTACTTGGCTGTCATTGCACCGGCCACTTTCGACTGCTGTCTATCTCCGACAAAAGGAAAGAGCGTCAAGCGTCTCCTCGCCACGGCAACAACCGTTCCAGTCTTTCGCTCTCATATTTCTTCTAACGAACCTTCAGCACTTTTCCCCAACAACATCACAACTACTCGCATCTCCTCCAAGATTTCGGTTGCTTGTTCTCATCGACGCATATCCAAGATTCCAAGGACACAACCACGCATTGACGCGACGGACTATAAGACTCAAACATCGGTAAGGTCTTTTCCTCTTTCTTTCCTCCGTTCCCTCCACTTTCTCCTCTGTGACTGCACGCCTAGCAAGCTCTAACCCAATTAGCCTGTCTCCGCCAGATCTTCAATCCACCTGCATCCAAACATGAGTTCCCAAGCCGACAATACCGAGATCGAACGCCTCTTCGAAGAGGCGTGGAACAAAAGCTGGTACGCCCGCTACAAATGCGCGCGGACGAACTTTGCAGGCGCCTGGATAGGGCCCTATGTTCCCGTCGAGATCGTTGACCTTTGGAAACGTCGCGACTGGCTGGACCTACTCCATGGAACCGGTGGAGTTCCGGCCGACAATACCTACCGCAGCATCATTGAGGCCTTGAAGAGCATGCCCGAGTGGGAGAAGAAGGTAACGCGCCACCTGTGTGGAACGGTCCCATTGGAAGCAATGCCATTGCGCGACAGGCCGGATGGGCCGTATTGGCGCGCCACACGCGCTTACAACATACTACACAAGGATGTTCGCGCTTTTCAGTCCCAGACTGTCAAGGACGAGACCTTGAGGTACGTTCCATGATTACCATCTCTTCAAAGATCAACAACCTCAGCTTGTCACTAACGCCTACACGATTCTGAACAGTGGCCTCTACGTCGGTCCGTACGCTACCGCACCTGGGGCCGGCGCCGACACACTCAAGGACGAGCCTCCCGTCACTATCGTTCCGGTTTCCGAAGAGCAGTAGATCCCGCTGCGTCGACCTCTTTCTCGCTCAAGCGAACATAAAGCCCACCATCTACGGCCTAGCTGCCAAGCTAGCGAAGGTCAACGAGCGGACAACAGTCAACACCAACTCCAAGCAGTGGGAGCAGCTGTCAAGCTTTAACTCAAACGAAGGATTCGGCAACATGTGCGGATTGATGGTCGTGTTTGATAATGAACAGGAATGCGGAATATGCCGTTATCCGGGCTGAAATGATCTTGGAAGACTCTTCAGAACACGGGGCTCACTTTACCAAGATGCAATTGGTCTTGAGAAAGGGACGTTGAAGGATGAGCGAGGAAATGCGTGGAAGCGGCTCCAGGTTACAAGGACGTAGAACATCACTATGCTGCCAGCATTTTCTTTAGAGCCGATGGAAAGCTTATTTGTCTAAGGCATTGAGATAGTGGTGCTTGGAGTTAGGTCTAAAGAAAGAACTTCATCTTTACATGCTTCGTGACAAGAGACTCTTGACTGCATTTGAAGGTCATTTTCTACATGAATGGAACTGGGAGACAATGATGAAACCTTTGGAATGTCACCACCTATACAGGTCTTCTTCTCAAGCTCAGAAGGAAATAAGTAAGGCTCAAGCAGCACACTCCCATGCTACCCACGACCAGATGATCCACGGAAACCACAAGCCTACCCACCTATCAGGGGCATCCTGCAAACCAGACCTTAGACCCCAAGACACAAGAATCTCCAAGCACACCTCCATCAGAACCACACAAGACAACAACCCCATATTTCCACAGCAAGGAGAAAGCCCAACAGCCATCATGAACTCCTACCCCTACCCTTCCTACCCCCCCTCTCCGGCTTCCGCAGGCTCTCCTTCCCCTTCTCATCCTCCCTCTCCCTCTCCCAGTCAGAGAACCCTAAGAATCACCGTCCCAGATTCTCCTTCCTACTCCCGCTCACGCTCCCGGCCCCCAAGCCCTAGCCCCATCTACCCTCCTACCTCTCATCCTCAGCACGAAGCCAGCATGGCCGGGTCAAACGAGAGGTTAAGGAGGAGACCGGACATCAAGACTTGGACGTCAAGCATGCTGGGGAGTTGGTTGGAAGGGGTGGAAGATCAACGTGACATTGAGGGCGAGACAGTGGCGGAGGGGGAGGCGGAGGGGTCTGGGACCCTGTCTGGGACTGAGGATGGATCTAGAGCAGGGGAAGAAGGAGGTGGAGCTGGAAGAGATGGGGAGGATGAAGATGGGGAAGATTGTTCGGGGGATCCTAGGGTTTGTAGTCGGTGTGGATTTCCCTGGGCTGCCCATGATGATGGCGGCAATTCTGGTGATACCTCTAGTATTCAAGAGGACCTCCACTTCACCGTCAAATTGTCGGACGTGGAGACATCTGCCAGTTCTCATGCTGGGGCTAGTGGTAGCTATGCGAGCCAGCAAGGATGGGAACATCCTGACGGTCGTCAGGATGCGGAACAACAATCTGAAACGCGCGATGATGGCACCTGTGATGATCAGGAATTGTTCCGCAAGGCTGTATACGGCTTGGAGGGTTTGAACAGATTGAGAAGCCCCAGGGGTAACGGTACCTCTGGCCAGCGTCTGTACAGCACGCCCAAGACGACCATTTGCGGCGCCTGCGGCAGAGATAGACAGCTTGAGCATGATTCTCCAGAGGTATTGTATATGCCAGACTCCCTGGAGCTTTTGGTAAGGGACTCGAATCTGACATGGGCGTGGAATAGGAACTACTACCGGGCAAGGTGTAATAGGCAGATGAAGAGTGGCGACGAGGAAAGAAGCTCAAACGGAGAGAATACGATAGGGCGCGATGCAGGTCCTCGTGATCATAGCCAAGGCAATGTATGGAGGTACGCTTAGCGGAATCTTGTGGTGTTCATGGAGCGTCCAGACGGACCTAACCAGTGCAGCCTACCTACCAGTGACCCAGACCCCGTCGGCTCTGTCGCTGAACAGTCGTCCCAAGCAGCTTCACGCGATGAAGAAGAATATGGGAGTGATGACAGGGATAAAGGGACCGAGATATCCAGGTATATCGACAGACTCCTTTTCTTTATGGCCCACGTTCTCACGGCTGATACTAGAGGCAGCGAATCCAGTAGTTCGTATCTCAATCCCTCCATGTCTGCTCCAGAACATACGCAGCAGGCATCGAGCAGCAACCCCAATCCAACGATAAAAGCCTGCTTCGAATATCTTGACCAGTGGGGAGGACTTCCTGGGTTCATGAACGCTTTCATGATCAATCCCGCCCGGACCGATGCCGTCTACCAGGCTGGCAAGCTGATTCTCGTACTCCGTGCCCAAGGAGCCTCCTTTGCGCGCCTTCGAAAGGAGCCCTGGGATGAAGAACTGCTTCACCTGGCGTCGGGGTCAATGTTTAGTCTTTGAAGGGCGGATGATTATGCTCGGAATAACTGGATTTGCGGTGTTTAGTTATTCAATGCTGGGCTGAAGGTCATCGGGAGTCTTGACCGTTTAGCTCTCGAATGGAAGGAATGTCCAGCGCTGGGAGTGCTGGGATGCTCAGCTCCCCATCTGTGAAATAAAGTCGCGGTAGATGTGTCGTTCATTTGAAGATCGAAACCAGCAGAAAACACAAGTGTATAAAAAGGAGAGGGTAAAAAGTGACAAAAAAGTTGTTGAAGCCGCACCCGGGCAGATTCGAACGAACCACTTCCTAGAAAGTGGCGGGCAGTGATCACAGCTAAACAGATGTGGCGCCCCATCTGGCAACTGAGCCAACCACCCTACGGTAGTTTGGTGACTGTACCTTCCAAATACACACCTTAAGTACCAGGTGCAGGAAGGTAACCGTATTGTATGGAGGAGGGATGAAGGTGTCAATGGGATGGAAGCATGAAACTCTTGAGTTTTGGAGGCTTGGTCAGTGGGAGCATCCATCCAATTCCAGTACCCCATGTTGCTTCGAGGAGCACCTGCAATCCCCTAAAACTCCAGGTCGTGCCCCTCCGCGGGAAACATGCACCTGCCCCATGCAGCGTTTATGGCCAAACGGGGCAATACTCCCCAAAGACACTCGCTCATTCGGCACGATGCCCAGCGTTCAGTGATGTTCTAAATTGTGTTACTTCGAGGTGATTTCACACAGTTATTCCAATTGCAGATGGATTATCTGATTGTTTTCTTATCATTCCTTGAGTGAATTTCCAAACCCAACAGCCAGGAAAGCCCGGTCAGGTTCAATTCAGGTCAGTTGCCCTAACACACGGGCAGCGTGATTAGCGCTGAATCTACAGTGGACTTATAGCACCCTTCAGTGGACATGGACCCACTTTCTGCTGCAGGAGGCGGTGTCATTGGGGATCCACTTTCCATCCTCCGCGACGGGAACTTCCCCTCTCCGCGTTTGCTCACGCCTTCCCCTCCTCCGCCCGGCTGTTCTTGAGGTTTTTTTCCGTCGACATTATCTCTTACTTTCACAAAAGGCCCGCGGGTCTGCCACTTCATTCCTTCGGCCTTCCTTCCACTCTTTCCACCCGCTGACTCTTCCCTTTCCATTTGTCCAATCCCAGCCATTCCCCTGCACAGTTTTCCCCGCATTTCCAACATGTCCGACTACGACGATGATTACGGCTACGACGACTATGATGACTACGATGGCGGATATGACGACGAAGGGTACGATTATGGTAACTACGATCACGGTGGATATGACGATCATGACGACCATGATGCTGGCGTGGATGCAGTAGCGGAGGAGTGGACGGGTTTTGCCGTTATTGAAGAGGTGGAAGGTGATCATGACCACGGTAGCGCTGTCGATGGCGGTGGCCATGAGGAACACACCGGTTATGCTGAGTACGCTCATTCGGATGATGGCTACCAAAGTGATGACGACTAAGTCCCCTACTACGGAGTGGTCTCTGGTGGTCCCAGCTATGTTCAAGACCACGATGATCATCCTGCATCGCGCTCCCAGTCGCATTACACTCCGTCTGCTCCTGGTGGTTCCGCAGGCTACCCATCATCTGCAGCGCATGGTGTGATGGTTGACTCCCAAAGTCACGGCGGGTCCTACATCCAACACCCTTCATCAAGAAGCAGCGGCGATCATTACAGTGGCAGCCACCATGGTTCTGGCACATGGAATCACGGAGAACAATATCAACGAAACTACAGTGCCGGATATCACGATCGTGTGACGGAACCGGCTTATAGGTAGGTTGGACTCACACATCAGAACTTGCCAATTTCTTGCCAGAAGTGCTTGTTTAGAAGGAGCCACATCACTCTAACAGTTGCCGACAATTAACAGGCTCGAAACCCAACTCAGCTACCAAACCCACTATCCACCTTCAGCTACATCCCACCACAATGGACACGGGGGGAGGCACATGTCGGACTATGAATACTTGCAAGCGTGGGGCGGAAGGCACAACTTCATGGCTTCCTATGGCTTGAAACCCGAACCCAGTGGGTATGAAGAGTCACAGGCAATCATGAACGCACTGAGAGACCGAGAAGCTCGAGGGTATGGCAGTAGCTACTACTCAGCTTCGACCACGGCATATTCTCCTCGGGTTCATCCTGCTGCAGCACGAAACGAGGCTAGAAACGACTACCTGAGACATCAAGGGTGGTGGTGAGATCAACGGCAGGACAAGTCTTACCCTACCAACTGAGCAACAGGAGTGGTAGGCGGACTTGGAGGTGGAGGGAAGCACATGTCACATTTCAAGCCAGTTCGTCTTTTACTGTTGCACTTCTTTGAGCCCTGTGATCTAGGTTTGCGCCACTGACTGAACTGCTCGTCGTTGCCTTCGATTAACCGTAACGCAACGTGGAAAGCAAATATCGGCACCTGTAGCGCCTCCTTTTGGCTTGCAGATCACTCAGGATGTTTTGGATCTACGATGCTCATACCCTGACAGAAGCTGCAGTATTTGAGATGAACTGCAGTCCTCCGGTAACCACGAAGTCCGTTCTCTTGCAGGGACGATGCAAGCACTCCTGGGATGGGAGGTTTTCGTGGGAAGCCAGTCCTTCTGGACTGAGGTATAAAGAACTGGTCCCCCCCTCGCAGAATGTTTTTTCTTTGACTTCTCTCTTCATCATTCACAGCCATTTTAGCCATCATCTTTGATATCTACCATCACCTACCTATATCATCATGTCTTGATCCAACTTATCCCACCAGCGATTGTTTTTCTCCCCTCACACGACAGGCAAACATTGCGTTCCCGCATAGCAAAGACGGTTGGACTACTCAACAGTCCAAATCCACCTCGACAGTCAGCCATACCTCAGCAACAACAGAGATGGTCAGACTTCGGTGACCGACTTCCGCCCCCATCGTCTCCATGATCCACGGGATTCTTCTTCGACTCCTCGAAACACACCCGACGTCTTCATTTCGACTATTCGGCCAGTCTCTTGTCCACAGAGACAAGGAGGATATAATACACTCCATCGCAAATGCAGAAGATGCATGCACAGTCATGGTCCCATCATATCGCGCATGGATGTCTCATCATGACATGATGTTCCAATTATTGACCCACCTGCCGCTTCCCAAGTCATTGGATCCGGATGAAAACATCCATGTTTGTTCTTCAACTGATCCCCTTGATGGCGATGTCCTTTTGGGGATGTATCAAAATGATACAGAGTACGTCTCCCATTCCATTGCCTCCAGTTCAACGGCTAACTCCGTTTGCATTTCAGACATAAGACGACATCCCATTATGCGCGACACCCTCTGCTGTCTCGAGAGTGAGAACCCTTGTTTTGCATTTGCAAAACGGCCCTCCCCATAAGGAAGCCTCTGTGGCGGCTTATATGGCACAACCCATCCAATTCTGTTACCCTCATTCCCAAGGAGCCTCCTCACACTTGTGTCCGTGCAAATGCTTTCAGGTACCTTACCTGCCTGCAACGATGGTAGAGGTAAATTCTTCCTTTTGAGTTTCGGTGCCCAATCACATCTGCTTTCATGCCTTCATCTGACACAATCTTACAACAGGAAGCATTGTGACATCCAGCAGATGAGCCAACCCGCCCCGCTCGCGTGGGAGAACCACCGAGAGTACGCATGTATAGCAGCCTAGCCAGCTTCCAATATCGGCTTTCGGACGGGCGAGGCCCGCAGAACCTCAGCCTTGAGGACGAGGTCAACGAGTTTATTCTCGTGTTTATTGTTCCGTTCGGGACAATAAGACAGACGAGTCGCCCATTGCCTACAGCCCAAGCAGCGAACCCGAAGCGAGCATCCCAGAAGAAGCGGGCATCACAGGCGTGCATCTTTCTCTGCCGACTGAGTTCGCGGGGTTGGAGGAGCACGGCACAGCGGAGGTCATACCACCTGCCACAGAAGAAGAGACATGGGAGGGGATCATCCAGCGGCACGTCATTCCATCGGAGGCTTTTGCTTCTTCGGGCGAAAGAACAAGACTTGTCAGCTCTCGGGCAGGCGTGGCGTGATGGAGACAGTGCCTATGAGCGGCAAATTAAGCAGCAGGAGCTGCAACAACAACGACGAGGACATCAACGACATTGGTTGAGAGTTCTCTGCCAGCATCGCTGGCACTTGGCGACCGGATCTTGGTCCAGCTCTTGGTCGAGCTCTTCTTCCTCGGAATCCTCTGAGGAGGACTGGAGAAGAAATCGAAGCAGACATGGCGGCAACACGGCGCTGGAGTGGAACAAAGATTACATACTTATCCCGCCTTTTCCGGCGTGCCAGCCCACGGATCTCTCTCTGGATCTAACGGGTGGCAGGGCGAAACTCGACAAAGAATCAAGCGTAAATACGCAGACGATGTATACTGTCCCATACCGGTCGCTCAAGTACTGGGGCGCCGAGTCCCTCTCTCTTCCCGGCGCACCGGCGCCCGGAGGCGGCCGCAATCCCGCCAACGACCAGGCCGGTCCTGGGGGCCATGTGACAATGTGAGCCTCGAACTCCATCAATTCCCTGCCCGCCAATTTTGCCTTCAAGATCTGCCGCTATATCATCCTGGGAGTTGGGCGTCCACGTCATCGTGCTCGTCGTTTGTACTTGTCTTGTTTGTTACGTCCACTCCCCAAGATGACATTTGGACGGAGATCATTTCAGTCGATCACTCGCGGCCCGCTCTCGAAACGGAGCGCAAGGCCCTCCCCTCAGGATTCGGACTCAGGGTACGGCTCGCTCCCTTCTTCCGGGGCCTCTTCCCCTGCGCTTCCTTTCGAAGGTGCTATCCCGCTCCTTTTTTCCCTCTTCCCAAGTTACCAAGCTCGCCGATCAGGACCAAAATGCGCCCGGGCACTTCAACCAGCAGGTCACAGCTGCACCACCACCACCCGAGCCACAGCCCCAAGTGCACCATGAGCATCAGGCCGGTGAGGCGCAGATTGTAAATGGCCTGGTTTACTCCCGCCCCGAGCCAGCCCCGGTGCCTCATGAACATCCACAAGGCAATAATTGTAATGGGCCGGGCAGGCCTCGCAAGAACGCGCAGGGCCCGAACGCTCCTACGCCTGTGGTTTGGCCGCCAACGGCCAAGTAAGTCGTCCCGAAGGACGACGAAAGCCAGATGCCGACCCGGATATACGAGCTGGTGCTCTTCTTCAAGTCGGAGTGTCTTAAGATGTGGCAGAAGAATCCTCGGGACTGGCTGCGCAAGGAGCGCGAGTATTTACGAGCTTACCCAGAAGGGTTCAAGTTCGGTTGCTGTGGTGACATAATGTCAGACAATCCTGTTACCCCCAATACCAAAACTATGGCCGAAGATTTGCTCCACCACCAACGCCAACGAGGCCTCGTCCTCGTCTTCCAAGCCGGTTGGAACCACAACTCGGAGGGCAGTAGGGTGGAAATAGCTACCTGAGTGACAAAGGTCGAAGTTGTGCAAGCAGGGGGGTTGAATGGGAATTGGGAATGCAATGTATAATGTTCCGCTCAGCAGTCGGCTGTTATCCAACGTTACGCCAGCCCAGAGACACGGGCAAAGTATAAATCTCTTTTGACGAAACACATGCTGGAAAGCCAGGAGGGCTTCAGATGGGTAAGGTAATGATTCCCATTGGCACTGGACATCCTGAACCTGACGGCGTGCATGGCTAACGGTTCCGAACGTGAACAGTGCACAGAGCCAGGCTGCGACAGCGGCCACATCCACGAGGGTGGCCTGGTACAACCTCCCCAGTAAACAGGGTCGGGTGATGCAACCACCCGAAGCACACCAATTTCAAACACCATTCGGCCTCCTCTTACGCAGCAAAATCCCGTCCTCGCAAGATCATGTGAGCCCAGGAGGGTCTCGGAGATTTCACAGCTCTGCTGGACCGTCTTCCGACGACGCCAGCACTGTCGTCTACCTTAACTTAGTGCGGTCCGGCTCAATTGGCCGGCTCCTGCATTGTTTCCGGGTTATTCCCGTCTCCGGCCAAATCCACGAGGAAAGTCAAGCTCCTGGGACTTTACCACAAGAGACGAGTGCTGTGTCATATGCGGTGATACGGCAGAGTGACCGGTGTTCACTCAGTGTAAATACGTCTACTGTGGTGACTGCTTCTACAACCTTTGCTCCAGCACCTTCTCAATCGGAAGCTGGCGAGATCGGGTCATCGGGTCGTCTGTCAGGTGCCCAAGCCATCGGGCAGCTCAACAGCACTTGAGAACTCCATCTGTGGCTGCACCCTCACCCTCCCAGAGCTCCAGGCATTGCTCAAACCCAGTATACATTGCCCCCTTCAAATTCCGCCCCCGTTGCTCCGGCATTCGCCGCTTTTGCCCCGGTAGCCGCCCCAAACTACCACGGCCTTTTGAGTTTAGCCCGGGCCAACAATTACCTGAGAACAACTAGACTCCTCTAGTCCCTTATATCCTTCTTGCGGGACGAGAGGTAATCGATGCTCTCGCCCAATTCGAATCCTGTACCTATTTCATTCTACGGTACAGGCAGAGCGCTTCCCTTGTTACTGAGATATACTCAGTAATAACCAAGGGCGTAAGGGCATTGGAGGGAGGCCCGCCTCGTGGTTAACTCCCGAGGAGAAGCGCAACACCTTGAGGGTATTGACAGTTGTTGGAGTTTTTACGCGGCGATGTGGCGGGGCGGCCCTGCGGTGGAAATCCTGAGGGCAAAAATTTACCGAGTTAATTGGTTCCTTTGAACAGGAGAACGGCAAGCAACGCGAGGGATTTGCGGATGTGCAGCTTGCTGGTGCGGCTGGACATACGGTTATTGTCGTCGTCAAGCTCAAGGAGTCCTCCCAACTGGAGCCTAGTACCCAGTTCATCACGGTTGTATAGGCACCACAACTCGCACTGCCGGATGGGCTAGAGCTTCAGTAATGACCTCTAGCCTCCCTTTACGATCAATAGCCGCAAACAAAAATCATCAGTAGCAGCGTCTACTAATGGGCCACCAGTTAACAACGCTCATTGTGGGTTCGGGACGGACAACAGCCTCCTAGAGAACTTTCAAACCACCACATCTCCAACCACTCTCACCCCAACCTCTGTGCCTATGGTAGTGTTCACCAAAAAGTACCGGCCTGTCTACCACCATGAAGTCCACATGCCCCCCGCCACCGGAAGTCTTCACTTCCGACCAGTTGGAAGAGTTTAAGATTGCGCACAATGTCATCATCTTCATAGCCTTGGACTTCGAAAAGGCTGACCACAGTGTCAACGACCGAATCTTGGACCAAGCCCGTCCAGGACTTTGACGATTGAATTCCGCCTTTTAACGATGACGCTCACGGGGCGAAAGGAGGGAGGAGCGGAGAAGAGCAGGAGCGGAGAAGGCAGAGGGCCGCGAAGAGGAGAGATAGAAGGAGGGCTCCTGCGAGGGTGGAAGCAGAGAAGACCGAGGTGATGGTGGAAACACAAACAGGTTAAGAAGCATGGTGTTCAGATAAGTAATTGTGGTATTGGTGCCGTCCCCATTGCCGACATGAGCGCCTTTTATCGCTCGCACCATACCCAGACGCAGGATCATGTAGCGTTGGCTCGCATTGTGTAGCATTCGCCGAGTTGACAGCAGAACTTCGAAACGCAGCTATGCCGCCATTCAACGCTATTCAAACCCATACGAACAGTAGTTGCTTCATAGAATAGCGTACAAATGTATGTCGGACCAAATAACCGTGAATTATTCCCAGTGTGCTTGATTCAAAGTGATTTGATCGACGCTGTCGTTGGCCGTTGTCTGTTGTGTTTGTTGTAGCTATTGGTGAACGTGTGCAAGGAAGCAGGTTGCCGGTTTCGGCTTGGGGCCTTCGGCCCTCCGGCATATGCATTAGGATGGACGGGATACCTCCCTATCTAGGAATGCTCGCCCTGCTCACTGCCGCCGTCGATGGTGTTTATATCTCTATCCTAAGAAGCAACCTACGGTAGAGGAGTCCAGGAAGGTGCAATGTGCGCATAGCGAGGAGGGGTATCCATGTAAGCATGTTGAAGCCATCACCGTCTCTTGGCTTTCTTGGCACACCAGTCGCTACGATCCACAGATGCACACATGGCTAACTGGTATATATACTCGGACTTCGTCCTCCTTTCTTGCCTTTCTCTCTCTTCAAGCAATCAATCAGCGGTTTGACCAACACATCGTCGCCACACGTGGTCACCTCCTCCGTAGGTACCTATGGTTCAACAATCCAGACTGAAAACCTGAGATTCCTGTACTGTCCCACCACTTATTTTCTTCTTTCTTCTTTGTCTACCACAACCATTTCCATCAATACGACCATCGCTATCTACACACAGCCAACATCAAGTAGATCGTCTCCGAGAGCACATTTCTCACCTCTTGGCTCTCGCATCCCTCTACCAAAACAGATTCACTATATCCACTATGTCTGACGACGACTGGGATGACGACTACGGTAGCGACGACGTGGAAGATGATGACGATCCGTATGATGATGATGACGACGACGGAGACCAAGAAGAAGAGGAAGTTGAAGAAGAAGATGTTGAAGAAGAAGATGTTGAAGAAGAAGATGTTGAAGACGAAGGTGTTGAGGAAGAGGATGTTGAGGAAGAGGATGTTGAAGAGGACACTGAACAAGAGGATGTTGAAGAAGACGATGTTGAAGAAGAGGACGAAGATGATGAAGACGTCGATCAAACGGGATACGTGGAGGAGGTTGAAGACGAAGAGAACGAAGACGAAGACGACATGGACCGAACGGGATATGTGGAGGAGATCGGCGATGACAATTGCTCTGATGCGGAAGGGTGAGTACTACATCAGCATCATCATTCATTAACTTCCTTTGCACCTCCATACTCATAACACCCTGTCACCTTTCCACCCACAAGGAACCGTCGTCAAGTCCTACCACTAATACTATGTTACATAACCAGAGAGGACGAGGTCGAGGACGAAGAGGAGGTTGAGGACGAATTCGAGCACTGCAGAAGCTCCGCCTCCGACTCTGATCAAGATGAGGACAATGACGAGGACCGTGAGGAGCGCGGCACGGGTTCGATGTCCAACTACGAATATACCAAGCCTTGGGGAGGAACGGGAGGGTTCATGGACTCTTACGGGATCGAACGGACGCCGGAGGGATATCAAGAGGCAAACGAATTGGTGGATACGATGAGGGAGGCTGCGGAGAGGGAGGGTGATGGTGGTGGGAGGAAGTGATAGGACGTAACGGTTGGCATGTCCTTCTGTGGCAGGTGAAACTTGATCTGCAGAGGTTGCCTCGTTGATATTCATGTCTCCTCGTTCCAGGAAGCTACAAGAGGTGCAAATGCCCGGAAAGGTGCAATGTGTGCATAACGAGGAGCGGAGGAGGGGTATTTAGACTTGGATTCCTGGCCCCTCCCACTCACTCTGCCTACTTTCTCCTCGTCAACCACCACTTCTTCCATCAAAACTCCCATCCAAGTCCTACACAGCCACCCAAAAATCGTGTCCAAGAGCACATCCCTCACCTCTCGCATCCCTCTACCACAATGTCTGACGGCGGCTGGGATGATGACTATGCCGACGACGGAGGCTACGATGACGACCCGTATGATGACTACGCCGGCGATGGAGGCGAAGACGGAGGCGGCTACAACGAAGAAGACGTAGGAATGACTGGGTATGCCGAGGAGGTGGATGTGGAGACAACGGGATATGCGGAGGTCGAGGAGGTCAACGATGACAACTACAGAGATGCTGAAGGGTGAGTACCTCTACAACCCTCGTCCCTATAACACTCCGTTCACATATCCTGGCCAAGCCTCCGTTACCCTCTGCCACTAACACCAGGCTACATATCCAGTGACAATGGCGGCGGCGACGATCACCCTAACGACAACGGAAGCTCCGATCCCAGTCAAGAGGACGAGGACCGTGACGATGACGATGGCAATGATGAGCGCGGTGGTTCGATGTCCAACTACGAATACATGAAGCCTTGGGGAGGAACGCATGGCTTCATGCGTTCTTACGGCATCGCGACTCGGACGCCGGAGGGATACCAGGAGGCGAAAGAGCTGGTTGAAACCATGAAGGAGATGGCGGAGAAGCATGGTGGTGATTTGAAGTGATGTACGTGATGGATCACATGTGAACGCTGAGGTGCATCTGTTGGGATGCAAGGGAATTGCCGAAGCGGTGTTAGTGAAGAAGATGACTTGATACAGTTAATGTGCATTTATCGGTAACCGAGGTGCTGTAATTTGGAAGTGCGTAGGTTGTCGTGCAACCAAGTGGAGCTGGGCTTCCACTTCTGTTCGTCACTTCAGGTTCCTCCAACTCGTTTCTCCTCAAGCCTTTACCTCCATGCTCCCTTTATCATCGCAAAGGCCTCAGTCCCGGACTGAATCGCGGCCCCTGCTAGCCATGGCAAGATAGTCGAAGGTTTCGCAAGCAACGAAGCCAGCACCGAGTTGGGATTCTTCCTTGACCAAAATACCACCCCTAGAGTAAAAGCCGTGAGGGTCAAAAGCCGGCTGATGGTATGGCTCTGTTTGACAATCTTGTTCTTTCCCGTTTGGCCCTGTGGTTATCCAACACATGTCGTTGTTTGTCAGCCAAATCATCCCTGTCCTCTTTCAACAGTCCGTTAACAGCAAGGCAAGACTTACACTAAACCGCCAATCCTTCCACGACGGAAACAAACACGAGTACCAGTAGTGGGCTTGGGACCACGGGTAGGCCGCCGCGTTCCACGGTTTCCTGCCGTCCACGGCACGGTTATACCAGCTGGCGCATCCGGTGGAGAAAACGGTGTCCTGTAGGGCGCGGTGCACCCATTGGACGTATTTCTCTTCTGCTTCGCGCTTCACTTCGGCCACGCTTCCCTTGCCCTTGAGAAGCGGCTCGATGATTCGCAGAGAGTAGTTGATGGCGTTTTCGGAGGCGATGAGGAATGAGGTGTGGCCTGTTGCTGTGTTTGGACCTGGAGGGGGCATGTCAGTATGTACCGCTGACGAGACATTCAAGAGGTCCAGAAGGGAAAACTTACCTCCCAACAGGAAAAAGTTCGGAAATCCGCTGAGACTTTCACAGTTGTACGCCTCAGCGCCGCCAAACGACTTCCAATGTTCATGGATCGTCTCTCCCCCACGACCGACAATCTCGCAGTCGAGGAAGAACTGATTCGTCTTGAAGCCATTGGCCATGACGATGACATCGGCCTCCACGATCTCACCGCTCTTCATCCTCAATCCATTCGGCAATATCTCCTCCACCGGCTCATCCGTCAGCCTCAGATGCTCGTTATGCAGGCTCTTCAGGTACCCAGAGTCGAATATCCTCCTCTTACAGCCGACCTCAAAGTCCGGGATCAACAGGTCATGATACTTCTCCGGGGCCGTCGCCCGCATGTACGCTTCCACCTGCCTCCGCCTCTTCTTCCGCCACGCCTTGGCAATCTTCCCGTCCCCAAACCCAATGTACTCCACCTCGGCCTTAACGAACGTCAGGAACCGCTGGATCTGCATCGTGCCCGGGACGTTGGCCAGCGTGAACATTAGCCAGAACGGCACCTTCTCATCGATCGCCGGATACACCCAATGCTTGGACCGCACCACCTGCGTCAGGCTCGCCGTCTTGTCCACGATGGCCGGCACGATCTGCGCCCCCGTGCACCCGTTGCCGAACACCACCACCTTCTTTCCCGTCAAGTCGACATCATGCCGCCACCTCGCCGAGTGAAACATGGGGCCTTCGAACCTTTCCGCCCCTGGGATCTCCAGGTCCCTCGGCTGATCAAAGTGCCCAACACCACTGTACAAAAACTGGCACTCATGCACAATCACCTGCCCCGTCTTGTTCTGCCTAATCCACATCCTCCACCTTCCCTTCTCCTCGATCCAGACGCACCGCTCCACCGCGGCGTCGAACGTCATCTTGTCGACCAGGTCATACTTGCGCGCCACGCGGTTGAGGTACTCCCACAGCTCGGTGTAGGTGGGCAGCACGCGCGTCCAGTTGGGGTTGCACTCGAACGAGAGCGAGTAGAGCGCCGAGGGCACGTCGCATGCGCAGCCTGGGTACTGGTTCACGTGCCAGGTGCCGCCGAACTGGGACTGCTTGTCGAAGAAGCGGATGTCGGTGATGCCGTACCAGCGCTGCAGAGTGGCGCCGAGGCCGATGGCGGAGAAGCCGGTGCCGATGCAGGCGAATTGGGAATAGGAGAAGACGGGATCTTCGGATGAGGAGTGGGATGCCATTCTTGTGGTGTTTTTGGTGCAAATCCGGATAGTGACGGCACTCAACGGAGGGAGGAAAGGATTTGCGATTCAGTGGAAGATGTTCAAGAGGAGAAGGAGGATGGATGGTCGAGATTCAAAACCCCAACTCACACCTTTAGGGTTCTACTGGAACGACAGTACGGAAATCCCAACAGAAAAACAGAACAAGCGGGAGACAACGTGGTTATCTCGCGAGAGACAAGACCAAGTTTATACGACGAGCCACGAGTCTGCCGTGCTTGGGAACACAGCGAGTGCATGCGCCTTTGGGCCAAAAAGGGCGTGGTAAGTAATTCTCCGCACGCCGAGCAGCGGCCCAATGGTGGGTGGTGACCGTGGTGGTGTCACAGCGCACTACAACGTCGGAGTCCGAAGTATCCAACAAGAAGTTTCAGAGCACCCTGGCAATCCATGGCAGTGCATTTCCTCATCGGATTCCTTCGTTGTTGTGTCACCGGCTCGCTTCCGCATGCCTCGGTTCTTTGTTCTTGGAGGAGGGGGGAACGCCGATCCCGTCATCAACTCCAACACGATGGTGTCCTCATCCCCTTATCCCGCTACTAATTGAGCGCTGACTCCGTTGGGTGGGACCTGGACGTCCAGTCGTTGTGGGGGATCTACTTGCCTAGACAGGCATCTCCCGCTGTAGCATCGTGAAATGGAGCACTGGGCGGGGGGTTAGCCAGGAACTGAAGCAAGAAAGAACATGGTGAACTTCTGATACCGAGCGTGGCTATGTATGCTGGGCGAGCCTGATATATCCACTGTGTTTCTTGGTTAAATCCACGGTACCCACATTAAAACCGCAGCGAAACACCAAGTGGCACGGGCCACGATACTTTCCGATTCACTTCCGCCCGAAGAATGATACTTGCGCTCGAAACTCACAGTCCCAATCCCTAACGTGGCTGACTGACTCTAAGCCTCATGATCCTCAAGCTTTATCCCTCCAGTCTCGACATCAACAACCTGGCGACCTTTGAAGTTGACCGGGATCTTCACAGTCGATTCCCTAGCCATCCGCAGCACCCACTCGGGAGCTCCTCTCTGCAACACAAGAGTCAATCAGTATCAGCTTTCAGATGTCTTGAACAGGACATGAAATGGCTCCGAAAGCTTACCAATGAAGTGAGATATCGCATAATCCCCGGAAGATAAATAGTGCGGCCATAACCGCTATACAAACTATCGACAATCTCCTCGCTCACCGTCCTGACATGCAACAGCGGAAAGATGAAGTTATTCTGTCGCGGATGCGACCCTCCCAGCAACGGCGTCTGGATGAAGCTGGGAATAGCCAAAGTGAGCCTCACTCGCTTGGCCTTGTGGACATGCTTGAGCTCCAGCTGGAGAGACTATGGAACGTGGAAGCAGGTCGGGTTAGTTACATAGTACCTTGCATCACCTATGGGCGGATATTGACATTTGACAGGCGACCAAATGGCGCTCAGCAGTCAGCTCACCTCATGCAACATCTGAACACCAGCCTTGGAAGCCGCATAATCGCCAATGTAAGGTGGCGGGATGAAGGCGCTCATGGAGCAGATGTTGACAATGTGTCCGTGGTTGTTCCTCACCATTTCTCGGAGGAACTCCTTGGTGAGCAAGAACGGCGCGGTTAGGTTCGTGCGCAGCGTTGACTCGACATCGCCGTAGGAGCCCTCCATGATGGTGAAGCCACGGGCGATTCCGGCGTTGTTGATCAACACCGTTGGATGTCCGACCTCCTTCCTGACCCGGGCCGCGATGGAGCGGATGACATCCGACTTGGTCAGGTCAGCTTGGTAGTAATGGATCTTGGCCCCCTTGGGGGGTACCCAGCTCAGCGGAGCGTAGTCGACAATGACGACCATCGTCCGCGGATTCCGCTCCAGCAAACCCTGAACGACATTCTGCCCGATACCACTGCTGCCTCCGGTAACCAGGACGATTTCCTTGTCCCAGTCCCACTCGCCGTGGCCGGGGGAGGTGAAGTTGTTGGCGAACAGATGGGTGAGCTGGTCGTTGGCGGCGAGGGTGGCGCCGGCGACACCGACGCCCGTCAGGTAGCGGCCGATGTCAGCGAGCTTGGACAGGTCGACCAGCTCGTGGAGTTGCAGGTCCCGGTAGTGCTCCGGGTGCTTCTCGAACCAGGCGATGGCGGCGGCGATGGGAAGGGTGAGGTAGGGGTTGAGGACGGTGCGACGGACTAGTCGGCCGACGTCGTCGATGGTGAGACCTTCGCGTTTGATGGAAGTCGGCATTGTGTTCCCTTCTTGTCAAGATCTTTTTGTGTTAGTGTTTGACGGCGTGGTGGTGGTGTTGTGTTAGTGTTTGTGTCCCTATGTCGTTACCAGCAACGGTGTTAGTGACGGGAACGAAGATGTGATGAACGGCAACTCATTTCTGGGCCAAAACACCAAGGAAAATCAGATGAACCACAAGAGGCCTTCGTGTCGTATCGAGCCTAGGCTATGAGGGGTTGTGAACATGCGGAAATTGCAGGTTCATGATGATCCCCTGTTGCTCGTCGTGATAGGATGGCTAACAAACTCCGCGATGGCACGCTAGTGATGGTAATAAATGGTGTGGGCCATCGTTCTGGGCGTTCAGGGTTCCCCGCAGGAATTGACCACTGAGCGTCCGTCGGGATCAACCCGTTAGGAACGGCGGGGCCTGTGGGGTTGAGCCGGCCACTGGTAGATGCAGCTAAAAATGCCCTGCTGATGCACCCCTCAGGTACCTTCCACACCACCAAAACAAGTTCTCCAAATCAACAGCTGCAAAGCCGGCAGCCAACCGAGGCTACCTGACCAACTTCCATGCCGCTTCTTGGACCCGGGACGGGTTGTTTGTCAAGCGTCTTCGTTTGAATTCTTCAGTTGTGATGTTGTCCATTTTAAACCATTGACTTGCCCATTCAAAATGTTCCAACTTACGTAGCAGTGCGACGTTATCTTGATCAACATGGTGAGTATACAGTCTGGTCGTATGAAGCCATCTCCATGTTAATCGTCCGAAGGGGGAAATAAATCAACAACAGGAGCGGATGGCTAACCAACCGCGACATGGCAAAAACAGGCTCGCACACTTCGCAAAAACCCTCTGAGGTTGTGGGAAAGACTCTACCTTCTCGCTCACCTGCTCACGATCGGTACGTTCTTGTCCCCCTTTTTTTTTTTTTTTTTTTTTTTTTTTTGATTATTTCCCTTGCCTTCCCTTTGTCATATGCTCCGACGACCGACGCAAGCAGAACACTGACATATACACTCCCCAGACGTCGCCCATCTGGCTCTCAACCTCGTCACCTGCGTCGGTCTCGCCGTCCTGCGCGGGATCCCCATCCGCCACTACTTCAAAGTCGCCTACAATCGCTTCGCCCTCGGCCGTCTCTCCCCTCGTGAGATCCAGCACCTGAGTCCGCCGACCGCCACCATTTACCGCAAATGGATTGCCTCTACCCGCGCTGCTGCCCAGGCTCGCATCGACTCCGGCCACGCCACCCCCGATGACCAGTACATCCTCGACCACCTCCATCCGCACGAAGAAGTCCTTTCCGACGGCGAGTCCTCCATTCTCTGGGTCGGCGACCGCCGCCACGCCTCCAAGTTAGTCCTCTTCTTCCACGGCGGCGGCTACATCGCGCCCATGCAGGATGGCCACCTCGAGTGGTGTCTGCGGTCTTACATCCAAGCCGGACGGCGCGGGGAAGGTCAAGGTCAGCACGTTGCCGTCGCCGTGCTGCAGTACACGCTCGCCCCCGAAGCCCGCTATCCCGTCCAGCTCACGCAGGCAGCCGACGCGCTGGCGCACCTGCTCAAGCTGGGCGTGCGGCCGCGCGATCTGGTCATCGGCGGCGACTCGGCCGGCGGCAACCTTGCTGCGCAGATCATGAGCCACTTGTTGCATCCGCACCCGGACGCCAAGAAGGTTGCGCTACCCCACGGAGAGCGGATTGCAGGAGTGTTTGCCGTTAGTCCGTGGGTCAGTGCCAGGACGAATGATCGGAGCATGAGCGATAATGCGCTGATTGATATGCTTTCGCCGGCTATTATGGAGAAGGCGAATCACGAGCTGCTGGGTAATCATGAGAAGTATAATGCCGAGAAGAAGAGGGGTCAGGGGTGGGCTATGCCGGCGGATGTGGACACGGGAGCGTGGTATAAGGGCCTGGGCAAGTTTCTCGAAAGGGTGTATGTCACGGTGGGAACCCAGGAAGTGTTTAGGGATCAGAGTATTGTGTTGGCCGAGGGAATCAGGAGGACAAATTCTGATATAGAGGTAGTGTTGGAGGAGATGTATGACGAAGCGCACGACTTCATCCTGTTGGAAGGCGGACGGAAGGAGGATGGGGACGCCACTAGACGGATGAGGAGGTGGGTTGAAGGGGTGTTCTGGTGAGGCAAGGGTCTCTTGGGACACAGGTTTGAGGGTGCGGAACAGAGAACAGAAAGGTGGTGGACTGGACCCACAACGACAAGCGAATGGAGGGAAGGCAGGAGAGACTACAACGCAACAAACAGTGATGTACATCTTGGATAGGAAGGAACTAATATACAACAGGAAGTTCAAGGTCCTCAGGTGAAATTTACAGGGGCACCTATTGGAGTGCATCTGTGGAAGCCACGACGGAAACGCGGTACGAACCTGGAAGTCTGTATGAGGGGGAAGCTGCCCACCTGTTGCAAGAGGTCAATCTTAGGTAGCATCAGAATCTGAAGAAGAGGGAAGAAGGGAAACACCTACAGCTTTGAGGTCAAACGACTGAACCAGTCGAGAGAGGAGCAGAAACAGACTATTCTGGGCAAGCCGATACCCGACACAGATTCGTCTGCCACCACCAAACAACCACAAGCCGTGGGCAATCTTCGTCTCGTGGCCATCCAACCAGCGCTCAGGAAGGAAGCTGTCTGGGTCCCGGGCCTCCTCGCCAAGAGCAGTCATGTTCAGGACAAACCCCAGTTCCAGCGGGAAAGTGATACTGTACCCCTCAAAACTCAAAGTCCTTCGTCGAGGTATGATCCGGTGGAACGGGAATGATGGGTCGCCACCGCATCACCTCCTTCGCCATTGCGCAGATGTAGAAAGGTCCGGGTGGTAACCAAGCCGTTATAGGCTTGGTCCGTGGCATCAAGCCAAGGCATTGAAGTGGGTTGAGAGCGTGATCCGTAGCCGTTTTTGGGGCCTTTTCACCCGGGAAAAAGGTACTTCGGGTGAAAAGGTTGCACGGACCAATTTTCACCGGCTTTTTCACTGGGGTGCCACAAGCTCTCTCGGGGTTTTGGGTGAAAATGGTGATTCTATTGTTTTGGCGTTGGAGTTGGGCTGGTTATAGCGGCTTCAGCACCTTTTCAGCGCGTTCAGTGGGTGATGCAACTTGAAAAACACCCTTTTTTCTTTTCACCGGGTGAAAATGGATGAAAATGGATGCGAGCGATTTGGTTGGCTAAAAGCTTAAAAAGTGGGCTATTTCTTTTCACCGGGTGAACAAGATGTGTAACCCGGGTGAAAAGGTACAAAAGTATAAAAAAAGGTATGGAACACGATTTTCACCGGCCATTTTCACCCGCTGAAAATGCAAAAAAAAAAATCGCTACGGATCACGCCCTGAAGAACAAGAGCCGCTCCAAGCGGCTCCACTTGTCTTCTTAGCAGCGTGGTGGAGCAAGGAGGTTGATGTTGTTGTAGATCGCAGCTTGCCAAGTGCAACACCATCCCCAATCCGAGATGAATGTTACCTATCACAACCCACTTCATATGATTGGTCAAGTGCCCCAACCGGTGAGTCTGGGGAAGCCTCGGTCTTTGAACTACCCCTCAACCGGGGGTTAGATAGTTTGGGGTTCCCTAGCTTTCGGGATAGAGCCGACAGCTCTCTTCCTTGCTGTCACTGGTTGGTGGGACGGAGTGAGATTGAAAGCTGACCGTATGGCCTGATGCTTGACACTGGATTGGTCGATCACAGCGAGATCAACTACCTCTAGAGGAAGGCACTGTGTTGTGATCAACGCCCTGCTATAAAGTCAATGTGCGTACCGCAACAAGGGGGGGGTTGGCAACCCTTCGACTCAACTCTACGGTTACTTGCCAGAACATCTCGTTCAACAGGACAACAGTCAAAATGGCGTCTGAAACTGCTGTTTCCACTCTCACGATGCCTAAGCCGGTGGACTTCCCGCCGCTTGCTGGTGATCCTGTCAGCCATGAGAGCTGGAAGACACTGATGTGTATCATGGACGCAGTTGCCCCCTCGATTCAGCGAGCAGACTCTCTTCCATCTACCTCGGCTGAGAACGCAAGGGCGTCAACTGTCAACCTCTCCAACGAAGACTATCAAGCTTTATTGGCATCGTTGAGGCAGTATGCTGCCCCATCAGAAGATGCGCTGAAGCAGCAAGACCTGTTCGAAGCCTATCTTGCTGAGAGGCCATCTGAGAAGCCAGTCTTTGAGACGTTGCTCAAAAACATCCTCTCACACATCCCGCTGGCCAAAAAGCGCAAGTTGGAGATGGTTTTGTCGCTTCTGGGGTAAGAGACGCCGAACTCATAGCATCAGCTCGGCGGCTTGCTAACAGAGGATAATACCACAGCACCCGCGGCGGTAGTCTCCTCCTAACCGGCTACGTCACGCCTCTCTCCTCGCTCTCCATCTCGGATCGCACCAAGATCCTGCACTCCTGGCGCACCAGCGCCCTCTACGCCCTCCGCGGGCTCTTCAAGACCTTCACCACCCTCGGCAAGCTCGTCCACGCCCGCGCCAGCGCCTACCACTCACCTCTCACCGGCTTCCCCACGACCCCTCCCTCCTGGGTCGCCAACGCTTCCTTTCCCTACGAATTCCTCGACTTCTCGTCTGCCTCTTCATCTCCCGGCAGCAAGGCCGGTACCATCGAAATCGACACCGACATAGTCATCATCGGCTCGGGCTGCGGCGCCGGCGTCGTCACCCATCGACTAGCCAGCACCTTCGGCCGCAACCTACGCGTTCTCGTCCTCGAAAAGGGCCGCCATTTTGACGCCTCCCACTTCCCGCTCTCACAAGAGGTCGGGCTCTCGTCGTTGATGGAAGCGGGGGGCGTGATCGAGGCCGAGGACGGCAGCATCACGGTCACGGCGGGCGCGTGTTTTGGAGGAGGCGGCACGGTGAACTGGAGCGCGAGTCTGCAGACGCAGCACTTTGTTCGGAAAGAGTGGGCGCAGGACCGGAAGCTACCGTTTTTTGAGAGCGAGGCGTTCCAGGCTTGTCTTGATCGCGTCTGTGGGTTCATGGGTGTTTCTGACCAAAAAGTGGTGCCGAATCATGCGAATAAAGTCTTGTTGGAGGGGGCGAGGAGGTTGGGACTGGAGGCGAGGGTGGTGCCGCAGAATTGCAGGGGGGAGGTGCATGAGGATGGACATTGTGGGATGGGGTGCTGGAGGGGGGAGAAGATGGGGCCGGTTAATGGGTGGTTTCCGGAGGCGAGGAGGAGGGGGGAGGTGCAGTTTGTGCAGGGGATGAAGGTTGATAGGGTGCTTTTTGGGAAGAAGAAGAAAGGAGGGAAGGGGAGGAAGGTGGCGGTGGGGGTGACCGGGATGTGGGCCCCGGTTGGGGGAGGTGGGAAGAGCGTCAAGGTGGTCGTGAGGGCGAAGAAGGTGGTTGTTAGTGCTGGGACGCTTTGGAGCCCGGTTGTGTTGATGAATAGTGGGATTTCGGTAAGTGATTCCGTTCAGGAAGATAATCGGAGGGTGAGAGGGGACCGGCGATACTGACTTTGGGAAACAGAACCCTCATCTTGGGAAGAACTTGAAACTGCATCCCGTTTCCTTTGTCACGGCTGTGTTTGAGCACGAGACCAAGCCCTGGGAGGGTAAGCACACCTTGGCCTTGTCCAATATGGTCATCAATGCCGAGTACTAACGAATCTTCAGGTGCCTGTCTCACATCGGCGATCAACAGTTTCGAGAATCTCGATGGCAAAGGCCACGGCATCAAGATCGAAGCCCTCTGCATGCTTCCCAGCTTCTGCCTCACCTTCCTCCCCTGGGTTTCCGGACTCGACTACAAGCTCATGGCAGCCAGGTACCGGCACCTCAACACCTACTTCAGCATGGCCCGTGACCGTGACAGTGGACACATCTACCGCGACCCCGAGACCGGAACCCCCCAGGTTGTGTACACGCCCTCAGAGTATGACCGGGGCAACCTCATGGTGGGAACCGTGGCCCTGTGCAAGATCCTCTACGTCCAAGGCGCGAAGGAGATCCATCCGTCGCTCCCCGGCTTCCGACCCTTCATTCGCTCTTCTACTACCTCACCACCGGCGTCGTCTGCTTCTAGCGATTCCCTCGCGGGCATGGACATAGACAAACCCATCACCGACCCGGCATTCCTCGCGTGGCTTGCCGACCTCAAGGCCCACGGCAACAAGCCGCCGGCAACCACGTTCGGGTCTGCCCATCAAATGGGAACCTGCCGCATGGGAGCGACGGCGAGCGAAGGCGTGGTTGACCCGAGGGGAAGGGTGTGGGGCACCGAGGGCCTGTACGTAGCGGACGCGAGCGTGTTTCCGAGCGCGAGTGGTGTGAATCCCATGATTACAAATATGGCGATTTCGGACTGGATCGCGCAGGGGATGTGCAAGGAGTTGGTGGATGAGGGCGTGGCTGTTCGGGCGGGAGGCGATGTGATGGCAAGATTGTGAGATTGTGAGATTGAGAAGATTGGAAAATTGGGAAATCCTTGGGTTTTGCCGAGAGTCGGGAGTCATGCCGGTACAATCATAAGCTGATGTTTTAACGCATTCAGTCATGGAAAGCGCCAGTGGTTTAGTGGTAAAATCCATCGTTGCCATCGATGGGCCCCGCGTTCGATTCGCGGCTGGCGCAATCTTGTTGTTTTTTTAAGGATTTTCCTGTGGAGTTCCTGCCTCTTCAATGCAACAGGGAAGGTGCGGTGCGTTTAGCCAGTAAATTCGATGCAAGTACCGCTGTAATTTTTTGTCTCCAACAACCCGCCCTAATATTCTCCGAATCGCCTTCTTTTTTTCTCCTGAACAACTCTTTTCTTGCATCTGCAAACCATTCCGCCTCATATTCTCTTCCTTCGACTCGCAAGATATTTTCTTCCGGACATCTCTGGCTCGGTCTATACCAGTCTATACCAGCACAATGTCGACTTCTCCAGTCACAGTACATACAGTAGGAACCCCTGCTAGCCAGTTATCTCCCTATGCATCAACCAAGCTGACAACGACGAGAAGGCCTTCGAGGTCCCGCTCATGAGCCAAATCTACACAAGAGCCACGAGGGTTGCTCGTCTGGCTAGGCTTGCTACCCCGTCCGGGTGAAGGGCCGCATAGGGACTCGTGTTTTTTATGTACCTTCGCAACAAGGTTAGGAAGCTTTTCTGGGCCCTCGTATGCTGAAGATGAATGCGGGTTCGGGCAGGTTGTGGCTATGGTTGCTTGGATATGCCGCTGCTTGGACAGTTTTCTGCGATAGTCGTGCGTAAGTACCCCTCTCTAAGCAACCCAGATAGCTCTGTGTTGTCTCTCACGGATTGCGTTCCTTCCTCTTCAAGACTGAGGTCCAACTAACATCCGGTGTTACGCAACTCACCAGGTCAACTAATCGCCAAGCCATATCTCATTGACCGCGCCCGTAAATGGCTCGAGCCTGTCCCGGAAAATCAAAGGCGAACACCTTGGATCATAGCCAATGCCCTGCGGAAGAAGCATCCCCGGGCCGAAGAAGTGCCTTTATCACTAGCCTCGCGCCGTTCTACGCAGTTACGACAGCAGCCAGTGAAAACTTGGTAGCAGTAATGCTACGAATATGCAGGGGCGTCAAGCGACCCGGTCTGACGCATAGTTTTCTGCTCAGTAGGTTGGAGCATCGACGAATTCATCAATAGACTACATCTACAGATACAGTGGATGACAAGAAGCAAACCCAAGTCAATGATGATCCATCGGGACCACAGGCCGGCTGATGTGCCACTGAATCATCATTCTCATCATGCCTCAGAACGACAGCTTGTCTAGTGGTACATTCTGTTTTCATAGATTTCTTTCCGAATTCTGGACTTTCCTTCTTCACTTGAATGTGTTTCTCTCCAAACGACTCCTGCCCGACACCCAAGAACAAAGCCAGTTTACACGTCGACTTTCAATACCTATCCTTGAGAAACCATACCACGCATGTCTTTGCAGAAGAACTTTCGGCCTTTGACGGACATACCTCTCATATATCACGGCATCTTTCCTCCCTTCCCAGGTCAACAATGGATACCTCTCCTTCCATCCTCCCGCAATCACCACGTCCAAGCTTCTTCCGCACCCGGCTAGGAGAGTTTGTGTTGCTCTTCTTTATCCTGTACTACACGCTAGCTGCTACCATCCTCCTGTTCATCGTGCACGACCGCCCACGATTAGAGGAAATTTTTGGAGGTAAGGCCTTGCTTCTACTCCTGCCAACCCATTACCTTAAGCGCTGTTTCAAGGATATAATTCTAATGGCTAACAGACCAAACTCTGGCTCGTTTTGCAGCATCCAACATGTCTAGAGGTACCCACCTCCACACCCGCGGCACGCCCTCCCTCTCCGAACCGTGCCTGAAGCAAGAGCGAACAGCCACCCTCCTCGCCCCCTTCGCCGGTTTCGTCGCCGCCGACCAGTGGTACGCGCATCACTGGATCTTAGCTGTGCTGAAAAGCCAGGTGATCATCTTCATCGGGCTCGTATGCTTGGGGCTTTGGCGTCATGGGAGGGACTTTCAGGTGTGGGGAGTTATGCTTCTTTCGTGGCTTATAAGGGGGTTGATTGCGCTGGCGGGGTGGTGGGCGGTTGATTTGGCGTTTTGGGTTGCGGGGGGGATTTATGGGACGCCTGGGTGTCCGGTGAATGATGATGGGGATTAGTTCGTAGGTCGGGGGAAGTGGAAGGAAGGATTCCGTCGGACTTTTGATCTTTCCGGAAGGGAGTGGGTGTCAGCCGGTGCAAGCCATCAAATGCGTAATATCCCTGGGCGTTGTTGGTTGTAGCGGAAGGGAGATGCTAGACGGATGCAAACAGTTGTTGGGCGGCGTGGGCGGAAAGCACCAACTGCGACTCCCGTCTTGGTCCCGGACCGGTTGATGACAAAGGCGCGGATGGGAGGCATTCCCAGGGCCAGTTGGTCCCAGAACAACGGTTGACCAACAAGAACAAGATGAGCCAACATCAATATGTTTCCAACAAGCTCTGACAGCCGATGGGCTTTCTCGCAGGATCCCAACTTCACGTCAAGGCATAAAGGGACAAAACGCCCATTTCGTTTACATGGCCATGTTCCGTGATTCATGCGCATATCACGTCCCATATCCCGCCCCTTCCGTTTCTGGTGTTGTTCAAACCACAGGGAGGACCTCTCCTCTCTGTCTCTTGGAAGTTGCGTTCCTCATCGTCCCATTTTCTCGACTGCCCACATGTCTCATTTCCTTTTCTCTCTCTTCTACTTTTTTCCACAGCTTTTCATACTCCATCCAATACGCATAGCTCACGACATATTTTGACCACATTGTTTTATGCGCCTGGTCTTGGACTCCTTTTTTTTTGATCTTACCACCAGTCACTCACTCACTCACTCGGCCTCAAGCCAGACCATAAACATCATGATGGGTAAGGGCTCGCCTCTCGTCGCCAACCACGCACCGTGGCCCCTTCTTAACTCGGTCCCTCGACGGTTGAAGGCACTCTGGCCCTTCATCCTCCTTTTTCACCTCCTTCCGGCATCTTGATCATCGCCCTCTTGATCTTCATCCAGAACACCGCCACCCAACGCTATGGAACTGCCGACGGTGACAACATAGACCTCATCCTCGCCAACTTGCCCTTTCCATCACCCTCGACATCCACCTACCCCTTCCATTCTGTCAACCTCCCTGACCACGCATCCAATCTTTCCAAGCGCTGGGGGCACTTCGACCGCCTCCCCACCACACCCAAATGTTACCGTCAAGAACGCACCGCCGCTCTGATCTCCCTCTTTGGCGGTGGGCTCTGGGGCGCCGACCAGCTGTACGCGGGGAACCTACGGTTTGGACTGACACGACTGCTGCTGCATGTTTGGGCGTGGTGTTCGGTAATCGCGGCGAGTATTGTCTCAGGGGCGAACGGACTGGATGGGAGTTCGAGGGTTCAAATAATCTGTACGGTTGTAAAATGGCTGGGAATTTTGACGGAGGAGGGTGTGTGGATTTGGGCGATTGTGGATTTGGTAAGGTGGATTATTGGGGGATATTATGGGACTAAGGGATGTCCTGTTTGAGACTTTGAGGGGGGAAAGGATGGGTGAATGTGACTTGGTTGTGAATGATGGAGGGCCTCTTGGACTACTTGGGGTCAACAGCGAGGATCCAAACCCAGGGGCGTTGGTCTGAGGTGAGGCTTGAGGTGTATCAACCATCATGAAGGCCATGCGTAGGAGGTGTTCATGAGCAGACAATGATAAACACAGGTCTGACTACCGATTTGTCATGCCACGCAGCTAGCGAAAACCTTTCATCCCGGCTGCCAGGCCAGCAACGACGCTAGAACAAATCCCCTTCGGTGAGCCACAATTGACATCCCAATACATCTCGAGACGCTAATCATGTATCATCGAATAGATACTACAGCCACACGTGTGTCTCTATATGCCACCTCTCTATGTCCGTCCACGAGTCCTTAAATGCGACTTCGCCTCGCTGTCTGCCAGTGTTCAGCAATTCCTGCGACAAGAGTATATCAAGACCTCCGTACACCTGAGTTATCGCCCAAATGATTGTATGCGTTCCAAGCCCTGAAGCATCACAACATGGAAGCACAACCACTCATTGTCCGCCCTATATGGTATCGTCGCCGAATCGACCCCTGGCGACTCATGGACTTTGCATGCCCTCTCCTCGTCGTCATCTACTTTGTCGCGATCGTTGTTCTTTCCATATCCGGCGTTTATGCCACAAAGACACGTGTTTCCGATCCAGGTAAGCTGCAATTTTCGTTGATGTCCATCAAGCACACTCCACTGCCACATGAAAGCGTTCAGGTTTAAGTGTCAAGCGTGCCCGTAAGCTAACACCAGTGAAGACCCTTCTACATCAACCCAAACTTCTGAGGACAACCTCATCACCTTACAACAAGCCTACCAAACCCTCCAATGCCACACCCAACAACAAACAGCCACACTATTATCCTTGAGCCCCGCCGGCCTCCTCGGAGCCGACCAAGTCTATGCGGGAAACATGCTGCTGGGCTTGGGCAAGTTGTTGGTAGGAACCACGGCCTTGCTCACATGGATTGGGTTTTGGGCCATCGACAAGGAGAAATATCCCTTGTGGGTGATGGATCTCTTGAGCTTGACTGGGGCCCTGACGGTGGTGTGGTTGTCGTGGGGAGGGTTTGATGCGATGGTTTGGGTTTTGGGAGGGGTTTATGGCGTTCCTGGGTGTCCGGGTGCTTGAGGGACTTGGTGATCGAGACTTGAGAGGTGCACTGGGATCCGTCTGGTGTCGCCTCTCGCCTGTTGGGGGATATTCGAGCTGCCCATAGGTTGGTAGAGGTAGCAAATTGGAAACAGAGAGCGTTGTGTTCAAAAAGGGCGGGAAAAGCAGGACTTCGAAGCAGGAACCCAGAGCATGAAGCTGAGAATAGTTGATGCAAAAATCTTGTTGGGCTTCAGGTTTGTGGACAAGCGAATGGTCGTAAGGATAAACCGAACACGTCACGGTCAGTATATCAGAATTTGGGTATACTCGTCACGCATCCATGCGTCTTAATTATACCTTTGAACCCAATTTCTAGGGAGTTCGTGGATCGGAGAATCCATAATGGACCCTGACCGATGTGTTTCTAGATTATTGTGATCCCTATCACAGTTTTGTAACGGCCTTTCCCAACCACAACGAGCGGTATTGGACTGTAGGTGTTCGGTTTGTTCTTACGACCGCTCGACAAGGCAACATCCGGAGTCCAAAACATCGGTGAAATTTAACTGGGCTTATCTCATCTGGCCCGTCATTTTCAGGGGTAAAGTAAACAAATCGCCCAAGGTCGGTACAGGTACACACTTGGTGCGTGGTGTGTAGCATTACTTTGCATTGCTTACTTATGCCTTTATCACATCCCTGTTATTCAACAATCTTCCAATGGCTGGATGGCCGAGCGGTCTAAGGCGCTAGACTCAAGAACAACGTTCTTCTGCACTCAGTGCGATGTATTCTAGTATCGCAAGATGCGTGGGTTCGAATCCCACTCCAGTCACATATTTTTTGCTTTATGTTTCTCCTTTTTGCCATTTTGTTCGTGGTCTCAGCGACGGGATGCTTCAGCTTTTTCTTGAATGGATTGTGATTGAGCAATGACCGGCGTTGTTTGGGAAAACGTGGAATTCCAATTGAAGGGACAGGATATTAGTGCGGACGCTGCAATGTCTGTTTGTGCACTAACTCGGGCCACTGTACTATATAATTCTAGTTGTTTCCCCCGCACCGGCAGCTCCACAGAACATTCTCGTTTGGGTCGATGGGAATGTCCTCTCTTTTGGCTTCTCACCGGATGTTTTCGCCTATAAAATCCCTGTTGCCACTAAAAAGCTGCGAGAAAGAAGACTTTCACTTTCGTCAATCATCCCAACACGGGTTGGGCCAAAGGCGCTGCCTTGGACCTTGCTCCAGCTGTTTGAGCCAGGTCTTCTACGTCCAGGAACAAAAAGCGGCTTGACGTTGTACTACGGCTTGCACTTCCAAAACGCCTCTTTTGCGCGTTCCTTTGCCTTTGCACGAAGCACGGTGTTTTAGACACGCTTGTATAGCTTATGCTATTAGACCGTAGGTATATCTCCATTCTCGTCTGTTCAACCGGATTTATTTGGGCCATTCAACGCTTTTATCCCATGCGGTCTGGCTTTCATTCCATCCGAAGAGCAATTCAAGCCCCGAAGATTCTCTGGATCAACCTCGGCGAGCAGTGTCCATCATTGCCCAGCATCCAAGGGGACTGATCTATGTTAAAAGGGGGCGGAAATGCATGTATCTACATGAGACAACAGTGGTAGCTTGACCAAACGGTAGCAGGCTATTTCCCGTCGTGTTTGGGCGCCGGTGGTGGTAACTGACGCGGAGGTTCCTGTGACGGCATATTGCGATAGTAACCGGATATGTGGTGCGGATGAGTGGGATAATTATCCCAACCGTTTCGCTGCTTCAAAAAGTTGTCCACTCGTGCCTCTCGGCCCAGACCGGCCGTTTCACTGTACCGTTGTCGCATCTCCCTGCTGATAGCGGCGTGCTTCTGCTCGTGATCGTCCAGAAGAGCGAGGCCGCTCTGTACACCCTGCGTAGCGTGCTGCCAGCTGCCGATAATGACGAAGAAGGAAACGATGGCGACGAAGGCGCCGTTGGATACGAATATGGGTTTTTGCTGCTGACCAGTACCTCCCGACTCTTGCCCATTACGCCATTGTTCCCAATCCTCCCAAGTAGCATTCATGCTCGCATTACCGGGGCGGCGGTGCCAGGCATTGTGATTCGAGCGGACGTCGTCGTTGCGCAGATCCGGATGGTTGCTCCAACCAAGATCGTAGAGATCGTACATGCGGCGCTTTTGCGGATTGCTTAGAATATCGTTGGCGGCGACGACGAGACGGTAGCGCTCAAGCTTGGTTGGGTGAGAAATGTCGTGAAGCCCCGTGTGGGGGTGTCGGTCCGGGTGGTAAAGCTTCACCAGCTCGTGGAAGCGCCTCTTGTTATAGGGATCATTCTTGCTTTGCCCAAATATCTCGTAGGGTGTAGGGTTTTTGGACGCGGGCCAATGTAATGCGGGGTGTTCTTTCGGCAGCTCAGCGTCTGGTGCGCCATTATGGACCGAAGCGAAACGGCGGGTTTGGAAAGCTCCCCGGGCAGTCGGAGCGATCGGACGAAGGTCAAAGACGGGATCGACGGCCAGAGGACCACACAACCGACTTGATGAGGTTGATGCTGCCCGGACTAGCGTGAGCGAGCCATGGGACGCGAGGGCGGCATTGCCGGGGCAGATGATGGCGGCAGATTTCCAAGAAAACATGATGACGGCTTCAAGTAGTCATGTTGGAGTTCACTGAGGCTGATAGAGAACCATGGCTCCGGGCGCGATAATCCAGCGTGCCCGAAAGTCGAGTAGGAGTGGAAGCCGGGAGGAGATGGTGGATGGGGATGGTGTACGGTGTTTGGTGGAGGGTGGGAAATGGATGATGTCGGTTAGGTTCATGCTGGGGAGCTCAGACATTGCCTGCCTGCGGCACCTTTGAGTGTGGGGCAATTCCCAACTACCTTTCTGTAGGTACGTACTTTGCACCACGGAGGACGGCAGTGAAGTGACGGGCATGATGCACACACTCATTGATGTTGCCGTTTTGGAACATATTTAACTGTTTTCCCATTGTCAGAGTTCACAAGCTTGCCAGCCCCCAAACTTTTTGTTAAACTCTTCATTATTTTGTCCAGTTTCAGCTACGTGTCAAAGATGGATGTGGATGCCGCCAATATCCCACCAGTGGATGACGTCGGTACAATGTACTAGAACTACACTACCTACAACAGGAAGGCACAGCGCTCATAAACCGAACTGCCCCTGAGTGGAACTGGAAGGCGATGCCGCGGCCCAGATGTGGCCTGAGTGGCGCCGACTTCCATTGTGAGGACGGGATATGGAAAGGTCGGTCCCGTCGTGGTGGACACGATCGAAGGTGGAGGTGATTGTGCGGTACACAACTGGAAGGCGCAGGGTTCGGCAAGGGAACATCAATGGGAACACGTGATCCGAGACCCTTCTGGCAGTGGAGTGAACTCTCAGTTTTGACGAGACGCTCCGGCTCCTTCGTCCACTCCCAGTCCCAGCACTGAATCACGACTTCCGCACCGCCTCGCCTCGTCCAAGCTTCGGAAGTTTCCCTCAAACTCTCTGCCTTTCTGCCCCGCTTTCAAACGACCATCACAACAAACACTTCACAACAGAAACACTTTAAGCTGCAAAGCACCATTCCGTCCCACTCTCCCAACGGCATCGCACACGTCTCTTTGATTCGCCCTCCATTTTTCACAGGCCAATCAAGACCCAGCCGTCGACACCGAATCGAATTCCCCGCAGCCTCTCCCACAAAAGACGTCGCTCGACTTCGAGGCATAGAAAAAAAAAATCAACGATTGAGAACGTCCTTGGTGCTCCCACACGAAACGAGCCTCCTCGCGACCTCATCTCCATCTACCACCGTATCACCTTTGCCCCACGACCGCTCGCGATCGGCCTTTGCCTCGCCTAGTTACGCCTGTCTGGTCCTGCTCACCGTCAACACACCGAAATACAAAAGAGAAAGAGGGGATTCCCGCCCACAACTAGTGCTCCTCTCCCCTTGCGAGCCACCTGCCCATTTCGCTACACACCCCCAGAGACGAAGCCATCGCGCTATACGCTCTCCTTTTTGCAACATCTGAGCCTCTACCACAGGTTCCACAACCGAACAACGACCATCTGGCAAAATGTCCGACCAACTAGCGGATCAGTTGAAAGCTACTAGTCTGAGGTAGGTTGACCGCCTTCCCTTCTGTCCCAAACCCAGCTGACATGGTTGTGATAGCTCAGGCCCGGAAGACTGGAAAAGGAGTCTTAATCTACCTGCCAGGGACACAAGACAACAGACCGAGGATGTTACAAACACGAGGGGTCTGGATTGGGAAGACTTCATACACGACAGGGATCTCTTGATGGGTATCTTCGAGGCTGGCTTCGAGAAACCGTCCCCAATTCAGGAAGAAGCGATCCCCGTCGCCCTCACCGGCCGAGACATCCTCGCACGCGCAAAGAACGGCACCGGCAAGACTGCCGCTTTCGTCATTCCCGCCCTCTCCCAGATCAACCCCAAGGTCTCCAAGATCCAATGTCTTATTCTCGTTCCCACCCGTGAGCTTGCCATGCAGACATCCCAAGTCTGCAAGACGCTCGGCAAGCATCTCGGCATCAACGTCATGGTGACAACCGGCGGAACTGGCCTGCGGGACGACATTGTGCGTCTGCAGGACCCGGTACACATCGTCGTCGGAACACCAGGTCGTATCCTCGATCTAGCTGGCAAGCAGGTGGCCGATCTTAGCGAGTGCCCAATGTTCATCATGGACGAGGCTGATAAGCTCCTGTCGCAAGAGTTTACCCCCGTCATTGAGCAGCTCCTGCAGTTCCACCCCAAGGATCGTCAGGTCATGTTGTTCTCCGCCACCTTCCCTCTTTCGGTCAAGGATTTCTCGGACAAGAACATGACTAGCCCGTACGAGATCAACCTCATGGACGAGCTTACCCTACGCGGTATCACCCAGTACTATGCCTTTGTTGAGGAGAAGCAAAAGGTCCACTGCCTGAACACTCTGTTCTCCAAGCTTCAGATCAACCAGTCCATCATCTTCTGCAACTCTACCAACCGCGTCGAACTGCTTGCCAAGAAGATCACCGAACTCGGGTACTCGTGCTTCTATAGTCATGCCAAAATGGCTCAGCAGGCGAGAAACCGTGTTTTCCACGATTTCCGCAACGGTGTCTGCCGTAACTTGGTCTGCTCGGATCTCCTCACCCGCGGTATTGACATTCAGGCAGTGAACGTCGTCATCAACTTCGATTTCCCCAAGAACGCCGAGACGTACCTTCACCGTATCGGTCGCTCCGGTCGTTATGGTCACCTTGGTCTTGCTATTAACCTGATCAATTGGGATGACAGATTCAACCTTTACAACATTGAGCGTGACCTTGGTACGGAGATCCAGCCCATTCCTCAGACCATTGACAAGAGCCTCTATGTGTACGAGAACCCCGAGTCTATCCCTCGGCCCATCTCGACCTTCAAGCCTGTTACCCAGCAGCCGCAACAACAACAGCAACTGCAGCAGTCGCAACGGCCTCAACAGACTCAACAGCAACAGCATTTTCCAACACAGACACAGTTGTCGAACCAGCTCCCTCCTCAACAAGGTAACCAACAACTTGGCTTCAATCCCCAAGCTCAACAGCCTCATAGACCTATCCCCCAGGCCCACGGTGATTGGCAAGGGCAAAACGGTCGCCAAAACGGCCCAGGTGCTTCCAACAACCAACCCAGACCCACCAACTACCAGAACAACCGCGGGCAGCCCGGTGGCAGTGGGCCCCGCGGAGGTCGTGGACGTGGTTTCCAGGGCCAGGGAGGCCGTCAGAACCAGAACTACGGTGGTCAGCGCGGTCCTCGTACCCAAGGTCAGGGTCAGCCTCAGGGTCCACCGCCTGCCCAGTAGGGTAAACTCTCCCAACAATTTATGGAAGGAGGGGGATATGTGGTAATGTGAGGAGGCGTGCGTCGCTTCTACGTTATTTTGTCTTTGGATTGTACATATTTGTCGTTTCTCTCGGCCATCTCTTTCTCTTTCTCTCGAACTGTGAATAGGCTACCATGACGACAAGCGTTGTCCCTCGGCCTGTCAGGTTTGCGTTTACGCTACGGCAGACTCGTATATCACACCCTTTACTGCCGACCCTGCAAACAGTTCAACGACATCCACGGAACTGTACTACGACACAATCTCTTTTGGAGTTTGCCCTATTTCACGGATTTTTCGATACGGTCCAGCTTCATCCTGTTCGCATTCACGGCTTACAACGCTTCGGCATGGGCGCGGAGTCTTGGGCGGTGTGGGGTTTATACGTCTTTGTTGGCTTTACGGCGGAAGCGGCTTTATACTCCACGAGGCGCTGCGAGATTTTCTTTCCTCCATTGAAACGCCTCCCATCCCTTATACCCAACACAGTTCCTCGTTCCTCGGATCTCCAGCCGATTTCACCTCTCGACACATGAGCAAATCAATTCCTTATTTTGGCTCTCACATTTTCATCATTTGATGATCACACGACTCAACAACATCGGCTCTACAGGCGGATCAGGCTCTATGGATTACAAAAAGGCGCGCACGCAAAACTTATACATGACGGATGGACGGGCTTTTTGTCATGGCTGGCGGTTTCACAGATATTTCGTGTTAACGGAGGAGGGATCATCTTTTGTTCGTTTTGTCATGGTGGGCTCACATAAACGGCGTTATGGGTTTGGCTTCTGGGCGGCGCGTGGCGTGATGGTCAGCCAGGGTCAGCTGGCTGCAGTTGATCATGGTTTGGAACGGATACCATTTTTAGGTTGCGCCTCGCTGGTTTTGTCTCTTTTTCTTTTTCTTATTCGGACGACTTGGGGGTATGGATCTCGAGAGTGAGTTGCAGTGTGCTAGATGCATGGTGGCGGAAGGAGATATCGACATCTAGATAGTTCGGCGACGCTTTACAGGACTGGTGGTTGTCTACATTGGGAGGAGACGGGTGGCAGGAACGGCCGGAACGCGACTTGGTCCTCACTTGAGCAAGAACTGGTGGTGACGTCGTAGGATGGTCACGCACTGGTTCTTTGCAGATGGAGGAAGCGAACTGGGAAGGAATGGCACAGCGAATGGAAGGATTGGAGGATATGTGGTGAGTTGGAGGACGAGACATACCTTTATCTCGACAGTTGATATTGAGGGGAGCGGGGATGAGTGGATGGTTCAGTTGTGGTTGGGAAAGCTGTTTTGTTCCTTCGGGGGGCTACATTCAGCGCCATCCACATGGCTGGTTGTCCAGCGAACCTTGGTGGTAATGCAGCCATGACGCTGCACGACCCAAGATACTTGCCGCAACGCCAAGGATTGTCAGCCATTGCTTATCCACCGCCTTTGCCCTTGTCCGGCTTGTGGTGTTTGTGGACGGCTGGCATCCGTCATTGTGGGAAGGAGGCATATCGGGAATTCATGAGTCCGTATGCCATGACAACGACCATCACCTCTGGAGCCTTGGTCCGAACCAGCAGTCTTTGGCTCAGGCACGCGTGCAAGAGAGCCACTGCTATGCGGGGCATCGAGAGGCCGGATGAGAAAAAGAGACGAAAACCACGATAAAACAACAGGAAAGGAAGAAAAGAAGCGGGAGACAGCCCATCAGATGGACACGATTTGACGATCACGGAGATGCGACCTGGGGAGCATGGACCGTGACGAATGGTGGACCCCTGGACAAGGTAGATAGCATTTGGTGTTCACATGAATGTTATCTTTGTCTCTCATAACAATTCTCGCGATTCTTGTTCTCTTTTGTCGTTGTGATTCTGAGTTGATGCTTCAGCTTTCAACGAGAACAAAAGATGATGCGCGGACTCGTGGAGCCGAGATTGAGGAACAGCACCGGAGAACCCGCTCGCCGATGGGACCAAAAAAAAGAAGAAAAAAAAGGAAAAAAAGTAAGTTAACTTGATCCGACCCAGGCTCGATCTGGGGACCTTCAGTGTGTTAGACTGACGTGATAACCAACTACACCATCGGACCGTTTTTTGTTGGATGGCGCTTCAAAGGATGAGCTCAAGTACGCCACTGCCTCAACTTACCATCTTGAGGATACCTCCCATTGACACCCGGAAGGAACTGAGGTGATACATACAGAAGGAGCTCTCTTTTCATGCCTGTCTCGGCCATTTTCCTTTCTCTGTTGTGAAAGTGGATGGGGGTGAAAACTCGTGTCCCAAACTGCAATTCGATTCTACTCCCATTCCTCGATCGGTTTGTGGACTATTACTGACCTTTTACACGATCTTCCGCGATGTTTTGCAAGCAGGCCCCGTCCGTTGAAGCACTCCATCACCAAACACCACGCAGATCTCCCGATATGCATCCTCGCAATTCCGGCGGCGAGCGCCCGTGTTGCGGTCCGGCCCTCCTCCCTGCTATTGAGTGCATTATGCACTCCGCCCCCAAAACGTAGTCTCTCCAGTCGATTGTCTCAAGATAACAAACTCATCAGAACCGGGACACAAACTCGTCAGTTTGTCCCAAGAAGCATATCCGTACTGAGCATGACGCAAACAAAGGCAAGCCATGCTTCCTCCACGAGAATGCAGGGGTATACGTCGCCGTCATCTGTTCGGCTTCATGGCGCAAAAGAAGACCGCCCGTTGGCCAGTATGCCATTTTCTCATCAAGAAAGGATGCCGTGGGCTTGAGAGGAATAAAGTGTTCATCGTATGCCTATTAGCACCATCTCATAGCGGCAAGGGGGCGGCGGGGTGTTAGCCAGATGCGATGGGTAGGCATGGCAAACAAAGAACGACAGCCTCCAGACGTGAACATTTGCCTTGGCCGGCAACGCCACCTGCCGGATTCCCATTCTCGCAAAGACCTTCCAGAACCACACGCATCTAGCGAAGCCCTCGGGATCGGGCATTCCAATTGGTCTCTTGTCCATCGAGGTCTAGGCGCCGTTTAGCTGTCTATAATCTGACAAGTTCTCCAAGCTGTCGAGTGTGAACACGTGGACCCAGCACTCCCGCCTCAACAGACTACACACTTCTTTGTCCGCTTTGCGCAGCCAAGCCACGTCTTTGTCCCTAAATTTGCTCTGGCCATACGATCGATTCTAGGCAACCCATTCTCCATCTTTCTCTCCAAAAAAGGACTGTCCCCAGTACACACATTGCCCAGTTGACAAGTTGATCTTCTCCAATAGGTTTTCGGCAGGAAGCGAACGCTCCACGACCCAATCCCCGGTCCGCAGTTTACGAGACTTTTCTACGAGAAGAATCCGAACTTCATTCATCCGAGACACCACTTAGGGCTACCAAACAACTCGGCAATATCCCGAATAGAGTAGAAGATCAGCCGGTTCCAAGTCTACCGCGCAGTGGTCAAATACCAGTCTACTCTCATCCGGGTGCTCAACTCGTTACCAGAAGATGGAAACACCTCCACCTGGTCACTGGCGTTCGGCGGCCAGCGCTGCCGGGCCTGTCGACTATATCCTTGCCGGCATATCGACAACATTGGGAACCATTACACGGTTTATACGATCCGTTCGAAACGCGCATGCGGACCTTTCTTCAGTTACCCGAGAGCTTTCTGACATGCGGCTCTTACTCGAGCTGCTGCGTGACGAACACAGTATTCCTCTCTTGTTGCAAGCGCAGGTACTGTCGCTTCTGGAGGATTGCGGTAATGTGCTCAGTCGGATAGAGGACATTCTGATGCAGTGTCGTGGCGCGGATGAATGGGTCTCTTCAGGAAGGGCAAAAATGGCCGAGCTTCGAGGGGATATCGAGACGTATCGACGTGCGCTGGGACTGGTTCTTGATGTTGTGAACTACCATCAGTGAGTTTCCCCTGATCGTGCTCCCCGAACTCTTCTTCACCCAACATCCTCTTGAAACTGACGCTTTGTGTAAGGTCGCCATTCAATTCCAAAACCAGCGACTTAGACGCCTCCAAATCCCAGATAACGACCGACGTAGACCGGTTACGCAGCCATACTGCGTTGACAGGCCTCAACAACAGGAACACTTGGCTCGAACCATACATGAATGCCGTGATCAATTGCTTGGAGACCACTGGTGCTGATTCCCCTGTCATCAGAGACGATGGCCCTCCCAAAGATCTGTAAGTCACGTCAGACCTTTGCAATGTCATGAGAAGGCCCGCTAACAGAGCCGAGAAACAGCGACTCAACGTCCACACCGGATGTGGATGCCGTACAGAACGGCGTTAGATCTTTAAATTTTGAGTCACAGCAACCGGCAACACCCCCTACCGCCCCAACACAGCAAGAAGTAAAACAGTCATCGCCAAAGTACGTCATAAACAGCGTCTACGAAACAGCGGGACCATGGTACCCAACCGGAGCCATAGCACTTCCCTTCTATAACGGCGGGGAGAACCCTGCATCAGCTGCTTCAAGTCCGAGGAGGGAGCCCCAGCAAGTGTCCCCACGACTTCGGAATCCGCCTCCGGATCCCTCGCGACATGCCCCAACACCGGAGTCTCCTACATCCATACAATTTTCACAAAGGGCACAGTCACCCCCTTCTAGCCAACAAAGCTGGGACCAAGGTTCTCCATCCGCGAGATCCGAACCTTTCGAAGCAAGTTATGTACCACACCAGAACCTACGAGCTGACCGATGGTCCGAACCCCAGCCGATTCAAAATTCCGAACAATATGGGTTTACATCCACACCACAATCGCCACATCAAATGCTACGCGCTGCAACAGCTGGCTCTGTTGGAGCCTCTATATCGCCTGGTGAAAGCTCGCGAGGTTATTTCCCCAACCCCCAATCATCCGGGTCGTTGGGGTTAGGGACCTACCGCCTTGGTTACGATAGTGGGATCTTTTCATCTACGACCGCGCCTTTTATAGCTACAATGTCGACTGGCACATTGTCAGCAAGTACCTTATCCCCGGCTACTATACACGATTCCCGCTGGTCACCAACGTCCCAGCCCCAAAGCCAACAATGGCCAGCAAACACCACTTCTCTCAGTCCTCCCCCTCAATGGTCTCACATCAAGTCAACGGGTCACGTAACCGCATACAAAAGCAGCACAATAACTGTGCAATCACACCGAGCCGAGCTTGTGCCTGTACGACATCTTAGGGACAAGGGCAAAGGCTCCGACGTCTTCCATATCGACTGTTCACCAACCGCCTCTTATTTGGCAACCAAGCATTCCAATAACACAGTTAAGATATGGGCGATTGCGAAGAACACAGTCCATAGTACCATCAAGATCAAATCGTACGTGCCGGCGCAGCCCCGTTCAAGAGAGTACTTCGTCCGGAGCCATTCAATTCTATCCGAAGGTCCCACGTCCCCTTGCTTTATAGGCATCACTACGCATTTCGGGTTGGATCTCGAGATCTACAACTTCACCATGGGAGGATCCGGAAAGAAGGTCCAGGTTATTGACGAAGCGCACCGTTGGGCTGCCAGCCACAAACTCGACAACAGTTACGCCCCCCTTGTGATATACCGGCCCGGGGCTGACCGGATCGATCGGTACTTTCTATCACGCAACCCGAGTGCTAAGAAGCCCTTCTGGGAAGACGCAAGCAGCTGCATTGATCTGGCAAAGGCCGATCTTCCCTTCCTCCCCAAGTACCCGGAGCTAGCCTTCTCCAACGACTCACCCTTCCTAATAGCCGCCGCAGGCCCCAGACCTGGCGATCCGCCCAGAGATATCAACTCAAACATCCTCCTTGTGGCCTGGCATCTTACTCCTGTCCAAGAAGCCAAACTTCAAGCCCGAAGTCCCGTTAACAGCGTTCATTCGCACATCCAAGAGTCCGGCGACCCGAAACGACACAAACCCTACCGTTTCTGCGTGCCCGCTTACACGCAACTACAAACCGCCCTACCCTCCGTCCTTGTCTCCCACGGCAGCGTGACCGTCTCCATCTGGATTCCCGCCAGCCACGTCAACATCCCGCTCCCCGGCGGCAAGTTCAGGCAAACACGAGTTCCCACGCCCGAGCGCTTCGTCCTGGCGTGGGACATGCCCACCAACACGACCAGGCTGATCCCAATCCCCAACGTGCAGGCGTGCGTGTCGCCAGACTGTCGACTTGTGGCTTACTGCGATCCGGAGATGCAGAAGTTTGTCATCCTCGACGTGACGACGGCGGAGGAGGTATGGAAGTGGCCGGATGCGGCGAAGGTGACCGGGTTTGCGAGCTTTGGACAGTTTGAGGCGATTAAGAAGATCACGGTGTTTGAGTTCAGTCCGGATGGAAAGTGGCTGATTGTGGGCGATGCGAGTGGTGCGTTGGGCGTGTATGAGGTGAGGGAGGCGGGGACGAGGTTTGAGTTATTGGATCAGAGCTCGTTAAAGGGAGTTTCGGAGCTTGGAGGGGGTGGGCTTCCAAGGGGGAATGTTGCGGAGCTGATGTAGGCCGTAGGGGTATGAGTCTGGTAACGATGGCACATTGTTTAGCGTGTTTGCATGTAATTTGCGGTGTTGGATATATCATGACTGGGGAGGCCTAACTAAGGAGGGCTTACATATTCATATTTGATACGACCATCAGATGATCTTGTCAACTTCAAATCATAGTACGATTGCAAACTTTCGAGCCGGAAGGAAGTATTTATTCGTTCGTTCCTTGCTTAACACACAACACGGCAGTTCCTGCATCCACTCAAGAAACAGTTTGCGGAACACTATAAACAATCTGAACAAGGAAAAAATTACCAGAAGAGAAGAAAAAACGTGCATACTTCAAGAAAAGAAAAAAGAAGAACCGTACCAAAGGGGAAAAAGGGGAAAAAAATGCAAAAAGTTTGGGACCTGGGAGGCTCGAACTCCCGACCTCAGGATTACTCCGATATTTACACCGGATCATAGTTATATGTGAGACCTGCGCGCTAGCCAACTGCGCCAAGGTCCCTAGCGACCTGTTGTAGGCTGTTGGAGAAACGCTCCGCACGCAGCATTCAAGTAGGGCTTCGTAGCTAACTATCGCGACACAAATATATCATAGATGTCTTTGGAGGGACACTCACCATTTTTGGTAGCGCACGTGTTTGTTCAGGTTGATATCCAAGTTTGAATGATGTTTTAAACGGCAAATGATTTAGTGATCATGTTGTCTAGACGCTGGACCTTGGTCCTGCTGCCGCCATCCATATGCCGTCATTGTCGGCCCGGGGCCGGCGAAGCAATCTGCCCGCATGGCACCTGCCTGCAGGCCCTGCATGCCATTCACTCATCCAAGCAGGAAGGACCAGCATACATGGAAGGAACCCCCCAATCCAGGAAAGAGAATATCGTCAACCATAAAAGGAAGCCACTGGCTGTCAAGGAAGGAGCTACGGCCAGGGACAGTCAGAAGCTGGATGGCTAATCTAGAGTACCTCTAGGGAGGGCGACGAGGGATGTCACAGTTCCGGGTCTGTCCCGTTCTTTGCTGGCTTTTCTTCTTCCTCCCTAGAAACAAGCACTTTTCCAAATCTTCGAAATCCTACTACTATAAAGCCTTCTCGCAGGCATTTTTTTTTCCATTCTCATATTCAATTACCAAGACGAGTGCATCGCGGGGTGCATTTGGACGTGCATCTGCATCCTACACAGACCACCGAAAACCAAGCAGGTATTTGGCAGTTGACTAGCATTTAGTGTCAGAATGTCCTCTAACCCTGCGTTACCAGACCAGCTGACCTGGCAACCGAGTCTAAGGAAATACTGGTACCGTACTAAGGTTCTTTGCACGTGACCACCCTCTTCCCCTTTCCATTTCATCCCAAGTGGACGTTGGGGTCCCTTCACAGAGCTCTCGGCCAAGCTTCAAATCTTCACTCACTTCCCAGCCAAGACGGTCTCCTGCAGAACCTTGTGCAGACAAGGTATGGTGTTAGGGCGGTTCGTGCCGCCCCATTCACAGCGTCCAGGGCACTGCCCTTCACCAGTCTTCCGTCCCACTCCTTCAGTCTCTTCTTTCCAGCCCTTCACCAAACAACCGGCACAATTCGTGGCCATCTTCAAGAGCAAGTCCCCTCACGATCCTCAACCCCCCACGACTCTCCAATTTCTTGTCGACCTCCTTTCTCCTCGACAAACAACTTTCAGCACCTCGCCTCGACCACACGGAAGCAGCAAAGACGGCGTATCCTCTCATCATGAGTCCCAAAAAGACCAAACCTGAGGTAGTGGCAATGCCGCTTTTCGGGAGGCTCCCCGCGGAAATACAGATCATGATCTTTCACGAGGCGCTTCGGAAGCCCCAGATTCACTTCGTTAACGCGTCACGTCATGAGGTTGGGCCCGTCACATGGAAGCTGGTCCTGGAATCCAGGGATAAGAGTGGCGACACTTCTGGCTGCCGCCTTATTGACAACATCCAGGATGTTGCGTGCTTTTCTCCTGTCGCGGCTGAAGCGATCCGCAAAAACGCCCTTCAACCACTCCTTCTGCCTATTTCAGTTCGCCCGAAGGGCTCGTGGAAGATTGACGCCGCCACGGATCTCGTGGTCTTCAAATTTGGCCTCGACAAATCGGGCAAGCTGTGGTTTTGGCACCCACGGAACCAACTCGTCGGTTTAAACCCTCTCGCCAGTTACATGGACTCCAGGAGGGTCCGTGAAGACCTGAAGGGCATCCGAAAAGTCGCTTTTGTATACGGTGGGAACGGACAACCTCACGCTGGGTCAAGCGAGAGTGTATTTCACTGTTTGCAACATCACAATGGCAGACATTCGAGGCGAAAATTTTGTCCGGAGGAGCTGCTGGGATTGATTTACCAGCTATCAGACATCGAAGCGGTCTATTTCATTCTCCACCACAGGGTAAATGCGAAGGCCGTGACAGACTATGCGGCCAGCTACTTTTCTGGCAAGTCGCTCTCCTCATGAACTCACCCCAAGCCCCCATAGACCCGCTCATTTCTCCTTCACCTTGCTTTTACTCCCGCTCGCCATACGGGCATATCTCGCCTAACTAACAGTTACAGTCCCTGCCGCTACACGCAACACATTCGGCTTCAAGACTTTCTACTCCACAACCAGGAGCTACATCACTGTCCCCCTTCCTTCCTACCAGATAGGACCGGTATTCCACGCGACCTGGAAGGCGAAGGATCGCATCTGGCCAGATGGCTCATCACCACCACTTGTCAACGCAGCCCGCGAGGCGGCTATGGCTCGTCCCCCGGACTCCAGAGAGAGACGCTATGCGGAGCACATGCGCAAACTGTCATACCTAGGTTGCGCACTAGACCATCGTGAAGAGGTCTGGCCCTTGATTGCGGAAATGATCCTGCAAATGCGGGTAGACCAAGACACCCCTCTGTCGCCGGACTGGCCCTTTCCAATCCCACCTCAAGTCAACACGGCCGAGTTCAGGGCTCTCAGACAACACCACAAGCAGTACTACAACCTTGATAACCTCACCAAGGAGAGGCGAGATAATCTGGAGTTTGGCATGTTGGTTATGGTGGGTGAGACGGCTGTCTGCAAGAGCGGGAAGGACAAGGAGGTCGAACTTGAGGGTGGTGGCTTGGACGAGAAATCGGAACGTCGTCAGCACCGTCCCGGCCACTAGTCAGCGCCGATTCTGTAGGCTTTACGAGTAGAGGGTCGGTTGCTTAGAGTCATTGGGGTGAATAGGGACAAGAAGCGGATGGGGGATGAGCAAGCGCCTCAGGGGTTTTGTTCGTCCAAGGGCAATGGTTGCAAACGCTCTATTTCCATCACAGCACATTTCTTGCAAGATAGTTCTGGGTTAGATGAAGGCTGAACTCTTGATTTTCATAGGCACAGCTGACATAGTTTGCATCAGGTTTGTTACTGCGGGAAGATCCGCATGGGACGATGGGGGAGATCTAGGGCTCAAATGTCGCAAGAAAGGGTAGAGATAGATTGAGACAGCAATGCGTCAACTTCTATGTGAAGACTCGCCTCATATGTTCCCATGTAAAGATGATATGCCATGGACAGTAACCCAGAATACTAGCGCCTAACGCCTAACAATGAGGCCCACAACGAACGCCGTATATGCCCTGGAACACCATCCCACCGGACACCAGACATGATTAACCTCAATATCTCAAGCGTCAGGATCTGTCTCCTCCTCCGGACCGAAACCACCGGTCCTCCTCCTTCTCTTCCTCATCATCCTTTCCCTCACCCTCATAAGCCGGCGCTCCATATCCTCAAGCCCAGCATCATAACTACCGTTACCACCACTACCACCAGCACCCGAGTTCCCACTTCCCAAATCACAACTTTCACCATCTCCACCTTCCCACCCCTGCATGTCCTCGTAGACCTGGTCCTCCTCCCCATCCTCCTCATCAGCATCATCATCCTCTTCCCTCCCTCTCTTTCTCTTCCTCGACAGCCGCCTTGACAGCCCCCCCACTTCCACCCCCGGCATCTCATCCACCCCCACCCCAGAATCCAACCCTTCCTCAATAATCTCATCAAAAGCACCCCTGACTCCCTCCACGATCCCCTCCCCCAACATCTTCATCCTCCCCTTCCACATCTCATCCCTCCTCTCCAGCGCTTCCCTCACCTTTTCCCTCACCCCTTCTCTTACTGAACGCATCTCCCCAACAACCTCCATCAACTTCCTCTTCTCCCTTTGTAGGAGTAACGTCTCTCCGCGCAGCTGCTCGCTTTCCATCTGCAGTTTTTTCACCATTTGCAAAGCTACGCGCAGAGAGCTTTGAGAGCGGGAGAGGGAGGATTGGAGGGTGGTGTTTTGGGTGGTGAGGGTTTGGATTTCGGAATGGAGGTCGTTGAGTTCATGGTTTTGGCCTCCTCTGTTTTGCTTCTGCGATTGTGTTGACGCGGAGGAGAGGTTTTGGAGTTGGTGGTGGTGGTGGTGGCCATGGTGAGCAGACGCTGAGGCGGAACCGGAGGTGCGGGATCGGGTTGGTGTGCCCTCTAACTCCTCGTTCAGGTTGAAATTGTGAATGGTGGTAGCATTCGACGTCCGTCTCGAACTTGATGGCGACCCTCCATGTCGGGAGTTGGAGCATGGTGTTATAGGTAATTCCGTACCAGGGCCGGTCCCGGTCACAGGCAGCATACCCATACCCATAGCCATAGGGCTGGTGGTAGGCGGGGTGGGAAAGGGTTTTGTTCCCGCTTCTGTTCCCCCCGCGGCTGTTGTCGTTGTTGGAAGTGGACGCCGATGACGTGCTCGACTGCCCGAGGGAGGTGGTGTGCTGCAATCTAACTGGGCGTGAATAGCCTCGTTGAATTGCGAGGTTGTCAAGCTAAGAGCTTCTGTCTCCGAGCCTGAGCCGGGGTCATGGTGCCGGTGCGGGTGATGCAAAGCCATGCCCATGCCCATGTGCTGTTGTTGTCCATCTTCCCCTTCGTTTCCCAAATCTTCACCCCGCCTGGTCGATAACGCGGTATGAAAAGTTGGGTTACTAGGTGTTTCTGGCGAACGTGGTTGCTGAACAACAGTAGCCTGCCTCACCGCCCTCTCCCTCTCCAACTCCCTTACCCTCGCGGGGTCCCTCCCGGGGTCCCTCCCAAAGTCAAGCTCCAACTCTAGGGGCAACTCCAACTCCACCGTCTCATCGTTCTGATGAAACCTCTCAATCGTCTCATTCTTCTCCTTCAGCTCAGCTCTAAGCGTTTCAATCTCCTCCTGCGCTTCCTTCTCCTTTTTGCGCCGTTCGGTGTAGACGCGGTTCATCTTCTCCTCGCTCAGAGCGCTGCTCAGAGAAGCGTTACGACGGATCTGGATGGTGCGGCGCTTGTGGATCTGGCGGAGGGGAAGAAGGTGGGTAGCTTCAGCGCCCAAAAGGTCTGGGTTAGAGGTGTTGCCGGGTTGCGTTGATGTTAATCTTGTGGGGGCAGACCGTCGACGTGATGGTGTGGCTGTGCTGTGATTCTTATATGTGCACTTTGAGGAACCCGACGCTGGTACTGTTGATAGGGGTTGCAACGATGTGCGCCGGACCATGGGTGTCAGTCCCGTTGATAGTGAGAGCTCGTCTTCCACCAGTTGCAGGCCAGGGCCCGAAGAAAAGTGTGTTTTGTTGTCCCTCGGGACGGTGACGGTCTTCGCTATCTTATTCTTCCAGTTCCGCCGTGGTGTCGTCGGGGGAGTAGGTGGTGATACCTCTCGCGTGGATGCGACTGCCGGATTCTTGTTCTTGATCGCAGCACTTCTTAGGCCGGAACTTGGAGGAGTCCGGCGCACAGTTCCAGTTCCAGTTCGGCGCGTGCGTCTCAGCGCTATGGGGAGGTTCAGATCATCGATATCGTGGTCTGCCATGTTTGTCTCTTGAGAAGACTCGCTGAAGTAGAAATTGGAGGGGTGAACCTCGAATAAACAAAGTGGAAGTATGCACAATGCAAACGGATGGACAGTATGAAAAAAAGCAATGTTATCAGCCAGTTGGCAGCGAGGCAGAGAGCGAATCGATTCACAGTTCTACTTCTCAGAAGTGACAAGGTTCCTGCATGCAGGACTGGTGGGCAAGGACAGAAGAGGACTCGGGACTTCTTAAAGATTTCACGGCAAGCTGGAATCGATCATGCCATCAACTTGCATCACCGTCGCGTTTTCGATTGACATATTTTCTTGTCTTGCGGGCACAGACAGTGATGTTGTGGGAATTGTTCGTTCGTTGTTTGTTTGTTTTCCAGTTTGGGAATGTGGGGTCAAAACAATCTAACGAACGAGAACGCGCGACCCCCCTGGACCTTTCACGCAGACCTTCGGCATGGTATGTCTCATGTGATTGAAGGGCCCCGACGCTAGCATATTGTTTTGTGCTTTGATGTTTTGATGTTTTGAGGGGGATTGGACCTCGTGGCTATGTCATTCCAGCCAGCAGTTTTTGTTTTCAGAGTTTACACTTACAAAGAATCAAATCGTGATGTTTTTGCTGAGCCCGTCCGAGAATCACCAAGATAAACAAACCATCACCCTTACCCATGGTCATCGAGTGAAAGGGGCCAATGTTGACACTGTAAACTCGAAAGCAAGGGAGGACTTAATCGCGGTTATGGGTTTGCCTGCCACTGGTATCATCTTGAATCACGGCTTCTCGAAACATAACAAGTACAACTCGATAAGACCGACATACCTAGTGTTTAACAGAACAATAATATCCTTTTGACGCCCGTTCACCATCCCCCGTGTGCCATGTTTACCTCGAACAATACAAGGCATACCAGTAATACCACCAATACAAAGGCAGTATGTAAGAGCCCATGATTCAACTACCATCTCAATGGCCCCATCACTTTTCTTTTCTCAGATGAGGGCCAAGATCCATCTATTCCTGGAGAGGCCCTACGCCGCAGAAACCGCATACCTCGGCAGCAGCGCCATCTTCTCCTCCGGACTGACTTCGCTATCCCCATACACCATCCGCATATTTTTGTCCTTGCTCTTACCCTTCTTCTCTCCACCAGCGTCCTCTCCCGCCCTGGCAGGCGGCTTGCTTCCCTGCTCCGCAGCACGGATAAGCTGATCGATCTCGTCGCCCTGGGCTCCTCCTCCTTGCCTCGCTGCGCCAGACACCAGCTCATCGACAGTCGAGGTTCCAGGGTATCCAGCACCTGGTGGCGGCACTGCGCCACCGTTGTAGTTGTTGTAGTAAGGGGGTCTCTGCGGGAGGGCTCCGCCCGTCGGTCTGGCGGGGAGGTTGAAGCCCGGGCCGCCGGGCGCACCGGGGGGTGTGGGTGTTGCGCCGGGAGGGGGGTAGACGGGAGGGTAGGCGCCAACAACGCCTGGTTGTACTGGAGGTGGGAAGGCACCGGGGACGCCGACGGGTGGGGGGTACGGGAATCCTGGTTGCGGGGGAGGGAAAGGAGATGCCTGTGACGTAAATAAGATAGGTTAGCTTGTCTGTCTCTCGAATCGCAACCGAAGACACCATAGTAAGAACTTACGCCTTGCGCCGGACTCTGGCCAGCAACTGGCGACACAGAAGCAGGTTGAGCTTTCGGCACAACAACAGGCACCGGTAGCACACCACCATTCGCCTTTATCGCCGCGACCTTTGCCCTGTGCTCGGCCAACCTCTTCTTCAGCTCCTCCGGGGTCTCGATCTTGATCTTCTTGGCAGGTCCCTGGCCACCAGCCTGTCCCGGCGGGGGGTTGCCCGTAGCGGCATGGCGCTCGGCCTGTGCTGTGTAGAAGTTTGTGATGATGCGCTGGTTGTGCTGCTGGACAATGTCGTCGGGGACACCCTCCATGCCGAAGATCTCAATGTCGAGCCCTTGTCGGTTGGGCAGCGCGTTCTCGACCTTGTCGAGCGATTCCTTGTGCACTTGGTTCATGTGGACGGAGAGACCGCCGGCCGTGTTCAGTCGCTTGCCGCATCGGTCGCACTTGAAGTGTTTGGCTTTCTGGTGGGAGATCAGGAGCTTGAGATCTTCAAAGTCACGTTCGCCTGGGTAGGTCCAAGTAGCGTGTTAGCCCAAGATTGCAATTTTGGAACATGAACGAATGACGCAGGTAGATGGTACGTACAGTAGTAGCACCATGGACGAGCAAGGAGCTCCTCGACGTCGGGGTGTCCTCTCTTCTTTTTGCCCATCTTGATTGATTTGTTGTGGTTTGTGCGATAGAAATCGAGGATTGGGCCGAATCAGATTATCTGGGCAAGATTTGGTGTGGTTGCGGACGGGCGCAATGTATGGTGATCGTCGACGTCAATGGGATTGGGAATGGTTTGTTGTTCTCGGTGGGTTGGCGATGATGGAATTGCAGTGAATCGAGCTTTGGTTATCGCGGCGGTCGTAGCGACGCGCGCGGACGACAAATGTTCAGCCACGGTAGCATCAAGCTGGGGCCTGGGCTAATGCAACTGTGGCTGGTAGCCTTCTGACATACTCAGCCACAGGCACAGCACGTGATACCCTTCATCGTCAACATTACCACCACCACCACCATCACCATCGGTCATCGGTGAACTACGAATTGAAGAGGTATCGTAAGTAAGGATTCGCTAATTATGTACAAGTAACATGTACTCAGGGACATGTTTTTGACTCGCAGCCTTCTACCAAGCAACGCAGAAACCGTCAACGGCACCGACTTCCAACTTGGACGAAAGAAACAAGAAGGCTAACTCCAACTCCACCACAACTCCGAGACCAAACACATGTACAGCAACGGTACATGAATGGTATGCAAACATCCATCTAGCCTAAAGTGACGACGCTTAACCCTTATCCAGCAGCATTGCCTTCATGCTAATACGCTATGCAATACGATCCTCATCCTCCTTACTGCCAAAGGGAGGAGCTCGACTTCTTACCAATCGGCCCGGCCCCAATGGTAATCCTCCTATTCTTACCATCAAAAGACCCGAACCCGCTCAGCCTATTCGCGGCGGTCGTCCCCGACGCAGAATTATCGTCCTCCCCTCCGTTGGGACTTCCCTTGCCGAAGCCACTTCCATTCCCATTAATACCCATCCTCCTAGGCTGCGCATTCGTGAGACCACTGCCACTTTTCGGCCCCATGATCCCGCTCTCCACCAGCCACGAGCTGTTCGGGCCCAAACTGACTCTCCTAGCGGCCAACCCTGTCGTCCCGCTTCTAACAGGAGGCGACCCCGTGATAGTCGGCAACGGAATTCCTCCCTTCCTAGTGGTACCCGCCGCTCCCGACTTCTCCAGACTACTGCCCCTCCGATGTCTCGAAATGCCATTCGTGGCGCTAGCCAGTGGGCCGCCCGGGCCAACACTGCTTCTCCGTCCGGCTCCTCCGAGCCCCGGATGGCCGCCTGCACCGATGCTAGCTCGGTGGTGAGCGCCCATACTGGCTCTGGCATGCAGACCACCTCCGAAACTGGCTCTGTGACCGCCGATGCTCGACCTGCCGTGGCCGACACTGGCCCTGTGTGAGACTTTTGCGACACTCGGTCGTGACGCCGCTGGTCCTGGAGTCGAAGCCGAGCCGTTGCCGCCGCCACCGTTTGAAAGCGGCGCCGCGCTAGACGCCCTTCGCTTGGCCTTGGCGATCGACGCTGCGGTGCCCGACATCAAGCTAAGCCTGTCGCGACGTTTCTTCTCCTGCAGGGCCGATCTGAGTTTGAGGGGGTCGATGACTAGGGAGTTATCCGAGTCCGTCGAGCCTCCAGAAGCTGAACGGGGTGAGGTAGAGAGGCGGCGCGGAATGGCCGAGCCGAGTGACAATCGAGAGGATGACTTGCGCATGGTGACTGGTGGCTGGTTTTCGTCAACTTGCTGTAAGGAGGACATAGTTGGTGGGGTTGGAATCTTGGGGCTTCCGTCGTGGTTGCCGCTGTTCATCGTGTTCGTGGTCGAAGGAGCCGCGTTCGGTGTTTTGGCGGAGTATGACACCGGCGAAGAGTAGGCATTAGCTGCTCGACTTACGGGGATACTCCTCAACGGCTGCGCTGGTCTCTCCTCATCACCTCCGTTCTGCTGTGAAGCAACATTATTGCTGTTGGCCAGATTCAAGTTAAAGACCGGTGGTGGCTGCGATTGAAGTACTCCATTACCAGTGATAGTCGCTCCAGGGGTTGATCCGGCCAGAGAAGTCCTAGACTTGGACAAGAATCCGGCCTGGAACCTGTTCGGCTTGCCGATAGATAACCCCGAAAGATCCGGAATCGATGGCAACGCCGGGCCGGTTCCATCGTCCATTTCCACGTCCTCGTCGGTATTGTCACGCTGTGGAGGCGGGGGACTCTTCATATCGCTGAGGTAACTCGGCATCGAGGGTCGTACAGGCGAGATGCCGTTCTCAGGCTCGCCCGGACTCGAGTCCCACTTTTGCGGCGTCTTCTCAAAGTCGGCTAATGTTCCTTGCTCCGTCTCATCGTCTCTCCACCGGACAGAGTGCTTCTTCTTCACGGGCGTGAATGTAAACGATGTGCCGGCCTTCTTGGATGATGCGTAGGCGACCTTTCTGGCCTTAACCGGTGAAAGATGAGGAACAGTCTCGCCGTCCCAGGTCTTCAGTTGCTCTTCTACCTCCGCTTCCGGCTCCTCCGTCGAGATGTCCATAGCAGTCTCGGTCGAAGTCGAAGTTGGCGTGCCCACCGCTGTGCTGGCGCTAAACGCCGGCTGGGGAATCGCCTTTGCGCCATTAATCGCACCACTCTTCCTCCTAAGTTTGGGCACATTGAGTCCTGTTCTCTGATACCCAGCCGTCGAAAGACTTCCATCAGGCTTGACGACCTGCCCCACCGCCTGAAGCCCCGTCTCCAACAGCCGGTTCACCATCCCCTTCGCATGCTCCATCGCCTGTCGCTCCTCCATCCTCAACAACTCCTCTAGGCTCGCCATGATCTCAAACTGCGCCATCAGTAGTGTCTGCAAGACCGCTGCATCACCAGCCTTATCCTGCTCAACCACCTCGTGGTGCGCATCGCGCATGAATCCTGTTCTCAACAACTCCGCCTCCCGCGCGAGAATGTCCCTTTCAGCGTTGCAACCTTCGCCGTTCCCGCCCATAGCAGGTAACTGCGAAATGCTGTGCTGAAGCGCTGTATCGAGGGCTCGCTCCCAGTTACACCTCCCCAGACGCTGGTGGATGTGATTCCTACTGGTCTCGAGCTCGTTCAGGATCCCGGTGGCGGTCTTGCGGATAGCCGTCAAGGGAGCAGGCATCTCCTCCTCACTCGCGCACCCGCGCGCATCGCAAACGGAATCAAAGGCTGCGATCCAAGCCGACAATAGACCGATCCTTCTCTCAATGGCGCGCTGCTGCTTCATGAATCCGGTCACCTCCATGCGGTCCTTCTCAGCATGTTCGTAGGCGGCGTGCAGCCTGGCCAGGCCCTCTCGTACCACGGCATCGCGCTTCTCGCTCTGCTTGAGGAACTTTGCAAAGAAGACCTTTTCGGCATCGCGCTGCTGGGCCTTGAGCTCGTTGATTAGGGCCATCTGCTCGTCAATCTTGACCAAAAAGTCCTTGACGTGGCGATTGACGTTGAATACATTGCGCGTGACCTTTGTCTGGATGTTCTTGGCCCGGTTCGCGTACCGCAGCGTGTTCTGCGTTTCGTCAAAGTGCTCGCTCGACGGGCTCACGCATACAATCATGACTGTCTTGCAGTTTCCGCCTAGACTGAACTTGAGCAGCCTCGTCAGCTTGCTGTTTCGGTAAGGGACATGGTTGCTCTTGCGCGGGTCGCACAGCGCATTGATACAGCTGCCCAGCGCGAGGAGGGACTTGTTGATGTTGGCGCCCTCAAGCAGCCGTTCGCCGCGGTTCTTGGTTGCGCTGGCGCGCTCGCTTCCGGCCAAGTCGATGATGGATAGCGTGGCCATGGTGTGGGGTTCATTGACGGCGGCGTTGCGGTCTTTTTGCGCCACGTTGATTTGCAGGACGGCATGTGAGCGTGACGAGACCGCGTTGGCGGCGGTGGGGGATACGGTGCGGTACTCGTTGCCTTGTACTATCATGTCCATGACCTCCTGCACATCCTTGGGCTTGTGGCTCGTCAGACCGGCAACGCTCACTCCTTGATTCGAGTCCTCACGCAGCATCAACCCTTGCTTGTTGGTGGCGCTGCCAGGAGGCACGAGCAGGTCCCGGATGGTCTCGTTGTAGATTTCGAGGTAGGAGAGTGTGACCTCGGTGTGTTTCTCGCCGCTGCGCTCGTTGATCTTTTCGAACAGCTCCTGCATTGTGAGGAAGATGATGCCTGGGGACTGGGGGGTTCCCGTAATGGTGTGGGTTTTGCCGCAGCCGGTGGCGCCATAGGCGAAGACAGTCGCGTTGTAGCCGTCGAGGACACTATCCAAGAGGCCCTTCGTTGTTCCTTCGTAGACTTCCACCTGAGAGGCGTTCTCGTCGAATATTCGGTCGAAGGCGAAGACTTGATCCTTGACTTTCTTGCCCATCGCTGGCACGACTGATCGAGAGAATTTCTGGATTGGGTTATCTTCTGGAGGATCGAAAACACTTGCCATCGGCGGACTTGTTAGCATCCCTGGTCTGCATATCCCATCAGTCCTCTCTCTAGGGAAGAGAACCTACAGGCATCTATCATCCACCACCTTGATCACCGGCCGAATTCCCCTCTGGTTGAGTTTCGGGGTTGGCGCAGCCGCCAGCGACCCGTCTCCCAGGAATACCGTGCCCTCATCTCTCCTGACCCTGTATGCAACGGCATCTGTCAGTCTCGGCTCGTCCAGTATGTCGAGCGCATTATCTATGGGGTGGTGGTATTTCTCACAGTTGGGCAGCTTCTCTAATTGTAAACGGTCGGACACGAACTATAGCATGCTTGAAGTCAGCAAGCGCATTGCTCTCTAGACAACAAAGCAAAACAAAGAACAAGCAAGAAAGCAATGATACGACTGCACAGACTTGCGAAACATACCTGCGACCGTAATGGACGAAGCGTTCGGGTCTGGATAGCCCGACATCTTGGGGGCTTTTTATTCTCGCACCTCCACCTGTCTGCTGCTGTCCGTAGCCGGCCCAGTCCACCTTCTTTTCCTTTTGGTCCGGTATATTTGAGCTGTTACCGGCACCCGGCGTCCTTCTTGTAGAGTGTCTGGATCCAAAGCGAGGGGTGAGACAAAGGACAGTTATAGTATCTCGTGTAATCGAATGCTAGGTAAGCCGGCACGCAATAGAGAGTGCAGTTGGGTCGGGATCCCGTTTCGTCCAAGCAAGAATAAGAGCGATACAGGTAGGTGATTTTTTGGTCGTCGTCGTGTACTTTGAAAGGTCGTCTCGTAATTGTCGTGTGCTATGTTTTGCAAAATGTGATCTGTGGTCTGTCTGTCGTGATACGATAGTAGGTTTTCGTTATAGTCCCTCCAAGGCGTTGGGTTGTTGGTGTGCGATGTTGACGATGGAGGGGGGGTGGTGGGTCATGCAAAAGTAAATAAAAAAAGAGTAAAGAACAAAACAATGGATGCGACCCGTGATGTGCAAGATGCAAGGGAGAGAAGGAGAGGCCAAGAAGAAACAAGCGTCGTTATCGAAAAAGAATCCTTTGCACTCGCTTTGCGAAAAGGGAAGGATGATGGATGGACAGGTTCAGGTCAGTCGGATCGATCGATTCCATGTCTCCTCCTCCTCCATGTTTCCAGCGCGCCGGGCTCCAACAAGAGAAGTGGAAGCGTGTTTATCGGGCCCGCTGGTTGCTGCAACAACGATTTGCTGAGGTGGCAGGCCCCACTTAGATGTGAGCCCTGCCTGCCGAGCTGCCCGCTGAAACAGGCTGCGTTATCGCTTATCACTCGCTAAACTTTGTTTCACCACAGCGCTACAGCTGCAGCTAGCGTTGAACAAGTGGCTGACAGGTGGGACGACAGAGCAGCGTTACAGCGCATCACTTCCTCTTGGGTTCCACTTGCCAGGGACCATCCACGACCGACAGAAAACATCGCCGTTGTACGCATGTGGCATCCATCCGCAAGATGTGGCGTCAATGCCTCCAATGTTCAAACTCAGCGACATGGTCCCAGACTCAGAGTCGGAAACAGACACAGACACAAACTCGTTTGCTCATAAGGTCATATCATTAAGAACTATGTACCAGAACATCACAGTCGTCCATCTATTCATATCACATTTTATGCCGTGGCATCCAGCATCGCCCGTCTACCCTTATTCCCCTGCTTCTCATACAACCCACCAAGCGTATCAATCTCCGCCAAAAAGCTAGTCTGGTTATACTTCCCCACCTTGTCCCTACCGACCATGAAGCTCTCCGGCGGACCAAAGAAGCTCTTGCGGACGCCGCCCATATCAACAATGATCTTCTGCACGACAATGCCCGGCATGAGCGCCTGGAAGCGGAGCTTGTACGCGCCCTCCTGGGGAACCGAAAAGGTGCTGGTGGTGTAGTTGCCGACGGTGCCCCACGCGCTGTCGGCGACGGCGTAGCCCCAGCCCTCGGGCAGGTTGGTGCCGACGGTAGGACCGACGGGGCGGACCATCTTGGGTTCGGAGGGGGCAGAAGCACCGGCGGGGTAGAGGGAGATGCCGTACTCGAGAGGGGTCCACTCGCCGAGGTAGTTGAGCGCGGGAGACATGAGGACGGTCACGTTGGCCTTGGTGTGGTTGGTGAAGAAGTACAGATCGTACTCCAGCGCGGGCGCGGTCTCGACCGTCAGCTTCTCTGTGTTAAGAGGCACGAGACCGACGCCGCTGCCGCTGCGGCCGTACTTGTTCAGCTTGTGGTAGGTCACCTTGTCGTTGAGCTTCGACTTTTGCTTGGGCGGGATGATGGCGGAGTAGTGCGCGCCGGTAATGGCGACGTGCCCGTCCGACTCGACGAAGCCCTTGGTGAAGTTGGAGGGCACAGAGCGGATCTGCACGGGGACTTGGACCATAGGCTCGGCGTAGCCGTTCCGGTCGAGGCCACGGCACGAGTTGGTGACGTTGATGTTCACGGTGTTAGAGAAGGGTGCCTTGGGCGCCTTGGACCAGTCAATCGAGACTTGGACGCGGGTGTCGGAACCCTTGGGTCCTACTGTGCCGTTGTACTGCGACAGCTTGACCCATGGTTGCCATGGGGCCGCCTGCCATGCGCAGTCCTTGGTACCACGAGAGAAGACGTCAAAATAGCGAGTGGCTGGGCCATAGGGATCCATGGGTGGGAGCGAGAGGTTGTTGCCGCTGTTGGAGTGGTACTTGTCGTCACCCTGGACAGTTGCGTTCGAACCCTCGACACCGACACCGACGTGGCCAGCTAAGGAAACAAAGTGCGTCTGGACGTACACCATGGCAGGCAAGGTGTTTCTCATGGGCTGCTGCCAGTAGCCATCATATCCGAGATGGGTTTCTGCCGGTCGGTTAGCACAGCGCCTTTGGATTTTTTATCACAAGAAAAAGGGTTCAACTTACGATCCATAAAGTGCCTCCACTTGCCACCGAGCAAAGCATCCCAGCGCTCCTGCAACTGCCAGTCCTCATCAGACGCCGCCAAAACCTGGTTGATCACCTCATTGGCAGAGTTGCGCTTCTGGCCCGAGTACAGCAAGTTCTTCGCGCCACCCGCATAGATCCTATGGACGACCTCACCGCCAATGGCAGGATGGAGGATCATCTCGAAGAAAGCAGGCTTGTAGGCCTCGTCAAGCTTGTCATAGACAGCCTGGGCATGGGCACGGAGCTCAGCCCACTGCTGCAGAACGGCGTCGGCCTCATTGTAGTTGATGACCGAGTATGTCTGAGGCTCGACCAGCTCGAACTTGCGTCTGCTGGCGTACATGGCATACTTGATCATGATATCGCCGATCTCATCGGCATACTTGGAGCCGAACTCGCGGGCGGCCCAGGTCTTGGCCCACTCCTCGGTGCTGTCAACGCCCCATCTCTTCATGTCATAGCCCAGGTCGAACCAGTGGTTGATGGGGATCTCGTGCGCCTTCATGTCGCCGACGTTGACGATCCAGATTCTGTCAGCGCCGCGAGCATAGGTCATGTGCATCTGCTCAGTCGTCTTGGAGAGCTGCACGGTGTTGATCCACTTGTAGTTACGCGGGTCGCCGACGTAGTCGAAGTGGTAGTAAACACCAGCGCCTCCGGCGCGAGTGGTCTCGTTGAGCAGCGGAAGTCTGCGGACATGGCCCCAGTTGTCGTCGGCCCACAGCAGGGTGATATCGTCAGGAACCTCCAGGCCAGCGAAGAGGTAGGTCATGACCTCCTTGTACAGACACCACGCCTGCGGGACGGTGGTGACGTCGGATACACCCAACCCTTCGGCGAGGATCTGACGCTGGTTCTGGACCAAGATGGTCAGCATGTCAACAATGTGGTCAACACCGAGACCCTCGATGGCCGTGTCACCGGTGCCGCGCATGCCCATCGTCCACAAGCTGTTGCGCGCATAGGGCTTGGCTCTCTGGACACCGTAGCGGAAGTAATCATCGATGGTCTCGTTGTTCAGGTTGTACGCCCAAGGGCCCTGGTAGAAATGGCCGAACTCGTTTTGCGCACGCATCATGGGCTCGGTGTGGGAAGTACCAAGAACGATCTCGAAAGCGTCGGCGAAAGGCTGGTTGCCCGGGTCATCAACCTCGAACATGGTTCCCCAGAGAGCGGGCCAGAGGTAGTTGGCACGCAGACGAAGAAGAACCTCGAAGATGAGGCCATAGAAGGCAGGCCCATAGCCGGCGCCATAGGGAGTCCTCTCCCAGTGCTCCTCGACCCAATTGGTCAAGGCCGGCTGCTCGTCGTTGAGGAAGAAGCCTCTGTACTTGACAGACGGCGGTCCCTGGACCTTCTTCTTGTTGAGGGCGTAGATGTTCTTGTTCTGCCTCGTCGGCACGTCGGCCCAGAAATACCACGGGCTAACGCCAATCTGCTCACTGACGTCGTAGATGCCGAAGATGGTTCCGCGAGGATCGCTTCCAGCAATGACGAGTGCTGAAGAACAGTCCTGGATGGGGTTCTTGATCACCTGGCTGGTGAAAGACTCCCATTTGCCCTTCGTGGCCGACACGTCGAGCTTCTTGGAGGCGATGAGGCTGTCGATAATCTCAGAGTGTCCGATGGTGCCGACAATGATGACGGTATCAGACGGGGAGGGGTCGGAATAGGCAGGACCGGTGAAGTTTGCGACTCCAGTGGTGCTGTACTGTTGAGATGTCAGCTACCTAACTTTATCCGGCGGTCCAGGCTCTCTTGGTGCTCGCGAGTACTTACATGAGTGTTGTTCATGTTATCGACCGGGTTGTAGGTGTAAACGGCCGGACCGGCACCCTTTTCGCCATTGGAAAGGGTGTAGTTCGTGCCAGTAACGCGGCCAAAGTCAAGAGCGAGATCACCAGCAGCGCGGATGACGCCCCAGTACTCGTTCTTGGCCACGCGGATTTGACCTTTGGAGACCTTGCCACCAGCAATCTGGAGAGCACCCGGTGCTTTGTCGAAGGAGATGATGGGCTCCTGGCCTAGGGCCGCGACCACGGAGGTGAAGGCGAGCCATAAGGCCCCGTTGGCGCCCGTGAGGAGCATTGTGAGGAGGCCTCAATGGCACGCTATACCCGAGCTATACAGTAGCAACTGTATCTTGGATGGGGTATCAACGAATGCTTGAGAGAGCTCTCTTTTCGGCAGCGCGGGAACAACACGGTGAGAAGACATCGAGATCACAGATCAGCTGGCGGAGGTCGGAATAATATACCGAAGCGGCGAGCGTTCACAAGATGGTCCATATGCCCCCGGTGACGGCATGGTGCTTCTGGCCTCTACCACGTTTGTGGATAAATAAATTAACCAGGAAGGTAAACAGTGGGATAGGTCGCATTCGTTCTTCCGCAAGGTCGTCGTTGACCCTGTCGACCTGGCTCGCTTTCCCCACGAGAGGCTAGTGAACCGGCAAATACCACCTCGGCCATGCTACCGTACCCCAGGAACCAAAGTTGGAGATGGAGGCGGCGGATCGCTACTGGTACAGCGGATAAAATGAAGCTTGGGGAAGGGCAAGCGAGCGAGGTTGGGGTTCTGGGGAAGCATCTTTTTCCCTTCATGATTGGCTTATGAAGTTAGTTGGCGAAGGACAGTGTCCCGCAATTTCCGGACGTAACCCGCATTCCGGTGTGGGAGTGCCAAACCGTGAAGCATTCTTTTTTTAACATTTGAGCTTGAAGAATGTCCAACGATAAGAACCTGTCCGGCCATGTTTATTCAGGAATACAGACCATACGATATTCCACTTACATCTTCAACTCAAAGATGATAATTTCATCAGTCAACTTGGAGAGTACCTATGTTCACCGCTCCTAATCCAGGACTGGTCGAACTGGAAGAAGGCGGGAGAAGCCGAGGCGAGGTTGTCTTGAAGATGACGAACGATGGAGACCCAAGGGATCGAACAACCGAAAAGTTGGGGAAAAAGCGGACCTAGCGATCCCCCATAACAGATGGTAAGGTATTGCGGGGAAGCGGGCAAAGTGCGACTCTGTTTTCTTTTTATCCGGGGAGCCAACGGCTTGGCGACCATCGACCCTGACCTTGATTCTGGGGTCGTTTTCTGGAGAACTTCCTTGTTGATCTCGTGAGCTCGCGTGAAGTCGAAATGGTTCACTCAGCTACTGTAATCTCAGGTCATCGGGTAGGTGGGCGGAATATCGGATGATCGTGACAGCGATTCGGCATCGAAAAGCAGACGATGTGTGTGCTTCTCGCTCATCGACAACGCAGGAACCGAGACATTGGACGGTGGAAGCTGTTCTTTGAACCTCAGAGTGTTGCGACTTGGGACTGTCAACACCGAGGACCGGAGCCTACAAAATTCTGGGAAGATGTTGACTCCTAAGCTCCTTTTTCTTCCGCATGGTTTGAGTGCTCACATGCCGTAACCAAGCCGTCGGGTTGGCAAAAAGGGGCAGAGATCAACAACGCCATCCGCTGTGTATCCTCAAGCGCAACCCTCCACTTCTCGCTCCTTCATAGCCCGGACTGGTGGAGTCTGGGTTCCAATCTATTTCCGTCCTATGAGCGTGTTACATAGGTGATCTCGGTGAGTGAGCGTGAAAGTCGATCATTGATGGAGCCGGGCGTGCAGTGCAGTGGGTGGGTTGATGCCATGCACTGCAGTGTACCTTTCCATGCTGCGGCCGAGCACGTTGCGGCGTTGTTCCACGGAACGGGGGAGATGCAGGTACGGTCGAGATAGATTAATTGCGTCAATAGCGGCATCATGCCGGCGCGAGGTTCCGCAATGACGTTCCCACGTCTCATCCAGCTCAAAGACTGCTGTCGCGGTGTTGATGCTGGCATTTGTCACCCGACAAGAACACATCGATTTGGTTCAATGAGATGGCACGGGGTGCTCGCTAACAAACTTTTCATGTGGATTGCACAAAAGAAATGAGAGGGTTTCTCTGGCATTCACGGAAGGCACGACTATACGTATAATCCGATGCTCCAGGGCATCAGGCAGACATCTGCTCGGGATTCGCTCTTTCCATCATCATCAACCAACAGATATCCTCCAGACTGCATGCTTCGCTTCCATTTCCGTCAAAGTATTATTTGGCATCAAGCTGGGGATTGGAGAAAAAGAAGCATCGGTGATGGTTGTCCCTACACTAGGGAATGGCTTCCTTTCCAAGTGAATAAGAAAGGCGAGAATTTCAGTACCTACGAGACTGTTTCGCCGGTTAGGATATCAACCTGAATGTTCCAAATCAAGTCATGTCCAGCATGTCTACACTCTAGAGAAAGCAACGCTCCACACTGCTCGGTTCCTAACTTGCTAACCCAACGCCAGACTCGCCAGTGCCGAACTTCGAAAACGAAGGCAGAAAAAGCAATGCAAAGCCACGTACAACAAACACACGCCCACCCACTTAACCGCTCGCAGACTTCTTCCCCGTCAAATCCCACCTCCTCACCAACCTCTCAATCTGATCCTGCATATCGCAAAAAATCCCAATAGCCTGCCCCAACTTCCTCTCACTCTCGCCGGCCTCGGCCCTCGTGAACGCCAGCCGCCACTGACTCTGGTCCCTGACCAATTCCCTCAACCTGACCGCATCACCATTCGCGCTCGGGCCCGTAATCGCTGCCGCAGCCCCGACCGTGCCCGCACCCGGCCATCCCGCCGCAGGCGTTGCCTCCAGCTCCGTCAACAGCGGCGGGCTCACCGTGATATGTTTCACCGCTCCGGCCAGCCTCATCACCTCCTCCACGCTTGTCAGGGAAGCAGCCATGACCTGCGTCTGCGTCTGCAGGTTCAAGGCACCATGTGCGGCTTCCGCAGCAGAAGCGGAAGAAACAACTTCATCGCAGTAGCGCTGGGCAGCGCCGCAAAAGAGGGCGGCCCGGTCCTTGTTCGCGTCCGTGTAGGTGGCGTCGAAGTGCACGCGCAGCTCGTTGACGTAGGGTGCTACGTAGCGGCAGCCGGCGTCGACGGCGAGGGCGACTTGCTCCATGCTGAAGACGATGGTTGCTAGGGTGGCGATGGAGTGGCGGTGCTCGAGCTCGCGGCAGGCTTGGAGACCTTCCCAGGTGGCGGGGATCTTGATGCACACGCGCGAGGTGTCGAAGTCGGGGGAGAGGTGTTTGATGTGGGCGATGATTCCTGGGTGGGTGGGTTAGTCAGTGAGCTTGGCCGTATTATCTTGGGGCTTAGTGTTGATTTGCTTACTCTCGGCGTTCTTGACGGTTTTCTCGGTGGAATAACACCATTTGGGGTTGGTCTGGATGTGAATAAAGCCGTTCAGGTGGGGAATGAAGCGCAGAGCGAGGCCAACGGCCAGCAGCTCGGCGGCAAGCTCTTCTACCGTGACATCGGTTTGCTTTCCAAACATCCAGTGGGCGATGGGAATGATCTCGTCGATCAGACTTTGGTAGATGAGCTTTCCATTGGCGTCGACTTTGGTGATTTCAGCACGAACAATGGCCTGGGTCGTGTTAGTGATGTTGTGTTCTTCTGTGTCTCACCGAGTGGTTACGCTGAAATTGGTGAGATTCGAGCCCCTTGGAAGTGTAGACATACCTGATTCGATGTACAATCCGCAAAAGGACCGTATATGCGCGCGACTGTCAAAGCGCGTTAGTTTGTTCTCGGCGGAGATACATCTATTGTGTTGCTTACCATGGGCGTCGAGAGTGTCACAGTCGACTGTGGTCAAGCCACGAAGCTGATTAAGGAGGGAAGCCATTGTGATTGGCGAGTTTTTGTTGTACAGCTTCGGTGTTTTGGGTACAGGAGGGGAGTTGCAGGATAATTGGGCAGCGATAGACCGTGTAAAATATGTGAATTGCAAGAATGGATAGAGCAGAATGGGAATGTGAAGTGGAATTCTAGTATTGGGACGTCCTGAATTGCATGTTGATCTCCCACCGCCCGGTCAGGGACCGTTTGTCTAAGGCCTGGGCGATGACGACATAGGCAGATCTATCGCCGGGTAAGGCACCCGCTAATACCTGTTTGGTGTTTCATAATCGGCCAGGGGATAAAACAACAAAAAGAGGGGTCAAAACGGGTTGAAAAGGGAAACAATGGAATTGACAAACACAACGATGAAGGGAGGGAAGATGCGAAAAGCAACGAAAAAAAAAAAGATGTTGGAGACTCGGATACCGGGAGTCGAACCCGGGGCTGTTGAGAGAGCAGTCACTCCTAAGAAGTGAGAGTCAACGATGTTACCGCTACACCATACCCGATTGAACTGATATGGTCCGATTTGTTGTTGGAAACGTCTCCGACTGTAGTACTTATCAAGTCAATTACTCTCTAGCAAAAGCAGGCCGAAATCGACCCCAAACGGTATGTGGCGAATCCAGAGATCAAGACACGCTTCAAGCGACCCAAACCATCAACAGGAGAGGGCCATAGATATGCCTTGATACGTGCCTCGATTTCTGGATCCATAACGTACTGTTTGGGGTCGATTTCAGCCTGCTCTGGTTCGATGAATGACTTCAAAGTCAAGAGGAAGGACAGAGAGGAATGCTAAAGGACCGCCCGCGAGCCGAACTGTTGATGCCTCAGGCTAACTTCGCCTTTGGACCGTTGGACCGATTCACTTCTGTAAACAGTTCCCGTCGGGCCATGAAACTGGAACCATCCATCCCTTGACCTTGGTGGAAGGGCCTTGCGATCAAAAATGGTTGACCCCTCGACGTTGTGCTAGGCGCCCAGGTCACCAAGGGAGGTCGCAGATGTAGCACAGCCCGCTACAAGGCTGAGACCCGAAATATGTTTGTAGGGTCGTTCCATTCGCCGGTTGCAGAAACTGTCTGTCCTGGTAGGATACAGACTGAAACGGAGGAACACCTGAGATAAGCGCCGGTTATGGTGTTCGCGGTAGGTCGAGTCGTGGAGATGGTAGTGATGCGCCTGGCCGGGAGTGCTGTCATGACGGTATCAGGGGCATCAAATGCACGACAGTTTAGATCGCCAAACTACCACGACCAACTCTCGATAGCATGAACCGATTCTCGAGTATATGTCAACAAATCCAAGACGAGATTGCGCGGGCTTGTGGCGTTTATTTCCGAGAAGGGAGGCACCGTGAAAAGACAAGAGGCGTCATTGGCGACTTAGACGCCCTTCCCCAAGAACCGGCGCTTAAAAAGGCATTCAAGCCGCCATGAACGCGATGTTACAGCGGGTGAACGCGCCGGCTCTCTAGTGAAACTCGAAAAATCCTTCACTGTGCTTTCTGCAGTTTGAGAGACTGCGGTCATATGTCGGTCATTTGATATATGTCTGGTGGGGGCTTTTCCCGGGAGATGACAGAATGAAACTGTCGTCATTGACGGCGAGTTGATGATTCAAACACGGGAAATGAAAATGGAGAAGATGTGATGGCCCAAGCTCACCTGTTCGAGAGCACCGTTGTACCTTCCGCACGGGCCACAGCACTCGCCGGGGGCTTGTCCCGCTGTTTTAGCGTGCCTTGGTGGGGCTTTCTTAGCAGGATGGAAGCGGGACGGCAGGGCATTTGCTTGGCTTGGCCGCCCGCCCGCTGTCTGCCGGCTCCGATTCCCCATTCTCGGGGCGATTTCTCGGCCGCCCAGTCCCGTCCAGGTCCATTTTCCCTATCCTCGATCTGGAATTCGCCCGGAACGCCAACGCCGACCCCGGTCGCTTCTCTCGATTACCAAGGCGACGGACGATGGCGATTCGAGCCGGCACCTGAAATCTTCTCCCCCGAACGATGCGGCCGCCGACGTCCACCTTCCGACGCAATGTCCTCCTCGACAGAGTCGTGTGTCAACAACAGAGACGAGTATTAGTACCACAGAGCAGGTTGCCCGGTACCCTTAGGACTCTTACAACTTCACGCGCCTCAGCCTCGATCCCTTCACAAGGCCTCAAGGCCGGCTATTTCGTCTCCAATGCCTTTCTCCCCCGCGTCAAAGCCAATGGCATTCACGACTCGGCCAGCTCCCAACGGAGCAGCACGGTAGCTTCCACCACGTCAACAACAGCCGATACCGCCGACGGATCGAGCTCTACAACACAACCGACGGCATCCACCGACCTACCACCGGTCGATAATACCCTCCTCCCCCACCGTCGCCGACAAGCTCAGCGAAAAGCCGCAGCGGCCGCAGCAGCAGCAGAAGCATCCGGCGGAACAACAACACCCCTCATAAACCCCGACGCCCCCACCGCCGACCTAGCACCCGATGCCTCCTCGCAACTCGCCGCCGCCGCCGCCTCCGCGCCCGCCGACTCCTTCAAGCGACGTCTCTCCTCGCTCCTCAGTCTCTCCAAGCCGCGCCTAACCGTGCTCGTCGTCCTATCAGCCATGGTCCCCTACGCCTTATACCCGGTCCCCTCCTTCCTGACCTCCTCCGCGCTCGACACCTCGCTCGCCCCCTCCCTTTCTCCCCTAACCCTCCTCTTCCTCACCACCGGCACCACCTTATGCTCCGCCTCCGCCAACGCGCTCAACATGCTTTACGAGCCCGACACCGACTCCAAGATGACGCGCACGCGCACCCGCCCTCTGGTCCGGCGCTTACTCACCACCAAAGCCGCCGTGCTTTTCGCCGTAGGCTGCGGCCTAGCCGGCACCTTGGCTCTATACTTCGGCGTCAACCCGACCGTCTCCTTCCTGGGCGCCGCCAACATCGCATTGTACGCGGGGGCTTACACCCCGCTCAAACGCATCAGCGCCGTGAACACGTGGGTGGGCGCCATCGTCGGTGGTATCCCACCTTTGATGGGCTGGGCCGCAGCAGCAGGCGAGTCCGCCACCGGCGACGGCACCTGGCGCGAGCTCCTCTTCGCTAGCGACGGCAGCTCGCTGGGAGGGTGGTTATTCGCCGGTCTGCTGTTTGCCTGGCAATTCCCGCATTTCATGCCTCTCTCATGGGGGATCAGACACGAGTATAAAGCTGCTGGCCTGCGGATGCTGGCGTGGACGAACCCGGCACGCAACGGGCGCGTGGCGCTGCGGTATAGTGTTGCTTTTATCCCGCTTTGTGTCGGGTTGAGTGCCACGGGCGTGACCGAGTGGAGCTTTGCGGTGACAAGTTTGCCGGTTAATGCGTGGTTGGTTTGGGAGGCGATCAAGTTTTGGAGGCTGGAGGGCCATAAGGGGAGTGCGAGGGGACTGTTTTGGGCTAGTGTGTGGCATTTGCCGGTGATTATGGTGCTGGCGCTGGCGCAGAAGAAGGGGATGTGGGGGAGGGTTTGGAGGAGTGTTTTTGGGGAGCCGGAGGAGGAAGAGGGGGAATGGGTGTATGAGGATGAGGAGGAGGAGGAGGGAGGTGTTGAGGAGGTGGTGAAGGGTGTTGTGAAGAAGTGATGTTTTTGTACGTGTTTGTGTTTTGGGAAGGAAATTTGGTTCATGGTATAAACGGTATTCTAAAAGAAGCACGTCATCGTTGAAGGATTGCATGTATAAATAAGAATGTTGTATAGTACTTGCACAAAATGGATGGAAAAGCAAAGATGAAGCAAGAGTGTACGTTACGTGTGGCTTTTGTGCGTATCTGTATCAATACAAGGAGTTGCGCGGGAGGTTTAAATAGCAGAAATATCAACACGCTTACTGTATAACGAAACTTGGCTGGAAATGGCGAAGACAATGAGATGGTTTTTGGGAGACCACTGCCTGATTTTGTGTTCAGTGATGTTCTTCGGTTCCTATGGATATGCTGAAATATTTCTTTGCCGTAAGGTTTGTATCTTGACATCATCATCAATACCGTTCCACGCCGTCCTGTCTAGGCATGCAATGCGGTCTGTATCCTTATGCCGTCTTTTCCCTTTACCGATGGTTGTGCGGTTAAAACGATGATGAAATCCGAACGGAAAGTGCATACCAATCATTATGAAAAAGATTTGAGTTCAAAAGACAGTTCAAAAGACAGGGGCAGAGAAAAGAGGAGAAAATGGCGTCGTGAACGCTCTCGCCTGAAAAATGTCGATGAGTGATTGTGAGGTAGAAGAGACAACAAGAGGGATGACTGCTCATAGACCTGAGGGAGTCATAAAGAGAGAAGGAGAGAGAGAGAGAGAGAGACAGATGAGGAATTTGTAGATGGGGATAGTGAAACCATTCCTCGTAAATAAACTAAGCGTCAATGAGGAAAAGACCCATGTACGAGACAGAGATGGAGAGAGAGATGGAGATAGTATGAACGAACCCTTGACCGTAGTAATCAAACGAACATATCCAGGAAAAGATGCATTAATGACAGAGAGTGCCCTCCACTGGGACTTTGCATACCCAACAACAACACCTTTGAACGCCGTTCGCAACCTAATGACACCAGAAACGCCTAGAAAAGCAGCCCAGAGCCCATACAAGAAAACAAGAAAAACAGTAAAACAAGCACCGACACAACGCCTTCTTGTGCACGACTGGGTGTAATGAGTGTAGTAACCCCAGTAAGAACCGTCCGTCAATGCCCCTTCCCAGTTCCCAAACCAAGACAAGATGAAAGACGAGAGATGATATAACGACCCAGATGAGATATTAAGGAGTGTAGAGGGACGGGTAAGAAAACGCAGACAGCTGTGGTTGTGAATGACAACCTCAGTTGGCATCACGTCCCGACCCACGATTGATGATATTGTTGATACCCATATCACCCACACTAGGCAGACGATTACCATGACCCATGTAGGGACTTGTGCCCTGGCTCGAGCCGCCGTGGTGGGCATATCCGCCGGTAGTGCCCGTGCTTGACACGCTGTTGCTGTAGCCGTGGTGGGGCTGGTAGCCATAGTTCTGGTAGCTGCTCTGGGTGAAAGCCTGGTGAGACGGCGTGCCTCCGCTGCCGGTGCTACCACCGGAAGTAGAGTGTGCACCGTGGATGGAACCAGAGGGCTCGGGGCTGCTGTAGTCATCCACGTCGTCGTCATCAATGGGCGTCAGACCGATTCCCGAGATGCCGCTGTCATCATCATATCCGGATGACGATTGACCGTTTGCCAGGCGTTCTTTCCGGCTGTACGAGCGGGCGTGGGACTGGATGTTCTTGAGACCGTTAGACATGCACTGTTGAAACCCGGTGTTAGTGTTTATCCGAGACAGCGAGAGGGGGGCAGAAGATAAATATACCTGGGCCTCAACAACGTGCCACTTTTCGCCACACCGATCAGCCAAAGGCTTCCAGATCTCCTTGCGCATGCTCATGTATTCCTTGCTGAGACGTTCGAGCTTGAGACTGTCGAAATCGGTTTGACCCCGGCGCTCCATCAACCGCTCATGCCGCTTCCGGCAGGCATTGCCCGTCTTGTTTGGGAAGGCCTCGCGCTGGATTTGGTTCCAGTTCTTGCCCATGGCACGGAGGGCGAGCAGTGCCCTGTCATCATCCTGGTTCCACGCACCAGAAGAGGCACGATGCTGTGCCGGTAGAGGTCCGCCCACGGGTCCTCCCATGGTGGCCGTGGGGATCTGCATCGAAGATACTGCGCTGACGGCATAGGGGTCGTATGAAGGCATGGCCATCTGAGGAGCAGCCGCTGTTGTGGAAAGATCTCCATAGTAGGAGACCTGACGAGGTTGCTGATAGTATGACATGGTTGAAGCGGACTGGCTAAGAGAAACTGGAATCTGTTGATATTGGTGGTGGTGATGGGCCAATGTTCGGGACAAATCAGGCATGATGTATAAAGATTTGTCGACTGGTAAATCTCTTCTTCCCTACTACCGGGAAGTAGAGAGGAGATCGAGAGATAAAAATGAAGTGATGAAATAGAGACCGAGCCGAACCGTCGAGTGTCGGTTTGATTAGGTGATTACCTATTAGACGAGGAAGAGATGGGATTCGATAGGTAACAGGCAGAGACTTGATGTATAAAAAGGAAGACGGCTCGTGTCAAACGATGCTGATCAAGGAGACAGATGGTGATAAGGAAACCAAGACCCTGAAAAGGAAATGAGACCTAGGAAATAAGAAGAGAGGAGAAATACTGATGATGGTGAACTTGTCGGGCTTGATCCAGATCAGATGGGTTTAGGAGAGGAGCAGAGGGTCGACTTATAAGTGAGATCACCTCCACCTCCACGTCAACACAGAAGTTAATCCACCGGCCTAGTGTAGACTCGGTCAGGGAGGGCCATGTCTGCGGGTAGAGATGTAACTCTAGCATGGCTGCCGGGTGGGAAGATCTGAAACAAGGGTAGAGGAAGAAACGGAGGGCAGATTCCTGATCTTGAAACCGACAAAGTGTATCCAAACGAGCCAATATCGCCGGCAGCGGCCTCTGCTAATGGCTGGAGCGTTTCGGCATGGCGTTCTTTTGGAGTTGGGCGGCTACGAGAGTAGGCCCTTTTGGAGTGGAGACTTGTTGTCGTCAAAAGGAGATTGCTGGTTGGACGGCGGCTAATGCCCTATGGGGGAGCTTGGGGCTGAACAGGGGTGTTTACATGGGGATGTGTACACTTGAAGGTCTGAGAACTGGACTTTCCCCAGATCCCAAGACTCGAAAAACGAAGCAAAGTTGAGAGTAGATGAAGAATATGAGCCCGCCAAACCAGCCCAGCTTGAACCACCGATTGACTTGACCTTGAATCTCAACGACATGACAGGTTAGAGTTGGCGAAATGTTGGATGTCCGCTCCGTGACCGTCGTCGAAGTACCAACAGGCGTGACGGTTAGATCGCTTGACCAATGGCAACACAGCAACCATTGGACGCACTACGCCGCAAATCTGAAGGATAGGCGAGACAGTTTGCGGTTCGCAGGACTAGACGCAGGTACCGTTACGCCATCAGGAACGGCATATGCCACCCATCACCACCACATCGACTGGGATGCGACCAGGACGGAGATGACCCAATGGGAAAGACTGGGGAAATCATTTGGCGGAAGCGGAAAGAGACGCATGCTTGTCGAGTGTCAAAAATAGCCGAAGAAGCGGAAGGGATGCTGTCCTCCGTCTAACAGAACCACTTAAAGGTATGTTAACCGCCAGCCTTGTGCGATTCCCCAGCCCTGGAGATATCCAGATATGTCTCGCCTCATGGTCCGTGTTCTCGAAAACTAGAAAGACTGTGAATACAGCAATGATGAAACTCGGTTCAAAAAAGGTAATGGATGTGAGTGTTTTGGGCAAGCAGAGACCAAGCCCTACGGGGCATGATGGTTTGGGAATCCGAAGGGAAGCTTATGGACCCGCGAAGGTGGAATAGCCTCGCGATGCGACCAACAGTCTGAGGGACGCAGTACGGGCCGCCGCCCGCCATGGCAAGCAGCAGTCAAAGAAGGGCCAACAAGGTTAAGCCATCTGCCGAGCAAACCTGAACAGACCCGGCAGAATGGAACTGGATGAGAATGAGTTTAGGTAGACGCTGAATGGTAGCGTAGCATGTGTGAAGCGCGATGATAAGATGAAGCTTGAAGTTGTCGAACTCCCGCTTGAGCCTTAATGATGTTGCAGTACCCAAACCTCAAAGGGATCAGCGTGGGATTTTGGCCGCCAACAAGGGGCAACAGATGCAGCAAGCATCGGGATAGCGGGGTACTGTGTGGAACAGGGGTAGCATCGCGTTGACTTTGCCGCGAGATGTTAAGTTAACTTCAAACCCGCCCCCACAGTCAACGATGGAGTTTGGAAGTCGGAGAATGCCGCGCCTTGACGGCCACTCATGGTGAACGATGTGCGTAAGGTACCTATTGAGAGAGTATGTTGTAGACGTACCTTAAGAGTTGTTGTCGTAGCGAAAACGAAAAACAGGAAGACAAGTTTGACGGAGATTGAGGTGTCGCTGGATTGGCTCGAGTTCAATACTAACGGCGGCTCGACATCTCGCATAGCGGTCGTTCCCGCCCTCCATGACACTTGCCTGGTTTGGCTTGGGAACCGGAAATGAACATTTCGCATCGCCCACCGAAAGGAAAAAATGAACAGGCGCGCGTCAAAAAGAAGGGAGGAGCGACAGTGACTGCACCATAGCGCCATGGCACTATCGCAGCGTTGCAGCGTCACAGTCGCAGTGAGGTGGTCGTCGATCTGGAAAGGTGGGGGCTGCCTGATCTTCGTTTACCTGAGAGTGGCACGTGCACCTTTTGCCTGACGCCAGCACCTAACAGCGACTGGCCTGTTCTTTCTAGCTCTGTTCGTTCTTGTTAGAGGACTGTGGTCATCCTGGCAAGACTAGCGTGCAGGAAGTAAGAACACCCTAACAGATAATATCGGGTTTCATCCATAGTGACACCGTCCATGTTTCGACGCCGCGATACCTGCGCAGGGTCTCTCGAGGGCGATGGTGCTTTCCCATGGAATTCAACGCATCTTGATGCCTCTGTTAATTCACGTCCTCGCCCTTTCACCACGACCCCAACTCTTCCACTTCACGGGCAGTTTGTTCTCGCCATTTTCACCAATCGGATTCCCCAAAAAGAACGTCAACCGCCAACAATCGCTACGTCTATGGTTTACGGGCTTCTGCGGCAACAAGTCTCCATTGAAGCGCTATGCCCTCCCTTCGCATCGACAATGGATTTTGTCCGAGTAGACAAACGCCGGGAATTTTGTTGTTCACCCGGTTGCGAGCCTTAATTCTCCGCCGTACCCATCTCATCCACTTGTTAATGATTATCGCTGAAGATGATTTAGGTGTGCGACATTAAAGCCAGTTGGCCCCAGTGTGCTCTTGTTGGCTTCCCATACCGCTTCAACTGTCGTGGCCAAATCTAGTCGGCGGGCTCTGCTGCGACCCAGCTGCTCGGGAGATAGTGACGGCGTCCGGACCCGATCGCTTCCACAAGACTTCCTTGGGACAACGCCGCACCCGCAAGTGCGTACCCGATCGCAAGTGCTGTCACGGGTCCTAGACCGACATTTTACACGTACGGGATCCTGTCATTTGGTCGTTCGTGGCGGCTGGACCCAGGTTGGCGGAATCTTGAACCCTTGGTGTGCATTCAAGGCGTTGTCGGCCGTTTTGTTACATTGTCAGTTACCACACACGGGAGCAACAACCACGCCAATATCGTGCAGGATGCTCAACGACAAGCCACAGCCCCCGCAATCTTCAAGGCGAAAGTCAAATCTTGATATATCAAAGACCTGTGCGCTAGCTGGCAGTGTGGGAGAAGCTTTGGGTGACAAGTGTCCACGGGCGGGCGGAAGCCAAGGGCGCCATAAAGCGTCACGTAGCCATCCAGAAGCATCAGACCGAAGCTAAGCCTTTTCAACCCTTACGCTAACGCTCCCCGCAAAACCATTGTTCGACACCATCAGGACTCCCATGTGAATGGGATCAAGATTCGATACAAAATGGCCCGAGAATATTCTTCCACACGTTCCTGGACCACGACCAATGGGCATTTTACATAATCCGGGTACCATGGACCAATGAGCCTTGCTTGGGATATATCAACCTGCTATTCAGGCTAATTTGAAAGCTTGACGCTTATGACCACACACCAACTTTCCCAACCGGCACCCTTCTACTCCTCTTAATACGCCGTATCTGGAGCAGATCTGCACCATGGACGTTGGCACTCACTGACATCCCTGCCTTGGCGTTATTACCAACCGTATTCTCTCTACAACAAAGCACGCCTGTTCAGACTGTCTGTTGACGGCTCAGGCCACATAATTTCATCTCACAGATCGTTACAAGATACCCATCATTTACTGGTTCGGATGTTATGACGGCTTTTATGCTTCGAATGCGAGCTCGACGTTCCACGACCCAAACAATGTGGACGGTTGAGGTTCATATAAACTCAACTCCGTGCTACCGATGTACGGCACGGAAAGCATGCAGAAGCACCCATGTCGATGGGATTATCACCCGGTCTACCCCTCATCTTCCCCCGGAGTGGTGTTGACAGTGTGGTTGGAGGGTTACAGTCCCTCGGCATGGAAAAGACCGACCACTACCGGGGCTGCTTTCGATGCGTGGGGTGCGGTTCAATATGATGCGCACCGGTAATATCTATCACACACGCTTGCGCTTGAGTTAAAGTTATAATACTGGGATGAATTCTCTTTCTGTTCTAGACTGGGACGTAGCTGCAGGGCTTGTGACACGCTCAGGGTCTTTACCAAAGATTGCGCTGACAAGCCAGGTTCAATGTTCCATTTGGACGCCGTCCGTTGACATTAAATAGTCTGCAGTCGCCCCTCGACCAACTTGTGGTTCACCTCTTGCTACCAGCCTTGCCATCAGTATCATCGAACCTTGTCGTTGCTACTATCTTGTCCTCATCAGCAGGCTTGTTTTTCTGTCAGTCACCCAGTCGCGTTGTCTGAGCAGGACCTCTTCTTCACCTACGTGTACCCAGCTATAGGAGACAAGGAAACGTCAATCTTTTAGTCAAGATGGGCGGTGGAGGCGGCTCCGGCGCAGCCGGTTTTTATGATGCCGCTCTTCAGAGGCGTGAGGCAATGATGGGGAAGAGTGGCCCTGCAGCGCTTGTCAAGAACTTCCGAGTCTTTTCTATTGCATGCTTCGCATGTATCGGCGGTGTCCTCTATGGGTACAACCAAGGAATGTTCTCGGGTGTCCTCGCCATGCCAGCCTTCCAGAAACGTGAGTCGCTGTCCTTGAACCCACAGATGCCCGAAACTGTTGCTAACATCACTGATGAACCTCAAACAGACATGGGCGAATACGATCCGATAGACCCCAACGCGAGTCAGACAAAGAAGGGCTGGCTAACCGCAATTCTTGAGCTTGGTGCCTGGCTCGGCACGCTTCTGTCTGGGTTCATGGCAGAGGTCCTCTCGAGAAAGTACGGCGTGCTAGTGGCGTGCTTGGTTTTCATGCTGGGTGTGGTCATCCAAGCCACGTCTATCTCTGGAGGACATGAGACCATTCTTGCCGGACGGTTCATCACGTAGGTCGTGCCTGATTACTCTTGAAGCGTCTATCAGCCCCTACTAACTCGACATTGCTCAACAGGGGTATGGGTGTCGGATCTTTAGCCATGATCATTCCCATCTACAACTCGGAAGTTGCACCACCTGAGGTCCGTGGAGCTCTTGTTGCTCTCCAGCAGTTGGCTATCTGCTTCGGTATCATGATTAGCTTCTGGATCGACTAGTAAGTCTTCTTTATTCTCGACTTCTGTCAAAACATGGGGTCGCTGACATCGAATATCACGCAGCGGAACCAACTACATCGGCGGTACCAAGCTCGAGACCCAATCCGACGCCGCCTGGCTTGTACCCATTTGCCTGCAACTTGCCCCTGCTCTCATTCTGTTTTTCGGCATGATGTTTATGCCCTTCTCCCCACGCTGGCTAATCCACCACGGCCGCGAGGCGGAAGCTCGAAAGGTACTCTCCAACCTTCGCGGCCTATCCCAAGACCATGAGCTTGTCGAGCTCGAGTTCCTCGAGATTAAGGCCCAATCTCTCTTTGAGAAACGCAGCATTGCCGAGTTATTTCCCGAATTGCGCGAGCAGACCGCCTGGAATATTTTTAAGCTCCAGTTTGTGGCCATAAAGAAGCTTTTCCAGACGAAAGCAATGTTCCGACGCGTTATCGTGGCGACCGTAACCATGTTCTTCCAGCAGTGGTCCGGCATCAATGCGGTTCTCTACTACGCCCCGCAAATCTTCCACCAGCTTGGACTCGGCGATAACACAACCTCACTCCTGGCTACGGGTGTAGTAGGTATTGTCATGTTTATCGCAACGGTTCCTGCAGTGCTGTGGATCGACCGTGTTGGTCGCAAGCCCGTGCTTACCATCGGTGCACTCGGGATGGCTACCTGCCATATCATCATCGCTGTCATCGTTGCCAAGAACATCGACCAATGGGAGACTCACAAGGCTGCTGGCTGGGCTGCTGTAGCCATGGTCTGGCTGTTCGTCATCCACTTTGGATACTCATGGGGACCTTGTGCCTGGATCATCGTTGCCGAGATCTGGCCCTTGAGTACCAGACCATATGGTGTCGCTCTAGGAGCTTCTAGCAACTGGATGAACAACTTTATCGTTGGTCAGGTCACGCCGGATATGTTAAATGCGATCCCGTACGGAACGTATATTATCTTCGGGCTGTTGACCTATCTGGGTGCCGCCTTTATTTGGTTCTTTGTGCCGGAAACAAAGAGATTGACCTTGGAGGAAATGGTGAGTGCCCTTCTCATGGAATTTCTGCCTCTGCTGCTCCTCTCATCATCCCGAGTGGTTGAATGGCGTCAACTAACCCAATATTCACAGGACATCATCTTCGGATCCGAAGGCATTGCCCAAGCCGACAATGAGCGCATGGAGGAGATCAATGCTGAGATTGGCCTTACCCAATTCTTGCGAGGTGGTAGTGGTGCCAACCACGGTGCTGCTACTGGAAGCGATTCTGGTTATGGTGCGGAGAAGGAGAAGAGCGAACACTATGCTCAGCATGTCTAAGTCACCGCAATCACTGCCGCAGTATTTCGCTCTCTGAGCTCACACTTCATGAGGTGCACATCGTCAGTTTTGGAAACGATCCGGTCTTTCCCCCTTTGAACGCTACGGCAGATAGAGGTAGACGAATACTGATAACAACAGAATCTCCTGAAACCGAAAAGTATGAGATTTCTTCTCGTATCCACGGAAGCTGTTCGTCCCTCTTTACTTAACTGTGGCCCATACCACGAAGTGTTTGGGTAAATAAACAGCACGTACCGCGAATGTGCCCGGGTGTTGCAGGTTGTTTATGTCCGCACTGAGTACACGGGCGTCTGGTGTAAGGGAGATGGCTGTATTCACTGCATTCTATGGGTGTTGATGGTGATCCCGGCTAAATCTGGGCCAGGAATCTTGCTGGCTCGGAAATACAGATGTATCCTCCCTGTGTATCATCCCCCTGTGTACCTTTCCTGGGAGTTCGGTCTGTGCCTGGTCCGTGCACCAGACAGGCAAGTGCATGGCCGAGTGGCCTGACATCTGGCCTTTGGTTCATCTGACGTTTCCATGACGTTCACGGACTCGTTCACGGACTCTTTCACGAGCTGGAAACCCACAAGACGAACGTTCGAGTGACGTTACCGTATGATTTCGGAAAATCCGGATTCCAGGTCAGTCCGGCAACGCAGGCTTAATAGTTTGCCAGTTGCGTTCAGTTGCGTTTGGCTGCATGTACGTGGTCGTTGAAGCAAATGGCAGACCTGGAATCCGGATTTTCCGAGATCATACGGCATGTCAAGTTAAATAATGCCCATCTACTTGCTCCAGCCATTTCTTTTCCCCTTGATTGTATCAACCAAGGTTCTCGAAGCGCTCTCTGGCTCATGTCCTTCACCCGCGCTCGTACCCAACTTATACCCTCGACGAGACTTCTCACATCCACAATCCTCACCTGATCCTCTTTTCACAGAATAACTTTGGCTTCCTTCTCAACAACCTCTCCAAAATGGGTGCCCTCACCGAAAACCTCGAGTTCCCCTTCCGCCGCGCCTCCGGCCTCGACCCGCCTCCCGAGTTCGCCTTGCTCCGCAAGATCGACCCGGTGACCCAGGTCCGCCTCTTCGACGGCAGCCTCGCCTGGATGGTGACCAAGTACCACGACGTCTGCCAGGTGGCCACGGACGAGCGGCTATCCAAGGAGCGCACGAGGCCCGGCTTCCCCGAGCTCACCCCGGGCGGGAAAGAGGCGGCCAAGAACCGGGCGACGTTTGTGGACATGGATCCGCCCCAGCACATGCAGTATCGCGGCATGGTCCAGCCGATTTTCGACATTGAACATGTCAAGGAGCTGGAGCCGTACATCCAGAAGACCGTGGAGGACTTGTTGGAGAAGATGAAGAATATGGGGTGCGAGGGCGGTCCGGTGGATTTAGTGCAGAATTTTGCGCTGCCGGTGCCTTCTTATGTGAGTTTTGGGTTTCTGTCTACTTTCCGTGGTAAAACGAGACTCTTAACTTTGCGAGCAGATCATATATACCCTCCTCGGCGTCCCGGTTGAGGACCTCGAGTTTCTGACTCAGCAGAACTCCATCCGTACGAACGGAAGTGCGACAGCGCGAGAGGCATCTGCTGCTAACCAGTACGTTTCCCTATGCTCCTAGCACTTGTTAATTTCACAAAATACTAACATCATCCTAGGGAACTCCTCGACTACCTCCGCCGCCTCGCCGAACAGCGTCTGCAGGAGCCCAAGGATGACTTGATCAGCAAGCTCATGACCGAGCAAGTCAGGACCGGCAAGCTCGACACGGCCGATGCCGTCCAGATGGCCTTCCTCTTGCTAGTGGCTGGCAATGCCACCATGGTGAACATGATTGCCTTGGTTCGTTTCCCATCCTCTTCATACCTACCATAGGTACCTCCTCTCCATCCCATATCAAACCCGCTAACTCCCCCTCCTCTTCACACTCACCCAGGGCATCGTAACCCTCTTCCAAAACCCCTCCCAACTCGAAGAACTCAAGCGCGACCCCTCCGTCGTCCCGGCCTTCGTCGAAGAACTCAGCCGATTCCACACCGCCTCGGCCATGGCCATCCGCCGCGTCGCCAAGGAGGACCTGGAGATTCGCGGCAAGACCATCAAGAAGGGTGAGGGCGTCATCGCCTCCAACTTGTCGGCCAACCGCGACGAGGAGGTGTTCAAGGACGCGGACAAGTTCGACATGCATCGCGAGTGGCCTGCGAAAGAGCTCGGGTTTGGGTGGGGAGAACATAGGTGTATCGCGGAGTTTTTGGCGAAGGCGGAGATGAAGGCTGTTTTTGGTGAGTTCGATTTCTTTTGTGATTTGAGTACTGACTGGCTCGGGTGAAGTCTGGTAGTGGAAGGTGCGAGTACCTATACGAAAAGTGATTGCTGACTGACTTGGGCGTTGATTAGGAACTATTTTCAAGAAGTTGCCGGATCTGAAGATTGCGGTGCCTTTTGATAAGATTGAGTATACGCCGCTTGATCGCGATGTTGGAATTGTCAAGCTGCCTGTTACTTGGTAAGTGGAGAGCCGGAGTCGATCAATACAAAGTGGGTTGGATGTAATGGAAATCGCGGAGTGTCTGTATCTGGGGTAGAACTTAGGCTGATTGGATGCGCTTTCCCTTTACAAATGATGATGCCTTCGGGCTCTGCCTACACTCCTTCTTTTTTCATCCAAAACTTCCAATGCATCAGTGTTCATGTTGTTTTGTCTGACCTTGGCACTCCATCAAGGCGGTTACCCCATGCGGAACGGGCCGAGACTAAGACGGTGATGCCCGAGGTGAGTGACTCACTTCCAACACAACCACATTTTGATGATGAGTCGAGAAGAAGCGAAAAAGAAACAAAAAGATTGAAGCGAATGCCTGCCTTCGCTTCATAAAAAAGACATACAAATAAACAAATCACCACCTGAAATCTCCCAACTTAACACTTCCCAACCCAACCAGCCCAACACCATGGCCTCGTCAACGCCATCTCTCCGTCCCCAAACCGTCCTCGTAACAGGGTCATCCGGCCATCTCGGCCGGGCCCTGATGCTCTCCCTTCCCTCGTACGGCTACACTCCAATCGGCATCGACATCAAGCCCAGCTCAACCGCCACCTTCATCGGGTCCTTCGGCGACGCCTCCCTGCTCCAAAACCTCTTCTCCCCTAGCTGGCTTCGCGCCCAACCGGAAATTTCTTCTTCCAACCACCCCAACCTCGAGCCCATCTCGCACATCATCCACTGCGCAACCCTGCACAAGCCGCACATTGAGTCCCACACCAAAGCGCAGTTTGTCCAGACGAACATTGCTGACACGCTTACGCTGCTTGAGGCGGCTGCTGCTACAACCACAACTTCCGACGCCGACACGAACTCGGAAAGAACGACCATAAAATCATTCACCTACATCTCCACAACCTCCACCTTCGGCCGTTCCCTCTCCCCACTCTCCTCCATCCCAGGCGCCCCAAAACCAGCAGCCCACATAACCGAACAAACCCCCTGCCTCCCGAAAAACATCTACGGCCTAACCAAGTCCAGCGCCGAAGACCTTTGCTACCTCATCTCGTCCCAGTCCTCACTCCCCCTCATCATCCTCAAAACCTCGCGCTTCTTCCCCGAAGCCGACGACGACGCCGACCGTCGAGCTTCTTTGGGGGACGAAAACCTCAAGCTCTGCGAGTTGGCTTATAGGAGGGTGGATATCGCCGATATCGTGTCTGCTTGCGTCGCCTCTATAAAGGCGCAGACGCGGACGCGGACGGACGAGACCAGGATCAACTTTGGGAAGTTTATAATCAGCGGCCCCTCGCCCTTTCTGGACTTACCAGCAGAGGACTGGGTGAAGTTAAACACCTCCAGCCCTGGTCCCGGCGGAGCAGGAGCGGAGAAGGTGTTTGCCGAAGTGGCAGAACAACTATGTCCGGGCATTGGCGAAGTGATGGAACAAAAAGGGTGGAAATGGTTAGGGAGGGTGGATAGAATTTATGATTCGCGGTTGGCGATGGAGAATTCAGAAAAGGGGGGATTGGGGTGGAAGCCGGAGTGGACTTTCCAGAGGGCGCTGGAGAGGATTTTGAGGGGGGAGGAGTGGAGGAGTGGGTTGACGGGGGAGGTGGGGAAGTTGGGGTATCATGATCGGGCTTGGGGGGTTTATACTACTGAGTGAGATAAACGGGGAGGTGGAAAGGGGAGTGAGGGGCTGGTGCGATGGGGAAGTGTTGGAGGTTAGGAAGGAAGGAAGGGCTGGGCATCGTGAGTGCAAGACGAGACGAGGCGGGAAAAGGGGGTGGCCCATGCGTTAGAGAGAAGATCTAGATGTAAACAAATGATGGTTAAAACATGACACTAGAAAGCAAGGAGTAATAGGTGCTAACTGTCTGTGTATTAAGTCCCACCGAGTAAAAGCTATGGAAATCTTGAACTTGCGAAAAAGAAACGTAACTAAGCTAATTATTAGCGGGCAATCACGAGCAGAACTGAATTGAAACCATTTTAAGAGCGCACAACCATCCACCGCCGGCGCATAAGAAAACCATCCCTCCCACGTCTCCTAAAGCAAACTCCTGGCAACGAAACATGCCACCCCCTCCTCACCAGAAAACCTGGATCAGTCCTTCGTAACGTAAAGATAAACCACCGGCTTCTGCCCCGGCAATCCACTCCTCGACTTATCCCATCCCAAATCCTTGCAAGTCTTCTGCAACAACTCCTTATCATCCCCCCTGAACGCCAAACCACGATACCAGCGTCCATTACCACCCTGCACGACCTCAAACAGCTTATTCTTCTTCTTGCTCGGGTTCGTCGCCCCGAAACCATACATGAGTTCCTGGACGGTAGTCGAGACGGGCACGTGGCACGCGTGAAAAGGCAAGCGGGCGTTAGGCGGCTGGTGCCAGGGCGGGGTGGCGCCGCACTTGAACACGTGGATCTTGGTGTGCTCGGGCGGGAAGAAATAGTTGTAACCGGGTTCGCAGCCGACGCCGCCGGTGCTGTTCATCATGTTGGCGGCCGGCATGTTGGGGTTGATTACGGGATAGGGTTGGGGGGTGCGGCCGCTGCCGCCTAGGCCGGAGATGTACTGGTAGGGTTGGGGGAAGAGACTGGGTGTTGCGGCCATGGCGCTGCCCCAGGCGGGAGGAGCGGCGGCTGGGGCAGCTGGGGCGGGCTGCGCATAGTAGTACGGCAAAGCAGCAGCCACAGGTGCAACTGCGGGCTGTTGAGCGGCAAAGCCATAGGCGGGAGCGGGGGCTGGCATTCCGGGGATGACTCGGGGGACTCCGGCTGGGTTCGGAACGGAGCCGGGAGGGAAGGCGCCGGGACGAGGAGTGCGAGGAGGGGGCGGGCCGGGGTCACGGCCGAATGCCGGGTTGGAGCCACCGCCGAGAACAAAAGACATCTTGGTAGATGTGCTTAGTAGTTGCCTTGGGGGTAAACGTCGACCCAAGTCTGTCTGATAGGGTCCCAAAGTCTCTGTAAGCCTCCGGGAGTAGGGAAGGAAGGGATGTGAGTCAAGTAATCTTGTTGGGCAGCGGACTCGTTAACTCTGGCTAGAATTCGGGCACGCTGACGGAAGTAGTCGAAGTCAGAATCGTCGCTTGCAGTTTCGCTATGAGCGTCGTCAAAGTCGTTCTCGTGCTGGTTAGTGTATGTGTCAAGGATGTTAGGAAGTGTTTGGTCTGCAAATGTTAGCTTTTCTACCCAGAAATAGCAGACTCTCCATGACTTACCCTCTTCAGCGTCACTGACACTGTAAGAATCTCCGTAGGTCTCTTCAGAGTCTTCAGCTTTGTCACCAAGGAAGATCTCGGTCTGCCAGAGGATACGGTCGTTGGCGTCGTAGAAAGCACCAAGAATCAGGACAGCCCAACAGTGTTGGTCAGGGGATGCGTGGGTGACCTGAGTGATAACGCACTTGACGGCCGGGTAGGGCAAATCTACGGTAGCTTCCCACTCTTCGATGTGAGGAGAGGCCACGGTTGAGGGTAGTTGTCGGCGGTCTCCCAAGGCGAGAGGACTGCCGATGAAGGAGTGTAAGGGCTGAGGGCGGATACCCTGAAAGCGATAATGCGGATAGTGACGAGTGGTCGAGAGAATGCTTGCTGAGCTGATCTTGTTCGTGATGAAGAGAAAGAGGAAAGGAACGGAAGGAGTGTACGACGTGGGCTTTAAGTACTCCAGGGTGCGGCGGTACCTCCACGATAAGTTTGACAGCTTCATGATACGATGGCTGTAAGAAGACCCCCTGTGATCGAGTTCTGTGACAGGATGAGGCCATATCGCTATCCTCTGGGTAACCAGGACGGTGAAGAGACGGCTAATCGGTCGGGTTGTTGATTGGTAGTCGACTGTCCGGTCATGTGAAGCTCAGTTTGCCTGACAGACAACCTGGGCAACGCAGGCTTCGTGACAGGGTAGAATTCACAGACCGAACGCTTCTTGGATCATGAAGACATCTGTCCCATTTTGTCGTATCATGGAAACACCTATCTCGCGAGTCGGTGCCTCATCGCACATCGGACTGATGACCGCAATTTCCCTTGACTGATAACGAGGGGCCAGTGACTCGGTGTTTGACATCCTTCACCGGCTGAGTCTGAGCACGCCATGCTCTGGAACTTTTGGCCAGTCATCCATAGCGTCCAAGGAGATAACCAACATCCAGAAGATGACGGCTAATGGACCAGCTGGTGCAGAACGGAAAGAGATGAACCAATGCAGTTTCACAACCGAGGATTCAAAGATTGACTCTCGTCACGACAATCAATGCCATCTCTGCATAATGGCCGGGTTGCTCCCAGATGTGTTCGGAGTGTGAATCATTGATCATGCATCCCTCAACCAGATGAGGAGGCGTTGGTGACCGTTGGTAACACTGACGCCTTCACCCGTTTCCACGTATCCCTTCTGTTGTCCTTCTACTTTCGTTAGTCATAAATATGGAAGGGTGACCGATGGTTTGGCGCGGGGAATCGCAAGTACACGTGAAAATTGAGCATCGTGACGAGGAATTCAATATCAAGTCTTGTATTTACTCACATCCTGTAGCCCATGAGCGGTGTGGAGACAAAGCTCCTCGCTCTTTGATCTAACTGCTCCGAATCGCTTGTTTCCCCCATCCATGTTGGTGACACACAGATATGCGCTCTCCCTTGGCATGCCCCATGTGGTGACATGCTCCATCTTCTCCCAACTCTCGAGAATCTGGCAGACCATCCAGCACTCGGTACGACCAGACATGGAAATATGTTAGCGTCAATCGCCCACATCCACGTCTCTCCCGACCAATCTCACAAATGCCCCCTTCACCTTATCCTTCTTGGACAGCGGTGGTGGTGCCGACTGGGTTTCCTCCGCCTCTCGTTTTGCAGTCTTCCTCTTTTGCACCTCGTTGACCAATCCCTTCAAATACACCTCTGCCTGAACAGTAGCGCTATACTCGCCAGGCGTCCAGCTCCAGACGTTCTTCCTGCCCGGATCCGCCCCAGCGGCCAAGAGCGTCCTCAGTACCAGCAGATTCCCATTGCCGCTAGCAAAGTGCAGCGCCGTGTTTCCATCCACATCTGCTTGCGCCAGCGCAGCGGGAGCTCCGCCGGGAGCCCAGGTAAGCAGGATCTGCACAACGGTATCGTGGCCGTTCAGACTAGCCTCCATGACGGCATCGCGGCCGCGAATATCCTGACGCAAGATGGACTGCGGGTCGTTTTCGCACAGGAAGTGGACGACTTCGGTATGACCGGCCGAGGCGGCTAACACGAGCGCGGTTTGGTGGTCATCGTTCAGTGCGGGGGTGCCCTCTTCGTGGCCGAGTTCGACGAGGATCTTGCAGATAGAGAGATGGCCGAGGGAAGCGGCTAGGTGGAGGTTCGAGTTCGCATTCCCGCAGACGGAATGATCGGGGTTGTGGAGGAGATGAGGATGGGAGCGGAGGATGCGCTTGACGAGGAGGTGGTCATTCACGTGGATTGCGCGCCGAAGGCGGATCGAAGGATCAATCCTGGGTGACCAGCAAGGTTAGTAGGTAGTCACTCTCTTTTTGACTCGATTTGTCGCGGGTTCGGGCGGATTACATGTTTGCGTAAAGAGCGTATTGGCACGTCCATTCTCTAGAGGACCGAGGTGTTGTTTGAGGAAGACCCCGTCATGGTAGGTTTGGTGCGGCGTCGGACGACTTGCAGATGGATGGATGGTGGTTTTGTGTTGGCGGACTGATGCATGTTTGGTGGCCGGAGGATGGCGGGGCAAATTGCCCAAACAAACTTGAAGTGGAAGCTGCGCCTTGTGATCCTCGCGATTCAGCGCCAATGGATTTGCCAAGCAGGGAAGGTCTCAGGCCGTTACAGGTAAGTCCGGGTTCTCGGCGCTCGTGCTTAGGTCCATCATCACACACAACAAAAGATGGACAAATTGCCGTGACAAGGGCGCAACAAAACCCATGGTGGACACAGGTATCCAACAAAGGCATTGGAGATGAAATGAATGGTAGTAACCTTCAAAACGTCAAACCGCGGATGGATGCAACGGGAGAACGGGAAGAAGCTGTGGAGCCTGTCAATCCCCCAAACTTTAGTGGGTTTGACGCCCATGCGACGTCACAATTAGGTAGTGGGGGTTCCCCAGGCTTCGAGCACTAACGTCTTTATATGGGGAACACACGCAAAACAGTTAGCGCTGGATGCATGTTATTCTTAGCGCCCGGTCGTCGCCCATCTTTCCACTTCTGCTGACGACAACGACAACGACAACGACAACGACAACGACAACGACAACGACAACGACAACAACAAGACTTGACGACTTGGAGCAATCAAATACGTATTTCAGATCTTGAGTGCATCTCAGAGTAATATGGTACTATGCTAATGGTGGCCAAGTAACGGTCATTCTGCTATTCGAGAGTGTCCGCACGGTGTTCAAAAGTGCACAAAACGCCAAGAACGGTGAATAGCTTCATGCTATGACCTTATGGAAAAGCCGAATCCCTCAAAGTGACGACTCCGTGCAAGGCCAAAGAATGCTTACCATCTCGTGGCAGGTTTCTTATCAGAAAGTCTCAGTGAAGCGCATGGGAAAGTCGGTACCATGCGGTCAAGGGCGCATGCATCACCAATCGCTTCACCCGCCGAGCTCTTTCATGTATTGGCCTTGATTCCCAGACCGCCAGAAATCAAAGGATGATATTTGCCCACTACATGATGATTAGGCTTGCAGTGGTGATTATATGAACACTACCTCTCGGAAATCTGGATATCAAAAGCCTTGTGAATCACGCAAGTCGAAGTCTCTTCACGATGTTATTCTACCTTCTTGGGCACTTCAGTATAATGGCACACACCATCTTATGGCTAATCCGATGGATCACCAGCATATATACTCTCTCACGTATAAAACAACCTTTGTGTGCCACTCGACCGCATCGTAGGATCCGAGTGTAGAGCAAGTTTACTCGAATTGACCTATCAGGGCCTGAACGAGCAACGGATTAAACAGAGCACAAAACTTCTTAACAAGCACTGCACAACATGGGCTCCATATCCTATTTCACGGATTCCCCACCGAGCCCACCCCCAACTGAACACTTCCTGACCGCCCTCGACAACGTCCAAACTCGCGGCTACCATTGCCGAGCCCTGCTCCTCCCCTGGCCACACTCCCTCTGCGCAGCCATTCTCGAGCCGGCCCTGATCCGCACTCTCCTCCCCGACTTCTCCTTTCTCGCTTCATGTCAACTCGGTCCCACCTCGGCCGCTTCCTCAACCATTTCTGATCACGATGTCGTAGACACTCCTGACCCTGATCCCTATACCGATGCTAGACCCCTTCATCGCCCCTCCAACCCCAACACCAATCGGAACTTTGCCTTACAACATCTCAGTAACCTTACACAAGGCAACATAGTGTACATGTCCTTTGAAGGCGGGAGAGATCCTAGTCACCTCCTCCGTCCCGGTCCCGATCCGCTCGTGCGTGTTCCAGAAGAGCGGTACAATGCTGACGGTGACGACAATGCATACACCGCCGCCCACAGACTACGACTCTACCCCCGCTTCCCAATCCAGACTCCAGAAGACGCCGTCCGTCAAATGATCACCCACCATGAAGAGGAAAGGTTGGAAATGACTTCTGAGGAACTAATCCGGGGCCCCTGTCCCTTCCGCGTCCCTGATAGTTGTTTCCGAATTCCTCCCGACCTCCGAATGGATTCTTTCAGACATGGACCATCTCGTCATCTTCAGTTAGTAGATGCCATGACCGTCCAGCGCAGTAGGCTTCTTGGAAGCGAATTATCATCATCAGAGGCAACGGGAATGGTCCTGGGAATTGCGATACACCAGGTTGTGGCAGATGCGGCAGCCGTCGAAGTCATCATGTCAAGACTGAGGAGGGAGCTTTTCAGAGAGGTTGTTGGAATTGAAACGTGACGGGGATGGGAGATGCTTCGCTGAGCAAGGCCATTTGGCCGAGCGAAACCAGAAAGGCAGAGAACAAAGGAATCGGAGAGCCAATGCCAAATCATTGAGTGTTTTTCCAATTAGAAGTTGCAGCCAAATGGCACTCACTGCAAGCTCAATGCTTTGGTGTTAATTGCCCGGCTCTCTGGCACGAGGCCGTGCAAGGAATTCAGGTAGTCAATTAATATCTTTCAGTAAGAAACCCAACTGCATCGTGGTCACCGACCACCACCCCGGAGTCGGCGGTACCGGCGGTCGTACTAGAAGAGGCTTTGTATCAGTGTTTCCTTCCCGTCGTGCCGTGCCGTGCCGTGCCGTCTTGTTTTGGTTTGTCTTGTTCCGTTCACTTTGTGTTGTTTTATTTCATCTTAACTTCGTTTCGTTTCGTTTGGTGCCTTTCACCGGCATGCTGGTAACTCTTGTGAAGCGTGAAGCACACGCACGTGCCAAGTGTTTCGGGTTAAGGAAAGTTTGTGGCAGCATGACGAATTGTACACGACGCACTGGCGTAGTTCATCCGATATGATGGATCGGCCGGAAACGTGTTTGCATGAACTCCTGTTCGGTGATACAAGGATCGTCCCTTCCTTTCAGTTCCCCGCATGGCGAGGGCTGGAAGAAAAAAAAAAAAAAAAAAAAAATTAAAAAAATTAAAAAAAAGTTGTGAGAAAGGAAGAAAAAAGGTCGCGCATGAGATTCGCTGGTCGACTTGCATCTGATCGTTGATACCCTTAGCTTTCGACACGAACAGCTAGCAGCGATCAGCGTACTTCCGCCCTGACGTTCGACTCATACATTGATGCTGCTGATCCATCACTAACAACAGCGACAGTGACCACACCTTCATTAGTATCGCTTGCTGGGTACGACCTCACCACCTCCACCATGGACTCAAACAATGACGACTCCGACAACAACAACAACAACAACAACAACAACAACAACAACAACAACAACAACAATGACAACCCGGCACGTCGCCGCCTCATGACCTACCTCCGCCGTCCCTACGACCCGGCATCCACTGACATGCTCACCATCCGCACCAGCTGGATTCGCACCGTGCACCGTGCCGCCCAAGCTTATCTCCATCAAATGACCTCGACGTCGTCGGCCAGCAATATCACCGAACAAGACATCTTGTACGCCTTTATTTGGCATCTACTCACTCGAGCGCAAGTCCGTGGCAGCAGCAGCAACCATGACAGTTTCGTCCTTAGTGACGACCCCGTGGAAGTAGTAAAACTTCTCACCATTGTCGACGTCTGCGGCGTCCTCTCCCCTCCTACTCACACCCAAAGCCAGGACCATCCTAACCCTGACTACCCGGGCAAATACCTCCCAGCCATCGCCACCGTCCCTCTACACCAGTTCCTCCGTCCTGTCATCACTGACGAGACAGGCATCCCTCATCTGCGGCGATACGCCCTGCTCGCCCTTGCGATCCGCTCAGCCATCGAGGTCGTGCAAGCGCAAGGGCAAGCGCAAGCTGGGCAGGGAGGGGCGCGGCGGGTTAAGATGGCGGCGAAGAGGGATTCGATTGGAGGTTGCGGAGGGGGGTTGTATATTTTTCCTCTTGAGGAAGCGGGAAGGAAGGCTTGGAAGGGGATAGGGTATGGAGGATCGCATGGGAGACGGATGACGACGGTGGAAACTGGGTCCGAGAGGATGTCGTCGTCATCGGGGGAAGAGGAGACGGAGATGGGATTAGGGGTACACACTGTGTATAAACCGTCGACGCCGGCGAGGGCAGACTATCATGCGATTGTGTTGCCCATGAGTGAAGGGGCTCAAGGGGGTAGGGGAGACGGAAAATGGAGGGTGCAGTTGCATTTACATCCGCTGGATAGGCAGTGGTTGAGGAGGTGGATGGAGGAGAACCCTGAGGAGGCTGAGATTGAGCCGCAAGTTCGGTGACTTGGGTGGACGAAGGCGGTTTGGAAAGCGGAAGGAAGGAGGGTGTTTGGAGGATCCTGGAATATGACTGCGTGTAGCTTTACTCGCTGAAATATTAGACGAAGAGAGGATGTTTGATTTAACAAACCAAGGAATTGGATGGGACTCCAAGGCATGGGAAGTGCCCATATTGACTTGGCACGTCTATCGTAATCAATGCCAACGTCAATTTGCCAAGGTCAGGAACATGCCCTACGGCTCACCCGCGGGAGCTCCGTACCTGAGATCGGATCTTTGGCAGGAACCGGAGACGGTAGCGGCCGGCACGGCGCAGAAAGGCGGGCCGCCAAGTGGTATCCGGACTTCCTGTCATGCCAGCATGAGAGCGGAACAGGAACGGTAGCACAAGGCCGGGTGAGATGGCGCCACAACCATCCCGTCTCCGATATGTCTTCAAGGAGCGGAGAGGGGCGGCACGGTCGTTGATGGCCGGAGGGTGGCTTCGCCCCCGGTTGGAGACAGGTGGATGCCCGGAGCAGTCGTACGGATTTGGTGGCTTTTTTCCCGGTTGCGCGAAATACTTATTATCTACTTGGGGGATCAGCGCCAGCAGACATTGTAGAGCATGGCGGGCATGTGCCTCATGCCGGGGGGGGGGGGGGGGGGGGGGGGGGGGTAGTAAGGTGTGGAGAGCTTACTTGGGCAGCCGGACATGATACAAAGTGGGAAAAGTGCCAAAGGAGCAGGACTCCATGGTTGCAGTCGATAAAGCATGACGGGGCAGGAAGGGGGCCGTCACAGGCGTTGCACTCGCATCTCGATGTTTCAAGGCTTGTGAGGTTGGACGTGGAGATGCCGATCAGTGGTGACTAGTGATGATGATTTCAATGCTGGTCACCGTTGGAGCCGCAGTTGACGACAGCGTCAAAGAGCCGCCGAAGCCGATAGGAGAATGCAATGGCTCAAGTCTCTCGGCCGATATGAGACTCTCTAAAGCTTCCGGGCCTCTGTGGCATTGAATCTTTGCTCGAAGGCGAACCAGGTCAATTCCAACCAAAGATTTCTTTGTTGCCCCTGGTCAGTGACGAGTGTACATACATACCTAGCTATAACTATGCAGTGTTCCTGATCTAGGACCCAGCCGAATGGTCCAGTGTCAGGGTTCCGTCGGTGTTGCCCCCCGTTGCTTATGTGGTGAGACCCTGCTCGACGTTGAACTTTGAAGCCAGGTCGGGCGGGATGGTTGACAGACCAGGGCATGGACGAACAAACCCGCGGCTTCTGCCAAAACAGCGGGCGAATGCGGAATCGGCAGGCGGGTCCAAAACTCAACCTCACACCTGAGGTCCCAGCCCTCGAAGATTTCGTCAAGATGGTACGGGATGTGGTGTATTGTGTAGCAACGGAAGCGGGTCCGCTAGGGGTAACGGCGCCTTGCCACAACCGGTAACGATCGTCGCTCTTGGCCCGTGTTCTTTCCTTTTTGTCGGCTTTATCGACAGATTTCTTGTGTGCGAAAGCCCTCACTCCTCAGGCCATCTCCACTGACCAACACGCATTCTCATTTCTCACATCGGAGCCGAATGGTTTCCTCCAGCGGAATCCGGCGGTCCAACGGATGGAGGACGCGGAATCCGTCCAGTCCTTTCCCCTTTCTCCCTCTCCCCAACCGTATGAGCCAAGAACTGACCAATTTCAACTATCACCATCTGGACCCTTTTCGAGGGTCTTGTGATGTGAGGACTTCAGTTTGCACAAGGAAGGCATGTTGTATGCTTTCGGAGGAAGGCGGCGAACGACGGGAAGGAGAACTTGACATCAACTTGAACGCCTTGCCCCTGTACCGGTACCTGCGCTAAGGCGTAGAACACTCGCCATAGAAAGGTTCTCGAAACCTAAGGGGTACCTCTAGGGAGGGGCCGATGTCGCTCTTTCCGTCATGTCGCCATTGGCGTTGGGTGGCCGCTGCTCGTGTGGAAGCAGCGAATCCGTCGTCGAGTTCTATGGTCGCCGGTCGATGGCGTTCCTGCCGCGCAAAGACAAGGAAAAACACAAGCGCATGTGGCACCCTGTCCGACCGGCCAAGTCATCACACATTGGCCCTTGCCTTGTGACGGGTGGGCGACGAGAAGGTGGGCCATTGGCTCCAGGCAGACCTCGAGAGTTTATCGATCAGATAAGATGATCTGATAAAAATTTTCGCGACTTGGCAATGTGGAACTCGGCCGAGGTGCGGGGCCCTTGCGTTGCGATTGGCCTTGTGCAACCAGGGGCGTCCTGGATTGGTGGAATTGTTGGTGATGGTCTGTCAAAATTACTGAACGCGATTTGTCTTGATTGACACATGACGGTTTCAAGTGGAGAAAGAGGGCGTATTCGAAAGAGGGACATGTTGGTTCTCTAACAGCTGTGAGCACATTCGCAGAAGTGTCAAAAGTTCGAGATTCGACAGAGAGAGCTGAATTGGAAGTCAAGTGTTCACTGGGAGTCCCTCCCTATCTCTGCGATGGAGGAACTGGAATACATAGCTTCCGGCTTGGAAGACGGAACCCTAAAAATGCAAGACGTAATCGACCCATATCGTCGATGGGAAAACACACCGCTGCTTTCCATTGTAATTCCCGCATGTGTGTACACTGAAAGTAACGATAGCCCGGTAACAATGGGATTTTGGTGTTATCGAGGTATTGACCGCGGAAAATAGTATAACGTTTTCCTCCATGTTGAACTTCTTAGCAGAACACAGAACACACACGACACAGCATCCCGATTTTGTACGGATCAGAGTATGGTATTGCAACCGACTCTTGTACCATTGTCAAAGAGCTTATCCAAGGTCACAGACAACGTTCGACATTGTTTCGACATTACCAATTACAGTAATGAGTGTATGGAATTCGGGTCTGTGTATTGTAATCCTGGTCAGCCCAGTATCGTTGTAACACGGAGTCCAGACTTCAGACCCAGCCGACAGTCAACAGTGCCCGCACTTCTCCGAAAAGCTTCACTGCAGTTGGGGTGACACTGCATCGTTTTCGCTTCATTCTTTTTGTCGCGTGGGTTGTGGGATACAGTACGCAGTAGGTACAGTACATAATGGCATGGCTTGTCCACTTTGACGGCGCCTCTGGGTTCCATCACCGCGTTGGACCTTCTTCCTCCTCTGCTCACCCCATCGCCCTCCCCGTCACCGGCGTTAAAATAACTGCCCTGCATGTTCATCACGGCCATGTAACTTAAAGATATCCGCTGCCGCGCAACAGCCTCGGGAAGGGTCTGAACGAGGAGGTACCCATCCCGTCCCTTCGCGGACCCCGTCTGGCTGTCCCGTCTCGGCCGGGTTTTGCAGAGGCTGTCGCCATGGCCGGGTCTTGAGGCGTCGGGAGAGTCTCCAGAACGGCGCAGGCGGCGCAATGCCCTTTTCTGTCTCTACTGTGTTGGCTGCATGTGGTCCCCACCAAAATGGACAGTCACTTTGCCTCTGCAGCGAGCTACCTGGCTCAGTGGAACCTTGCGATCCTGGTCCTCCACTCCCGGCCCCTCCTCCCAACCACACTGGAACCGCGGACGCAGACCACCAAGCACCCCACGGCACAAGCTCCAATCGAGCTCCACCGGCCATGCCGTACCTACGTCGGGTACGTGCCTTTCCGCCTTGTGCACTTCGATCTGATAAGTAATATAAACTTCAATCCCGCTCCCGACTCTCCCCTCCTCCCGTTCTCCTTCGATCTGATAATCTACCTTCCATCCGCAAGCTTCCTTCCCTCATCCTCCCCATCTTTCCACCCCTTCTCCTTCCCACCGGCTGGAGACTGGATCCCAACTGACCCGGATCGTGGTCAACGGAGACGCTTTCTTGATTCCTCACATCGGCTACTCAGCTCCATTCTTCCTTCACCATGAGGAGTCTTCTCCACAAACTGGGCCGCCCTGCGGCTCCGGCCGACATCGTCGAGGAGGTCCAGCACAACCCCAATGACAAGGAGGCCGCTGTCGGTACCAAGTCTGCCACCAACGAGTCTGACCCGGGTGCCGAGACCGACTCCAGCCAGGAGATCTCCAAGGAGGCTCAGGCCGGTATTCAGCGTGTTGAGGCCATGACCAAGGTCTGGACCCGGAACGACATGTACATGGCCTACATCACGTATGTTCTATCCTTCACTTCACATGCTGTGACTGTTGACTAACAATGGTCTGCCTCCAGTATCTGGATCCTCTACTTCGTCGATGCCCTCCAGTCCGGCATGTCCACCAGCTTCTATCCTTACGTTACCAGTTCCTTCTACCTCCACTCCCTGACGGCTACCACCAGCATCATGTCCAACTTGATCGGTGGTCTGTTCAAGCTCCCCCTCGCCAAGATCCTCGATATCTGGGGTCGTCCTCAGGGTTTCTGCGCCATGCTTTTCTGCCTGACCATTGGTCTGATCATGATGGCTGCTTGTAACGGCGTAAAGACCTACGCGGCTGCCCAGGTCTTCTACTGGGTCGGATACAACGGCATCACCTACTCAATCTCCATCTTCCTTGCCGATACTTCAGCCCTCAAGAACAGAGCTTTGCTGTTTGCCTTTGTTTCGTCCCCCTACATCATCACCTGCTGGATCAGCGGTATTGTTGCCGAACGCTTCCTCGACGGCCCTGGCTGGAGGTGGGGTTATGGCGCCTTTGCCATTATTGTCCCCGCGGTCTGCTCGCCCTTGCTCTGGCTCTTTTACAAGAACCACGTCAAGGCCAAGAAGGCTGGTCTTCTCCCCAAGCACGAGAGCAGGGGCAATTTCTGGCAGACGCTCAAGTTCTACCTCATCGAGTTCGACATCCTCGGTCTGCTCCTTATCACTACTGGTCTGGCCCTGTTCCTCCTGTCCTTCAACCTCTACTCGTACCAGAAGGACCAGTGGAAGTCTCCCCTCATCATCTGCTTCCTCATCTTTGGTGGTTTGCTCATGATCGCTTTCGCCTTCTACGAGAAGTTTTTGGCTCCCAAGACTTTCATCCCCTACCAGCTCCTCATGGACCGCACCGTCATCAGCGCGTGTATTCTTTCGGCTGCCCTCTTCGTCTCGTTCTACATCTGGGATAGTTACTTCCCCTCCTTCCTTCAGGTCGTTAACAACCTCGACGTCGTCAAGACCAGCTACGTTGTCAACGTTTACAGCGTCGGCTCCTGCTTCTGGTCTCTCCTCGTCGGTTGGGCCGTCCGCAAGACTGGTCGCTTTAAGTGGCTCGCCGTGTACTTTGGTGTCCCTGTCACAATTCTCGGTGTCGGTCTCATGATCCACTTCCGTCAGCCCAACGAGAACGTCGGCTACATTGTCATGTGCCAGATCTTCATTGCCACCGCCGGCGGTACCCTCGTCATTTGCGAGCAGATGGCGGTCATGGCGGCCACCTCGCACGAGTTCATTGCGGTCGTCCTTGCCATCGAGGCCATGTTCTCCAACGTTGGTGGTGCCATTGGTCTCACTGTTGCCTCGGCCATCTGGACCGGTGTCTTCCCCAAGCACCTGGCCAAGTACCTCCCCGCCTCGGAGCAGGAGAACCTCTCCAGCATCTACGGCTCCCTTGTCACGCAGCTGAGCTACCCGTATGGTTCTGAGACCAGAAATGCCATTGCTCGGGCCTATGGTGACTCCCAGAAGTACATGCTCATCGCTGCGACGGCCATCCAGGCCATCTCGCTGGTGTCGGTCATGTTCTGGAGGGACATCAAGCTCAACGATGTCAAGCAGAACAAGGGCTTGGTGTTCTAAAGGGGAAGAAAAAGAGTTTTTTTTTTTGCAGTTTATTTGGCGGTTTGGATATTAAAAGAGGCGGACGATTGGAAAAGGGAAACGGTGCAGGTTCAGGCATTGTGTCATGACTTTTGGTTGTTGTTTGATGAGATTATACCCGATGTGTTTGCTCTTTCTATTGTGTTGAGGATAATGTAATGCGAGTAATGAATGTCCCTTACAGTTTGTCCATCGGTTGGCGCATCATCATGATGAGAAATTTTGCGCGAAGAGAGATTCGGCAATGTCTATGCCTAATAAGTTTAGCCTCTGCTCATAGTGGATACCAATGTCCCGTTATGGTCCAGTGGCTGAGTGGCTTCCACCATCGGCTGGGGCTCCACACCCTCAGGTCTCCCGATAGATTGAGTTCGAGTCGAGGGCAACTTTTCGCAGGATTTTCCCCAGCGCTTTCTCTATGGGAGAGCTGTCCGGGCAAGTCCTGGGCACTCTCCCATGGTGAGAGGGTGAGTTCACCTTAGCGTACCTATCCATAGCGAATGTACTTATCTTCAACATCCTTATCCCTAGCGAGCATAACTAACCCCTAGCGAGCATAACTAGCGAGCATATCTATCCCAAGCGGGCATCTGGGATTTTCACCAAGCGGTTTTCCCAGCGTTATTTTCTTTTCCTTTTTTCCTCTTCTCACAGCGCTATGCTGCCTAGAAATTGTGAACTCTTCAGTTTGTAGCAAACCGGCGCTCATGGGACTTTAGGTTATCGATAACGTTTTAGTCAGGGGTAAACACGGGCGATAAGCGTTTGGACCCCACTCTGACGTCATAGGCACTCGTCTGAAGCTCCCTTCCCTTCTGTGTAAGAAAAACAAACAACACCGCTACAATCATACACAACCCGATTTCCAGAAAGCCTTTTTGAAGATAACCTACCATCCTCTTGACAGTGGCTTGCAGTCTGTATCAGCTGTTCTTACTGCACTCTTACAGGGAATAAATAATCGCGAAGCTCACAAACCATCACCCACCCAGATCCTTAGACACAATGGCCGAAGTTGCAGCCGGTGCTCTGGTTGCAGAGCAGATCGTTGCAACAGGCGTCGAAGTCGGAGCCGCAGTCGCCGTCGCCGCTCCAACACAGTCTTTGAAGGTGTCTCTTACACAACTAGCGAGGGCAACATCAGAAACCACCGAGTATGTGCTCTCTCTCCTCCTTCCAGCCACCAGTCCACTGCTTGCCCAAGGAAGCATCTGCTAATCGTATCGCATTCCTACAGGCGAGCCCTTGCCAGATCCAATCATACCATCACCACCATCGGTAACAAAGCCTACATCTTAGGCGGCGAAGATGTCGATGGCAAGCTTTGCAACAGCGATGTCCATGCCATTCTTCTCCCGAACAAAGACAACACCGGTGCCGAGAAGATCCACGATCACTTCCCAGCGTTCCCCTTGATCGATGCGAAGACCGGCGAGACATGCATACCCGCACCTCGTACCAAACATGCCGCGTGTGCTTGGGGGAACTCGGTTGTAATCCACGGCGGATGCGACGAGCACGGCAACCCGATCGAGGAAGACAACTGTCTTTGGCTCTGGGACACGGAGCATATGAAATGGACAAAGCTGCACGGGGAGACGCAACTAGGTGTGAAGCTGCCGCCGCGCTACGGCCACCACATCTTTGTCGACGACAAGCAGAGCTTTCTGGTCCTCCACGGAGGCCGCACATCAAGCTCAGGGGGCAGCGAAACGGAGACATGGCTCTACAGCTTCGACCGCAACGCGTGGACCACGCTGCCCAAATCTCCCTCCCCCCCGCTCGCCGCCGCCTACGCCGACACGACTCTCTACACCATCAGCGCCAGCCCAGACTCGCCCAATCTCAGCGGCACCATCAACTACCTCGACCTCCTCAAGTCGACAACCGACCGCGAGGAGCCCGGCGCGCTTACCTGGCAATCCATCACCTACCCCATTAACCCGCTCACGCCCGGCCCGCGACCGCGCGTCGGAGGCGCGCTGGTGCCCATCCACACCGGGTACGGCCGCTCCTACCTGATTTACATGTTCGGCATCTCCTCGGACGCCGTCGGCGAGTCTGATGCTTCATCACCTGAAGAAGAGAAATACTACGCCGACATCTGGTCCCTCCAACTGCCGTCGCACGGGTTCACCGGTGCTGCGGCCAAGGACGTGATTCGCGACAAGCTGATGCCGAAGGGGATTGAGTCGGGTAAGTTCAGCTGGGCGGAAGCGGAGCTGGTACCAACTGAGCAGAAGATGGAGGCCGCGGCGGAGGGTAAGGTGCATCCCGGGCCGAGAGGGCTGTTGGCGGCGTCGGGGTGTTTGGAGGGGAAGGGGGTTGTGCTTTGGGGAGGGGTTAATCCGAAGGGAGAAAAAGAGGCGGATGGGTGGGTGTTGGGGTTGGCTTATGGTTATGCGGATGAGGATCGGTTTGAGTAGAGAGGAATTTGGGGGGGATTTTGGGTTGCTGATCTGAGTTGGTAGCTGGTCTACCTTTTCTTTGAGGGTGGTTACGCGCAGAAATTGCCTGGGATGACGGGCTTTACGAAGATATCTGTATGCAGGAACATATCGGAGGGCTGTTAGCAAGGTGCCAGGGGAAACTAAGAAATTAAGGTCGATGTTTTGACTGGTTCAGATATAAACCTCGGTGGTGACTGTGTCCAGACATCGTGCGGGACTGGTACATGGTTATCTCACTGGGCTTAATGATAGGCAAAGCCACGATCGTATTCCTATCCCCGTCAGCCCTACGATACGGTACGATCTTACCCTAGCAGCAGCCATCTCACTCTGTGCCACAGCCGTACTGAAGGAAAGGAAAAAGCATTTGGCGATGAGAACTGGAGTTATAGCTGCCACTGGGGCGGGTTATAAGTACCTATGTATGGTACACGCCGCTAACTCTAACTTCAGATTGTGAAGGAAAAAAAAAAAAAGGAAAAAAAAGTGGAAGCACCCAACCCAAAATGGAAGCCGTGACACTCACTTGCTCAGTGCTCTTTCCATCTCGTTTTTGTTACACTTCTTTTTCACTTTTTTTTTTTTTTTACCAGCGATACAACAGAAACATGCGTTTCTGTCTTCAAATATTGACACCCTTTGCTGATAGTTGAGCTATTTGCATCATAAGTTGGAGGTTTAGTAGTGTAGAGGTAGTTTGAGATGGATCGAATGATAAGCGATCCACACCCCCGCCTTTTCATTATCCATTCGGTCTCATTCTGTATGTATGACATCGTGATGATCGTGATGCTCTCATGTGCAGTTACACCACAAGTAGATTTCCCAAAGCCTCAAAGGATGTGATCTGCATTCGACTTGTCTTACGGCAATGGAAAGCGCAGTAAGAAAGACCGGAGCATAACGTCAGTCCAAATCTATCTAAGTTTCCTTTCCGTTCGAAGTCATCGCCGTCGGTATTTCCTGATGTTCTTCTTCTGTTACAGGTGGTGTAAGGCCCTCAAGAGTCTCAGCCACTGGCGAGTTACATACCTGGAATGGCAATGGAGCAACGGTACTACGTGATACTGTAGGTACACTAACTATGGCGTAGTAACTAGCGCTTACCCTACCTAGGTAGTAATGCCCAGGCGGGTCTGGTCACAGGTAGGGAAAAGAAAAATAAACCTTTTGTACGGCGTCATGTCGACGTCGTTAATGTCAAGTCAAGTTGGTGTTAATTCTTATCCTCATTTTCCGGTCGGTAGTGGTGAAATGTCAAAAGAACAGGAGACCGTTCGGCAAGACGAGTGATTCGGAGTGAGTGTAAGGTGACAACAAGAGGTCAAACTCGGATTCCCTCGCTGTGCCGCGTCCCCCTTTCTCGTACCACTCACACGCTCTCACAGGGCCACAAACTCTGATCCCAAGTGCTCGGGTCTGTTGCAACTGAATCTCATCTGTTTGTATCACCTGCAGGGCAGGCATGGACGATAGGCCCATGTTGTGTTGTACAACGGGACGGATGTTGGATACTGCAGGCTGCCTACATTAGCATTGTCCAGTCTGTAATTTCATTTCGATAATGCATTGAGAAAGCCAGGAAGAGGAACCACTTCAGGCACGAAGCGCAGAGCAACATCACCGCCAGCGGCGCCAAATAATTCTGACAGTCGGTTACTTCTGTTTTTCTCTTGGGTGCTCCTCCTGTGAGGTCGAAGATGTGCCTGATGTGGCGGAGCCGTGCCGCAATCGCGCTTGTTCCTTCTCCCTGGCTGGGCCATTCCAGGCAGTGAGGACGGGACCTGAACAAATAAAGCAAGGGCGAAGGACAAGGACGGGAACAAGAAAAGTGACCGCGGTGCCAAGCATGATTTACCTTTTAGCAGGGGGCAGTGTAAGCGGCGGTGGCAACTCATGATTGGCCTCTTTGCAACTCAAGCGCCGTGTTCGACTGGGGGCTTGACCTATTTGGGAACAGATTCTTGGCTGTCTCTCTTTCCGTCGATCACTACCTGTAGGCTGCTGCAGGGTCCCCTAACCTTGTTTGGGGAACATTACGAGCCCAAGCCACGCTCAGTCGCTCAGTCTCACCACACTTCTGTTCCTTCTCTTTTCCTTTATAAGTTGTCGATGCGCTGGCATGGAAACCTATCAGTGAGCTTTGCTGCTTCTTCTTCCTTTTCCTGCCCTCAAGATTCTGTCGCGTGTGTGTCGTTAACGTGAGTTCACGGTGCTCCCTTCATCACGACCCGGAAACAAAGAAATGACGACGACGACGACAACGACGCCCATATCCTCAACCGACGAATAAATTTAGCTGGCATTTTGGGAGGATTTTATCCATCGAAAACGAGCTCTCGTGTACCCTACGAGTGCGACAACGTACACTTCATTGAAGCATTTGAACACAAAAAGCAGTCACACAACCGTCAACAGGGCATCACATTCACAGCACAGAATTCGAAAAACAAAACCACCAGCAACCGCAACCATGCCACCCCCACCCTACGTAATCGGCGACTCCTCGCCATTCCTCAAGCGCGTCCTAATTCCCTTCTGGGTAATCCGGATCATCGTCATGGTTCTCGAGCTGGGCGCGTGCGGTCTTCTGGTCGCCGCCATCGCCCTTAAACAAGACGAATTAGAAAGCGACTTCGGTGGCAGTACGGTCAACACGGCGATCGCCATCGTGGCGATCGATATGACGCTCGTCTTCTTGTGTTTGGTGCTGGACATTGTGTGCATCGTCAAGCGCGGGCGGCGCACGCTGAGCCCCAAGTTCTTTTTGATCACGAACGTCGTGCAGACGACTATTTGGGTGGTGTTCTTTATCTTGGCTATGATTGGCGCTAGGACTGCAGGCACGATTATTTTTGGGATTGTGATTTTGTAAGTTTTCCTTCGTCCCTTCCTTGCCGTTGGTACTATCTGCCTGTCGCGAATGCTAACTCATTCACCTCCAAAAATAGCCTCTCCTTCGTAGGCATGCTCATCTACGCCTCCATCATCTACCACCGATTTCGCAAGGGCGACCTCAATCCCGGCGCCGGCGGCGACGGCTACGTCAAGGCGGTCAACCCCGCCATTAGTCACGGCTTTTACGCTGAAGACACGGCGTACGCTTCTCAAGCCTACGCTAGCCAGGCTCAGCCTTCTGCTCAGAAGTATCCTGCCAGCCCGTACAGCGTGGGAGTTACGCCTGTCGACGCAGCAGCAACGACGCAATATCCCAAGCCAACGTACTACGATGCGCCGGTGCATGGTGGTCAGCATCAGGGATACGAGCTTGAGAGCCGTAATCCTTAGGTTCGCCGAACTTGGGGGTAGGAATCAGGGGTGAAAATGGGTTAATGTGTAATGATGATGATGGTTCATTCTCTTTTTCTGGTCGGAGTTGGTGGGTGAAGGGGATGTTTGGGTTGGATAACAGGGGCTATCTGGATGCCGGATGGGATAGATGGCTGGGTTATCTTGCTAGATTGATGATGCGGAGTATAGGCTCTGGAAAAGAATTTTTATGAAACATCCTTAAACACAGTCCGGGACGGACTCTGGCTTTTTGCAAAGCAGCTGCGGAAGGTATCCCGTCCTTTTCAGATCCATGCCGAGAAAGATACCAAAGGTCCATGCCCTGAGTTTGGGCATCTCTCTCAAACCAGGTCACCATGGGCTGAGTCGCGTCCTTTGAACGGGACACGGGACATGTGTGCCCGCCCTGTTTGATCATCCCCTCCCCCCTTTCCTCAAACAGCCCATGAACAGCCTCCACCTTGGTTGGAGTAATAGCAGAAAGCTTCATGAGACACGAGACCCTCCCCGACCTCGTAACACCACCCTGATCTCGTGGCGGAATTTCCTCTCTATCTAGCAAGCCCTACAGATGGAGCCGTGACGGCAGGTGTCCTGCGAGCGTCACCCCTGATGGAGGCCTGCTGAGCTAGATCTGGGACAAGGAGTGCAGGAGGTTCGTTTCCCTGGAGGCTTGGGTGATGGTGTCCTTGTTTCAGGCCAAGATCTATCATCGACGAAGACCGCTGGAACCAGGTGAAATTCCTCGTAGGTCCGGGACAAGAACAATGATATTGAGCGGATGAAGTCGAAGGAGTTGTGTGTGCATATTCAATAACTTCTGTGAGTGATTCTACTATTTATGGGGGTCCAGGGGGTTTCCGGTTCCGTTACGGACTTAAGCAACTCGTGCCCCACCACAACTTACGTCGTTTGGGTATTTAGATCCTTGGGGTTTCCTGCTTCTTTCGAACTTGAATCAATCGACCCAACAAACTCGAGCATCATTGCATCAATATGAATACCTAGTTCCCAGGTCCAATACCCCGCTTTCCCCCATGCCCCGAGCCGTTCATTTTCCCCGCAGGGGCACGCTCCATCATTCCTTTCGCGGCCCGTCCCGGCGTTTGACTGCCTTCGTCCGATCAAAAACTGTACCCACCATGCCTGACTCCTCTCAGTCATGATGATGTCTGTCCTTGCTTGTTAACGTGACCGAGGCGGTGGTCATATTTGCGGATGAAGCACTCGACCTGTTTGGACAGCAATTGGAAGCTACGCTCCTTCCACGACCACCACCACGACTATGGCCAAGGCCAAGGCCAAGGCCACAACCGTGGCCGACAGGGTATGCGCCGACTTGACATGTTCAAGCGAACCTTCCGCTCAAGGCACTCTTGATCAGGCCATCACAGGAAGGCATGACCATACCTCTAGCGAGCTTGCGGCTGCCCTAATGCCATGTAAGAGGGGAGTTTTGGAAGGTGCGGGTTGGGGGCGTCTCCTCTAGAGGGACTGGATTCTCACTCATTCAACCATCGCCTTTCCACTCCACCAAAGAACCCTCCCCGAGTGGTCGTTTTACCAGACTTGCAAGTTCTTCCTACTCCAGCGCCGAACGCCCTTTCAACCCAAATGCAGTTGCAACCCTCAATTGCCAGCCGCCCGCCCATGATGGTTCCGGAAACCTGCCGTCCACCACAACTCGTGTAGTTCTGCTCTCGTGCCTCCTTCGCCCTCCAGGTGTCGTTCACTCCCGCCCCAGATTCCAACTAGGTCCCAAACAATCTTCAACTCCCTGACCACAGTCACCTACTACGAGGCGCTGACCATCAAGAGACATATTAGGTTCCCGCAATGCAACACAAAGTGATGCAACGCCGCAACTCCTGCAACGGTCCCTCCGGTACTGGACCTATTCGGCCGACGGATATTACGCCTTGGAAGTTCTTGCGGGTGAATCGGAGATTGACGGTTTTGATGAGCCTGTCAGGCACATGCTCAGCGAATTAGGATATTCCCAATCGAGTGAGTTGGACCGATATGGACACTCGAAAGCGAAAGGGACACAAGCTTTTAAATCCCTCGCGGTGGAAGATGCAAAACATGTCGAAACATGTTCCCAATGCCAGAGCGCGTCCGAGGCTTGTCCTACCCGGCTGCTTCAGGCTTTATTTCGGTGGTTTTGGACGACTCTGTTGAACGTCAATGCTGATTCTCAAACAGCCTCCTTCACTAAAGAGAAGATTGAAATTGGACACCGGAGGTTTATTATGGTGGGAGTCTGCAGGACATTGGCAAACCCCATGAGGCAAATGCTCCAACGTTAGAACGGCCTTGACCGGAATATCTCTTGGTCCCCAAAGTGAGGCATCAAAGCCAACTTCCAGAGACCCGGGGAGTTCCACACCGGGTGTTACCAAAGCCGAACAGACTTGCCCCCAGTATGGACAACCTAACCAACGGCATCACCACAGCCTAGCGCACCGCCAGGAACGGCAGGGCCCACGATCTTGCAAGCAGCAGTATAACCGAGACCGGCTGGTGATAGAATGGGTGCCCAACTAAACGCAGCCCATTAACCATTTCCAGCCAAGCAACGACAGAGCCTGTCTCTGTAAGGCAACTACCGCCCATATCACCAGCCCAGACGGTACCCGGAATACTGCAGAGTGCCACCGGATCTGTATCCATTTTGAGCATCCAGATGGCATCGGCAAACATTCTTTGGGGGGCTGGGACCGAAGCAACACAATTTGATATGGCAGCGTTTCAGGCGCAGAGCTGGCACAGACAGCATACGGTCAACTCTAGTGGTCAACCCTAGACGCAGACACTGGCTGCATGGACAGCAGAGTGAACAGTCCCAGTGGTTAACGAGTGCAGCGAGAAGGCGACATGGAGCGATGGTGGAAGTTCCATTTACCGGCTTCACATACACTGGGTAGTAAAAATACTTGACGGCATTGCTCAAAATGTATTTTCATACTCAGAGTGTGTGTCATTCCGGCTCGAAGACTTCCGATATCACATCCTCGCTCTCCTCGGTACCAAGACTGTGGATCCAAGCAAAAGTTTGCGGCTGTGGATGTTGTTGGCGTGCGGAAAATTTCTGACGCAATGCTAAAAGTATAGTGCCGCAGTTCAACCTCGGAAGATATTACGTAGCGCGGTGCTGGCGGGAGGGACTCAAGGCGGCTCTGGCTGGGAGGAAGAGATGAGGTATGTCTCCGAGCTAAACAAAACTTCCAGGGTTCAACTGCAGTAGGATCGCCAGAAACCTGCATCTCCCAACAAGCAGGTCATCGAATTAGTGTTTGATGCTGGGAAAGGTCAAGGGCCTCAATTGGACTGGACCACCAAAAGGGTATAGAGCTCGCTCCGCAGAGACCGGCCAACGGTTGATCGACTCCTAGGAACACTTTTCCAGGAAAAAGATTCGCCAGTTTAGCCAAAACAATCGACGGTCCCTCACGCAGGGTATTTTGGATGAAACGTGGAGATGGATGTTTCGAGCTGAAAGAAGCCTTTTTCGGCACCCCGACGTTTCTTGGCACTCTGTCCTATCGGTGGGATGGCAAGGATGGGGCCAGCTGATCCGCTTGCGTTGGTCGGCGTTGAAGCCTAACGGGCTAGAGGATCTACCGATAATCTTTCCGTGGAAGCCTCACAGAAACAAGCAACAAGGCCGTGATCCTTGCAGCCCAACTCAAATGACTCTGGGAGACCAGCTTCCCGGAATTTCGGATATCACCCAGGAGGTTCAGAGTGCTTTACTCCACTGGGGGGGGGGGGGGGGGCGGGGGGGAGGGGCGCGGGGGGGTGGGGGGGTTGGGGGGGGGGGGGGGGGGGGGGGGGGGGCCACGGGGTCAAGGTGCATTTCGAACCCCCAATTCAAGTTGAAGGATCTTTCGATCACCGGCTTGGCGAATGCAGTTCTTCAGTTTGGACGAGTGACGTGGCTTTGGGGCCGGCACACGCAGAGCGTCATACAGTAGGAACCCCTGTTAAGGCAAACAATCCCGGCAGCCGGATTTCTTTGCAAAAGGGGGGGTTTTGCAAAAGCTGGTGTTTGCATTAACAGAGGTTCCTACTGTATGTAGTGTATCAGACAAAACAAAACGTTCCTGGGCTCCTGTGTTTCCCATGTATACCCATGCTAAAGCCATGCATAGCATGCTGCTTGCACGCCGCATTCCCAGAAGGGTCCTTAGTGGCACCAGTTTTTTTTTTCTTCAGCCGCTGCAGCCAATTCCTGCTTTCTGCACATGGTCGTACCAAAAGCTGCAAGATAAGGGCAACGGATGGACGAAATGGGATTCCTTCACGCCTTCACGCGTTTGATCGGCTCGATGCTCGACCGGCGAAAGCGGAGAGGGCAGGGTAAGTTGAGGCTCCGCGTGGATTGAAAGTGTCCACCCAGGCCTTTTTTTTTTTTTCTCTTTTTTTCTTCTTTGTCTCAGATATTAAGGCACCTAACCCCGGGTCCTCTCCCACTACCTACGCAAAGGGGAAGAAAGGCAAAACCTCACGTCCGAAGTCCTTGAACTCACTTCACACCCCTGATTGACCAATTTCAACACTGTAACATCTCATTTCTCACATCTCACATCTGTCCAACATGCTCGTGAACATGGGCCACGTTCACGTTCACATTCACAAAATCAGCAGGTCACGTTCATGCCAAAAACTCAAAGAAGAAGACAACAGGAGATTCAGCATAGCCTCGGGACTCCTCCAACATGTCGTCGACCTTCCCGCCCCCGCACATGTCGTCTTGTCGCCCGCCAAATCGACTTTCAGCCGGGGTGGCAACGGCAAATACCCAGCCAGACCGGCTCTCCCAGCGATCGCGACCATGAAATTCTGGGACAAGATATTCGCCCCAGCCATGCGAGCGCTGGCGGGAAAACAACGTCCGGGGCCTGTGTTGCCGCCGGGGTACGACATTCGATCCAAGAGCAACTGGGCGGAGGTAGAGCAATGCCTGGAGAACGCAAGGCGGCGCTATGATGGAGATCTGAGGAGGCGCCGAGGCAGGTTCAAGGAGCGGTGCCGCTGGATTGCGGAGTATGGAGTGGCGGGAGTCCAGGCTCTGCGGTTCATCAAGGAGGTGGAATACGTGTCGGTTGTCATGGGGGTTGTGGAGGTGCTTGTTGATGTAAGTCCCCAGATCAGATGCTGGCTTCGAGGATTCGAGAGACGGGGATGACGAAGAGCAATCTTCGCCCAAGACTCTACGCAACGCTATGCCACAGAGGAAGTCCCAGACTAATGCCAATGTCGATTGATCGTAGGCAGCATCAAGGGCAGCATCAGTTCGCGAGCACGCCAGATTAATCCTCGACCCGAGAGAGCTCGAGCAAGAATTTGCTCAGATTGAGATCTTGTTATCCGTCCATCCCAATGACAGAAACATCCAACAGGCCGCCATCCATCTTGTAGTTGCCATCTTCGAAGCCATTGAGGAGGGAATTAATTTCTTCATGAAGCACAAGCGTGAGTCGTCAACCTCCCCTTATCACAATGCAAACATCAGCGCGCAAATCTAACAGGGGAATCACCTTTATAGGCAGGCGAGCCTTCGAAGCCTTGGCTTTGGGGGATAAGTACCAGCAAAGGCTCCTCGACAAGCTTGCGGGCATCAAGAAAAGCTGCGATCGGCTCAAGGAGACGGGCTTGCTCTCCCACATCTTTGTTGCCATTCAGTCTTTGAGGAGACTGCTCGATGGTAAGCTCTCGACAGACAGATTGCGGCCATTGCCCGTTGACTGAGGCTAATATCACGCATGTGACAGAGCGAGACACTAGGGAAATGCAACAACAACACCAAGCGCAGCGCACGCAAGATCAAGAAGGTACGTTCATTTCTAAGATCTGTTCCTAGTACTATCCCGACCAAAGTCCAATGATCTGACCCTCCCATCAACAGCGCGACTCAGTCGTTTAGAGGTATTTGCTCAAAGAGTGGAAATTGGTGTCGAATCCTTGGGCCACAAGCTCGAGTCTGGAGTTGTGCGAGCCCTGTGCAGCATCTCGTCGAGTGTCTCTCATATGCATGGCATAGAGGGACAACATCAGCTCAGCTTGGAGCAAGAGGTGGAAGGACAGGATCACCTCATCCGAGTTCTTTCCGAAGTGAAGATGTTGGAGGATGAATCTGATGACGAGAGTGAGGAAGTGTTCTCGGACTGAACGGGGCGTGATCGTGACTTGAAACTTTGGAGAATGGCTTTGGCGTTTCGGTGTTCTGCGTAAGGGCTTGGGATTTGGGGATTGGAAAGGAAAACGGTTGGGAAACATGGCGAGGGCTGGTCCCCGACACGACGTTATGAGTTTTCTATGTGGTATCTCTAGTGTTATGGGTTTTGGACGGAGTTGGGGAATATACCCGGTGCTGGGATGAGCCTGTACGCTCTCAACCCTAATCAGGCCGAAATCTCCGATTAGAGAAGTAATCGGGGTAGGCCACAGTGACGACTTGTGGGCTAACATGATCCTGAGTGTTGCATAACCAAGCTTGTTGCATCTCAAAATATGCCTGACTCTGGGAAGTTGCGTGCCATTTCGCCACAGGACTTCCAGGACAAAAGCTCCTTGCCACCGAATGAAGCTTTGGAATCGGCGGGTCTGTCAGCTACATCAAAAGCAGCACCGTTCAACGGTTCGACCCGAAACCATCTGTACGGGTGGGTGTCGGCCTGGAACGTCATCTGAATGCTTTCAGTTTGGCCTTCTCTTTTGAAACGTGGAATGTCGGACTGCTTCAAGCCGATAGTAACTTTCGGAACTTGAGTTATGGTGCCCTTATGAGCTTTCATAGCTTTGTCGAGGGCTGAAGCGAGCCGCTTGGCATTCACGACTCCTTGCTCCGGATTTCCTTCAGATGGATACACTAAACCGAGGACGTTAGTTTCTGATGCTTATATCATGGTGTGGACATTTCACTTGCTGGCGTTTGAATGAATTGCAATCACACTTGTCCATCTCACCCAGATTAATTTGATGCAGCATTCATCATCGTCATCTTGCAACTCGACTGCGTAGTTTCCCAGTCTCTTACGTCTTTTTCCCATGACCCAATCGTCCTCCCCGTCCAAAAGGGCGTCTTTCATAGCCTTGAGGGCATCAGCATGGCTGGAACACTGAACTATCTCCACATGCAGAAAACCGAACCGGGCTCCGGTGGGCGATAGAAGGAGTGACTGTTTAAAGCCATGGTCATTGAAAGATTGGCGGACATAATCTCTCGTGGACGGGACGTTTGGGAGGTTCACGCGGTAGATGACCTCCAGCGTATTGGAATTCAGAGGAAGAAGGGTGGTCGTGTCAGTATCTCCGAAATCCTCATTCTTGCTCTGGGAGATGAGTAACTCGGGAGTGAGAAAGAATTCAGCAACCGGGTCGTTGCCGCCGGAATCCATGGTTTGCGAGAAAAAGGCCAACCGTGTTGGCCGGTCGTGAAGAGGCAAGGGGTGGTTGGTGAATGTCCTCAGAGTTCAATGGAACTCGGTGAAGCAGTGGGGACAGCCGAGTGGTTGAACGTTATGGAGGAAAGGAAGAGTAGGTACGTTAGAACGGTGGGAGAGGAAGAAAGGCGGGCTATATATACCTCACCAGGCGAGAGCACACCCCACCTTGTGCGGTTGAGGGTTGCCGCTACACTCATCTCATCCCATATCTCGAGACTTACTTGGTGTTTCGAACTGCTGCAGCTTCCCCGCCTCAGTGCGGCTTTGTGTCATCCAATGTTGAGGAAGCGAGTGGGATCTGTAATAGCCAGGCCGCTATTGTCAATAGAAGCCAAGGACTTGAGATGAAGGCAGAAACGGCGGTCTGCTGTCAAACTCGAAGAGATCCGATTCCCGAGAGCAACTGGTCAAGTGTTTGAGTACATCGCGATTCGTCTGATGAGCGGTGGCACTGTGACCGACGGATCTTCATGAGACGATAGAACGAGTTGCTGACTAGCAGAGAGATGAGTGAGTTTTACCAGCACAGAAAATTGTTGCAGGTGAGTTAGATGGTGTTGAGATGAAAAGAAAGAGGGGAACAGGAAAAGGCCCTGTACTCCGAGGTCCTGTACGCAGCTCGTCCCCAACCCTTGCTATCATCTGGCAACAGGATGAAAGAGCAATGTCCTCCGGGCAGAGTTGGAGCCGTTTGCTTCGAGTCATCTCATTTCCGGATAAGAGAAGGAACTACCCACGATGCTTCATTGACGTCAGGTACATCTGGCTTGCCACAAAGTGCCAGGCAGCAGGAATTGGCACGGTCACTCTGTTCGTCATTAGCAAGAGCAGGAGCAGATCGCAATTGCTCTAGCTATCATCTGCAAGCGGAAGGGGCGTTCAGCTTAGGCCCTCCCGTGGACACCTCTGCAAGAATCTGAGGAAAGTACGAGGAAAATCTGAAATGAGGAAGTGAGCACCCAGTGAGGGCCACGAGGTGCACCCTCGCACTTTCCCGGGCTCGCAAACCGTGGATACATCTTTCACTCCTCCGTCACTCACAGTCCCACGCACAATCTCTTCCCAAGTACGGCTGAATCCTCCCTCCTCTTCCTCTATCCCGCATCCACGACCACCCGTCCTGTCTAGTAGAGTAGGATCAACGCTTTCCAACTGCTCACTGGGTCATTATCTGCGAAAACGATCTCGCTCGATCTCATTTCCACCGATGTCGGCGTCACCTGGCAAAGCTGAGCTCGACGAGCTGCTTGCTCCCTCTGCCGAATCCATGATTGCCAAGGGACAGCGCGAAGAATTTCCATGGAATCGCGGCACGCTCACCACCCATCTCCCCTTGGATCCCACCACTCTTGAGGTTCTCTGCCGAATCAATCTCCCAAAGGTCCTTCTTCGGAGAGACTGCAACTTCGAGGAGGTGTTCTTCACGGATTACGGTTTTGGACGCACAATCAAGTTTACCTGTCGGCCAAGGAACCCAACGAAGCCCGAGCAATCACCAGGCGAATTGTGGGTGACGATCAGACAGAGCGACGGCTACGTGAATGCCGTCAAGACTATGAGCGGCGCACTCCGAGGAAAGGACCGCAAGACTGTGAATGAATATGAGCCTGCAAAGAGCTGGTATGAAAATTACAGCCTAGAGAATCGACAACGGCATTCATTGGGTGCGGTTTACTACTGTAGTTGAGCTACGATACACTGACCACACAGTCAAGCCTAGTGGTAAGTGATACTTTGCACCCGTCTTATCTTAGAAAAAAGGCTTCGGAAATTGACCATTGAGCAACAGCTCCAGGTCCCAGCACGGGTGTGGTGATAGACGCTAGACGAATCGTGACAGCAATCGACCTCGCGATGAGAGAACACGAAGGGCCTATATCCACTGTTCCGAAGGCATGCATTACGAGCGCAACCATCCCCGCCCGCTTCACTATCGACAAGATGGAGCTGCTGAGGTTTGATTTTTTTTTCCCCCAGCACCGACTCCCACAGAGAATTCGTTGTGCAACAAGAAGAGAAGGCCTTCGAGGTGAATAAAGCAGCCAACTACGGCCCGATTGAGGGTAGAACGGCTGAAGGTGTCCTTGCGAACGAGCTTGAGGTTACCTGTCGGAAGGTGAAAGCGAAAGCAAAGCTGATCATCCGCATTGCTCATAAGACTTCAATGTGGCCTATCGAGAAGGTGTTTGAGTTGCTATGTTGCAGTCGCTTTGAGAGATCCGACACTGACGAAAGCTTGGGAGACTTCACAATCTCAAAGGGCTTAGAAATCGTTCCCAAAGACGAGCTAGCTAGTTCTGAGAGCTCTCAGCTTAGGTCTACAGGGTCGAGGAAGATAGCTGAAAAAGAGTATATTACTGCAAGTAATAATCGAAATCTGGCAAACTATAGTCTCTTGGGCTGGGTCATTTCACAGGAAATGACGTTCCTCTGAATGAAGTTAGGCATGTGTTGCTCCGCGAAGATGTAGTGTGTTGCTGCGATGGAAAGGCTGAAATGAGTGAACTAACAAACTGAGACGGACCTACCTTGATGAGACGACGGAGCAAGTCGCAGACTCACAGGCGGCAGGGGATAAAGGGGACTAACAGGAAACGGTGATGAAAAAGAACTGACCTCGCGAGCTTGAGGTTTCTGTGCCAAAAACAGACTGTACAATGCACTTTCCGTCTCAACGTTCTCTTATCCAACTACAGCAAAGGCCACCAACCGAACAGTACATGCATGTCACTATTGTATAAATTTCCTCGCGAGAAAAGAGGCAGGAGAATGAAACTATTTCCGCTTCTTGGTAGTATTATCCAATAAAGGAAACTGTATCTCAAGGCGAAATGAAATGAACGACCGACCGACGTTCAGCATCGTCAAGGCATTGAGGATATCGCGGGCTATCAGGCAGCAAAGTCTCGCACAGACTTTACCAGTCGTCCTATTTTAGCAGTAGTTGAGATGAAAGAGAGAGAGATTTCTCTGCTCAGAGTCGCTAAGTAGGCAATACGGATGGATGAATACTTTTGATAACGAACGAAGTCAGTTTGACCGTTGACGTTTCATCCCTTTCCCGTGGGTGGTTGAGATGATTGTGGCGGCTACGTACCTCTCTGCCTTCACTTGAGCAGATAGGAATGAGCAGATTGGACGAGGCAGATGTGGGTTCAATCAGAGATAAACCTCTCACTCGTGAAGTATAAATATCCCTCTCATCCCCGTGACAAAGCCCTGCTTCTTCTTCTCCTTCTACACGTCAACTTCACCCTCACAAGTCAGAACTTCTCTCTCAGAATTTATCTCTCACTACAACAACATCAGCGGACATCATCACCCCAGCCTCACTCACTCACTCACTAGTCCTCGCAGCAGTGAGCCGCTCCTCCTTCATTGCCAACAATGACAGCACCAGACCTCAAAGATGAAATCGCTGAGCTGCTTGCCCCCGTCGAGTCCATCATCGCAAAGGGTCTGAACGAGGATTTCCCCAGTGGTTACGAATGCCGCGCCACCCATTTTCCCTTGGATCCTAACACTCTGGAGGTTGTTTGCCGCATGAATCTTCCCAAGGTTCTTTTTAAGCGCTATGATGAACCCACGGAGTTCACTGACAACGGAGTCAAGCAAATCTTCTATTCGGAATGTCAACCAACGGATCGATTTTGGCCTGCTGAGTCCTTCTATTACCTGAATGTGACAGTCACCCAGTGTAACAGCTACGTCAAGGCCATCAAAGGCAATGAAGGATGAGCTCCTGGAAACATACAATTGGCGAGCTTACGGACCTACGAAGAACAACAAGCTTGGAAACTATGCCCTCGAGTCGGCTGATGGATCGCGCCTTATCTAGGTTCGATTTATCACAGTTGTCGTGTTGTATATTCAAGATGAAGAGAGCGGTAAGTGATTTCCTGCATCATCTTTAGGAGGATCCATCTAAGCAAGATTACGTGTCTGATTTTTTTTTTACCATCACCAGACTTCTGCCCATCTCCTTGGATAGACATGGAGGGTATTGCTGCGGGGCTTGACAAACTCATGAAGTTACACGAAGGACCTGTATCCGCGGTGCCAAAGTCAAGCATTGACTGGGCCAATGTGCCAGAACGCTTCACTGTCGACGAATACCAGCTGGTACGGTTCAATTTTTCGAGGGATGTGCATTCCCATAGGGAATTCAAGCTGGAACCTGACAGCGCCTTTGTGTTGGTGAACGACCTTCCATACACAGACGGTTCTTTCGACACCGTGCTCAGAGTGATCTGCTGAAAGAAAGCGGAGACCACGCTTGTTATTCGAACAGCCCACAAGTCTTCGCTTTGGCCCAGAGAGCACGTTTGTGTGTTGAACTCTTGAGCGGTGGCCTGGATGAATAGGACAGAGGAGGAATGGTCAGATACACAGCAGCTCGTTTCTGAGTGCCGAGAAGCAAAGCGGGCGATGGACGGCCAACTTGTGCACGCACCAGTTGCGTCATGGGATGCGGAGGACGTTCGTTCTGAGTGAGCGCAGACATATCACGGCGTTCTGGTGAGAGGATCAAGTTGAGGTTGTTCGCCAGGACCCTCTGGGCGCTACCCGTGGGCAGGATACCGTGGCAGGGTGTGATATCGAGATCGGCAGTGGTTGCGCTGGGAATTAGATGATGGCTGAATTATTGGGCGATACGAACCTCTCCAGACCTAGCAATCTGAAATCTGCATGCTTTGAGCTGTTCCCCAAAATCTGGAAAGAAATGAAGCGGACTACCCCACTCCATGACGGCCTCAACGAGGAGGCTCCTTGTTCCTGTCTCCTTGGCACTCTCTGGAGGTCTGACAGTCTAGATCGTATACCTGGGAGCATGTCGGCCGTGTACTCGGAACCTGTGTCTTGCAAAGACTTGGCGATGAGGCAGGCTGGCACCTGGCATTCACTCATCTCCAAAATACACTTTTATGAGCATGCCAACCATCGGTCCAGATCTTTCAGGTCTCTTTGAACTGCCGCGTGGTTTTTGTTTCTCGCAAACAAGAACCGGAAGGCTCGGTAGGTACCTGGCGAGGGGAGACAAGGACTTTCAGTATTTCGTCACCCCCGTCCGGCACTTGCCTATCAACAATGGATGGATGGGTAAGAGTCTGAGACATCCGTCGGACAATCTACACGAATCTGGGGAATGCTAAGGGGTTCGGGGCAGTAATTCTGAGGGTTAGGGTTAGAAATGGTTATTCTGACGAGGTCAGCTTGGAAGTTCCAGCAGTCCACATTCAGCTCGTTGAACCTTCAGGAGCGCCGGCAGTCAGCGGTTTCCCTGATAGAGCCCGGGTTCCGTATAGAGACCATGACGAGTAAGAGCGGAAGATGGCGGCCGTGATTGACGTCGTTATAGCTCGGATGTTGCGGGCTGTCTGTCAGATTTGCCATGCCGGCGTTTCGTCTCCCAATTCCGATCTTGCTCTGAGAACTGTGGCGCAACCATCTAGTCGAGGCATTCTCAATTCGTGGTAGCTAAGCAAGTTGTGTATTTCTTGGCTTGCCAGTTTGTCTCTCGACTACTGTATCGCATCGCTGGATCGCTGCATCGCTGTGCTACTCCAAGTTTGCGTCAGTCAGGTTTTGTCCATATCGTTGTCGACGCGCACAGCGTCTCTTGGCAGGGAGGCTATGCGCGACTCGAGAGTAGAAGAGTCGAAGGGGGTAAGATCTCCTGTCACTGACCTGGCTCTGGGCGGTGAAATTGCAAACATCAAAGTACCTACCCCTTTGAGCATTCAGTTGTCAATATTGGTGCCAAGTCGTGTCAGGCAGACCGATAGTCGGTATTACTTGTGTGCGTAAAAGGAGGGTTTGGCCGCTAGATTCTTGGAAGCGCAGATCATCATGATAAGGTTGAACTGCGCCCTTGAAGCCGCGCATGACCCTTTATGGCATTGTTATCTGGTGGCTGTTTGGGACCTGCAATGGCTTGGGACATTGCGTATTTCCAGGGCCTCGCAGGGCAGAGTTGACGAGCCCAGCCGTTGAGGGCACGAGGGCCCTGGACGATGGAGCGATCTCGCGATGGGCAATCTGCCAAGGCAAGCCCCCGTCTTGGCGCTTCATCTGTGGTTTGGGACCAAGACTTTGGCGGTTGCCAGTGGTTTGAAGCTGTGTGAGGCTGTGAAACTGCGTGCGTATCATGGCCGGCTGCTGTTGATCAGGATGACGGGACCTTGCAAGACGGAAGTGTCAAGGTTAGAGTTGCCCGTCTCACAGGTTGTTGAGGTGTTGATGATGAAGCCGCTCGATTGCGCCTGCTGCCGAATCGGGCTGGCGGGTCAGATGCCAAGCCCAGGATCTGCAGCGAGGATTAACACCGGTGTCGGCTTGGCGACCGCCGAGAGACCGCCAAGCGTGCAGTGCTGTGGCTCATGGCAGGAGCAAAGTCGAGGTGAACACGTGCGAACCGGTATTGTTGAGATTCGAGGTCAATTGGAAAGAGATGCCAATCTTGTGGGCAACTGCCATCTGGGCGGAGCGGAAGATGCCGTTGCGTGGATAGCAGTTGGCTGACTTGATGTTGCTGTTTCTAAGACCAAGACCCAAGCGACATGGTGGCCCGTGTAGCGATGCTTGGCCCAACTTCCTCCTTACAACCCCGGATTTGCGACAGGCATGCATCGACAAACCGGAAATGATGACACTCTCAAAAATAGCTTCATGTGAGCAACGGATAGGTATCTCCATCAATCGGAGTGTGTTGGCAGTGGATAGTGGTGAACTCGTGAGCAGTGCAAGAGTCGCACTCGGCAGCAACCCCGCAGCAGATATCCTGAGGTGCTGAGCTAGAGGTGCCGAAGGGTGCAAGAGGAGTGGAACTCGAGCTTGTCAACACGCGCCCGTGACACCACACTACAATGGGCTGCAATGGCACCCATTCAGGTTTGCGCCATTTGGGGTCCAATCTGAGCCAATCTGATCGTGCCGGTCCATCATGTTGCCAAGAAGCAAGCATCATGAACACTCCAAGACACCCCCGTTTGCTGCATCGCCGACTCCATGCCCGTGGTTGTGCGCCGGGCATTGGTGATTCTGGTGGGGGTCCGCGTGTCTCCTCCATCTTCTTCGTCAGCCAAGCATCAGGCTCTCTGTCTTGGCTTGGAGCTTGGCTTTTGTGATCATGGCGAGTGTCATTCTCCTCCATTGCATTTAAAGGCCTCATTCCCATGCCTCTCCTCCTTCTCTTCCACTTCAAATCCCATCTTACATCTCCAACGACAACAACAACAAACGTCTTCAGAAGCTTCTTCTCTTTGGGTAAACCCCTCACAGTCAGATACATATACCAATCTATCTCTCTTGACACTCAAGTCAATTACCACACCTACTTCACCACTCAGTCAACTCAAATAAACAAACATTCAAAATGGGCTCCTCCATGTCTAGACATCACCACAAGCGCGGCGAGTTCCTCTTCAGCAGGCCCAAGTCGCCCCGCCACCGCTCGCCTACCCCCTACCCCCACGATAGGCGCTCACTGAACGACGACAATGATAGCATTCGCATTCTATCAAAGGTGTCATCGATTGCAAAGCCTACTCAGACACCCATTAAGATCGTCGAAAGACCCCTGGCTCGTCAACACATCAGTTTCGAAGACAAACCCGCAGTCATCAGCTTCGAAGTTCACAACCCCCGAAGGTTGAACCGCTTCGAACGCCTCACCACTTGAACAACGCCCATCAGGAACGGATTAGCAAAACCGGATCCCATTCAGCAGTTCGGCCACGCAACGCACCAGCCAAAAATCACCAAAGCGCCGAGACTAAGCTGCACTTGGTTTAATGATGAGCTCTCGGCACTGAAAAAGCATGGAATCTGCTCGATTTTTGGTCTGCATTAGGGCTTGGAAATGCGTCGGACCACATTACGCACACGACTATGGGTTAGGGTTTCGGCTTGCATTGCACTCATTGCGTTGGCGTTGCATCGTTTGCCTTTTGTCGGTCTAATCTTTTTTGGTGGATCGATCCCATTCATTCAGTATATGGCGCCAAGGACTCTGCGTTCGGCAGTCAAAGACCTCGGTCTTGTACCACCATCATCACCACAATTCTGCTCGACAACACTCGGACTACCTAGAGTTTACCGACCGCAAAATGTCAGATCTCACGCAGAGACACCATCTGATATTTTAGCCATTCGATTGATCAAGCCGCGTGTGATGCCCCTGTCCCCGTGTGGCAGTGGCGTTTGCGGTGATGGGCTTGGCACGGATATCCCGTCTTCTTGGCTGCATCGTATCAACGGCCAAGGAGAGCGGCATTCAGGGCACTGGACGATCACTTCTTCCAGAAAAAGGCCAAGGCCAAGGGACATGAAGTGAGGTGTGATGGGATAACACAGCATAGAGGAGGGTTATCCGCTGGTTTGCATCGGAAAAAAAAAAGGAGTTCTACTAGACGGCATATGCTTCGTGGCTTCTTTTGCTTTCCACTGCGTTGGATTTCCATGGGCGTCATCATGCTTTGGTGTGTCATACCTCGTTTGGATTTCACAACAGGAGGTTGCCTTTCGTCGGGGATGTTCTGCGACATTTTTGGCTTTCACGACATGAAGGGACGTCAAACTGGCATGCAGTCATGGACGAGCCAGCCACGGAATAGCTCGAGAGAAAGGAGAATACTGAGAACATGACAATCAGTCACACTGCTGTCGGAGGATGATGCATATATCGCTCACGGCACTTTTTCTTCCAGCTGTACAACAGAAGGAGGAATTTCTTCGGAATTATGTACATGTGGTGTACCCGGTACACAGCAGGACAAGTCTGCAGAGAAGGATAGCAAATTGGCATTGTGGTATTACATGGAGGTTATCTCTACCAGTCGGCATTCAGAGACGGCGTTATTCCGGAGGCCTGGGAGCTCGCAAGGGGTAGAACAGACTATAGACCTGCTCAAAATCATGTTCTGCTATCAATTTTTGGACCACATGTGATCGACTTTGCTGCAATTGTCCCTCGTAATGATCTCGATTGCTATCGACGAATCGGTTTGACCGGCAACTCCGGTACTTGCAACTGTACTGGATCGAAACTCAATGCAGAACAGAGGCTCATTAACCAGGAGGGATGTGAGAGAATCCCTTTATCACATCGTCATGAATAATACATATTCAGGCATGTCGGATCTTCGGCAATTCTCTGTGTCATACACAGAATCGCTTGAAATCATACCGACCCTTGTGTTGCCCTGATTACGGGTCTGGAAGGAGTTGAGCTACCTACCAGACCTTCGAACCTTCTTCAGCGTCAAGATGACACCCGCCTTAGTATGACCATAGATTACATGAGGGTGAGATTCACGGCCTTTGGCTGTCAGGGCTCTCAGGGCGCACCTCTACTCGTTGACCTTGAACTCACCTTTGGCTCACAACCCGTTTAGCTGTTCCGGTTCGGATGCATGTAGATAATTTGTGTATGCCGAGGAGTGAGAGTTAATGGCCATCAACGGTTTCATTTTCGAGACACTGAAACCTGTTTGCCCCGCAAAGATGACGATGCGTCTATCGGATGATTTCTTTCCATATCCATGATTACTGCCTCCATTTCTTGGGAGGGGTTGGGTTATGATCCGATGACGCGAGCGATAGATGAATCTGCGGAGCAAGTTCCATTTTCCCTTCATCAGAGCTTATAAATTGGTGGATACCCGTTGATAAAGGGATCACTGCTGGTTGCGACTTCCGTTTCCAACCTTCTTGGCTTTGTTGGTTTACTTGGAAGGAGTATTTCTCTCACGGATCAGGTATTTCTCGCAGTTTTCTTGTTATCTGAGACTATTTTATCCCAAATGCCTTCAGTAAGGGAAAAAGAACAATGGAACTCGCAAGCAGACAAGAAGTGAGGCCAGCGATGGTTTTTCTTCTGTAGAAATAGGATGACCTTCGAGTTCGAAATGCGAGACGATTGCGACTTCCGTTTCTAGATCTCTTGGTCTTGTTGGTCCCAATGACCGGTGCTGGGTAGTAGGTAGATCTTAGAGTGAACGTTCCCTGGTAAGAGTGACCCTCTCACTGACTGGTACTTTCCTCGGTTTGCGATTTGAATAGAAACGTTCTTTCATCCGAACTTCTCTCGAGAGAAACAGACAATACATCTCACCAGTCAAAAAGTGAGGCGATAGTTCATCTTCATTAGAGACAAGATGACAGTTGAGTCAGAATTGCGAGTCTCTGACTCTTGCCGTCCCGCACCGTGTCCCCGCTTCCCAGAAATATAAGGCCTTCACTCCTTCCATTTTGCGAGAAACTCTCCCCCTTCCACTGTCAACTCAAAATCTCATGAGCTGGGGCCACGTTCGTCGAGTTGCATCGAGCAAGCAAAACCCCCACACCGAGAACACAACCATCATACATCATCTCAGCAACAACGAAAATGTCATCTGCCAAGTCCGAGATGGCGAAGCTGCTCGAGCCTGCTCCACCGGTCGAGTCTCTCATCGCCGAGGGTTTCAACGAAGATTTGGGAGACTGTGAAAACACCATTCTCCTTCCTCTGGATGCGGCAACTCTGGAGGTTATATGCCGTTTGAATCTTCCGGGTATTCCGCTTGAGCGGCTTTCCCTCAGCGAAAGGTTTATCGATGAGCCCCTTGGCTTTCAGCAGGTCGTCGGCTTTTCCTGCGGTGCCGATTTCCGTCCCTTTCAACTCAAGGTTACCCAGTGTGACAGCCATGTCGGTGCTATCAACATGATGAAGCTGGCCCTTGTGCTCCATGGCCTATGTCCATGGCGCACGTAATTTGGAAGCCGGCAAGGACCTGAACCTGGGAAATTACGCTGTCAAATCCAAGAATGGATCGACCATTGTCTGGACCCGTTGGACGACGGTTGTCGAAGTGTATCATCCTGGTAAGCATCCCCGACCTCTTCGTTCCTGATTTGTGGCTAGAGTCTAACCAAGCTTTAGTTCCCTCTGGCTTCCATCGCCCGTGAACATTCGTGCCCTTGCTGTCGTACTTGACAGTGCCATGAAAGCGCACAAGGGAACAATCTGCCAAGTTCCGGGTTCCGGCCTGGATGAGGATTTCGAAATCCCAAACTTCGAGTACCTCCACCAAACCGAGACCATCGTGGCCAAATTCGAGGACGGTATTCATGATGTTAGAGAATACCAAGATGAGATGGCATGCGTGGTAAAAGACGACGTCACCCCGAAGTACGTTCACAGCGATAATGCTGGAGGCCGCTTTTCCTCTGAACTGGAGGTAACCTTCCGCAAAAAGCAAGCCCCGGTTATCATTTCTCTCCTGATGGCTCACAAGTCTTCTCTGTGGCCAGTCAGGGAAGAACTCTTCCTGGACGACATAATCTGTCGCTTTTAAACTCGGTCGTACATGCAAAGGATGAAGGAGGGAAAATGAAAGTGGGCTGGTAGTTACTGTTCAGTCGCGATATCACCCCTCAGCTGGAAGCGGTTCACGAGCCCCCCAAGTCATCACTCATCAGCCGCAATGATGGGGACTTGCTACTTATTGCTTATCAGCACGGCAGATCAAATATGACGCTGGAGGGAAAGTTGAGTACGTCGGGGACTAGGGCTAGGTTCTCAGCAAGGTTAAAAAAAGGGACTGTTTGACATGCTGCTTACTTATCTACTCCATTACACGAGTCCCTGAAGCTTACGACAAATCCCATCTAGTCGGTCCATAGTGATGGAGAAGAGATCAGAGTGGAAAACAACTTCTTCAGGTAGCTAGCACAAGCAGGAAGTCGATAAAAAACAATTTCAAGTTGAAGTTCGCTATTAACAGTATTCTCTCCAACGTACCAGGTAGTCGTACCTTCAATTGTTCTTAGTTAATATTCGATCATCATTGTACATGTCAATTCCCTTTCGGAATTTCTGCCGGTGCGTGAAGCAACGATGAACAAAGGGCCGCGGAAGCAAAGCAAACGCCGTTCATTGTTCGGAAACGCATCCTAGCATCCCCGATAGTCTTCCACACCGTTTCGCTCATTGTCGGGGAGAGCTAGCTTGCATCCGCGCCCCGGTAATGCCAGCTTTGACTCTCTATGGTCCGGAATCCGGATGTCTTCGCCCGCTGATGTTGTGGATTTGGAGGAACGCCATCCTTCCAACGATAGAATAGCTTCATGGAAGGATGTCTGACTCGGATGCAAAGCAGTAGTCCATAGCTCAAGGTTGAACGTTTTTGGGACGAAGATACTCCAGAGCACATGGTCCTGGTTTTATTGATTGCCCACCTTTGATATCTATCTCTTTCATGCTTCCAGATGTGACTGCGGGCGCATGACCGCGTCACGATGTCTTTACCTTCAGGAACATCACCTAAAGGAGCAGTGAAAAACTCTAGCCAAATGGCCCAGAGCTTCCAGGTCTTAACTTTGCCATGATATTCATCGTTCACCAGATATGGGCTGGGGCGAGGACCGGAAGAAGATGCCCAGCTGCCCAAGCGAGCTCCTTCCAAGTGTCTTGCTGAGATTCTATCTTAACTGACGGTAGCCATGGCGAGTACCTTCTTCATTCCGTCTGATCTTTCCAAAGTAAACACTGGCTCAACAATTCTGCTTGGACCAAAGAACACAAAACAACAAACGAAGCACAAGCACTTGCCATCTCAGGCAGCAGGACCGGCCACGTGGGGTCTCGGAACAATAACAAGACTGTATACACTCATTTTGTATTCAGCAAGAAGTAAATAATACCAATAACCAAATGACAGTTTTTCTGTTCTTTATATGTCCCCTCCTTCTGCCCACTTCTCACTTCTTCCAACGAACCCCAATCAACAGCACCGAACCACATCCCACTCGCCCTTTGGTCACGTACCAATATTGAACCCTTTTACCTCTCAGCAAGTAGCCAAACAACAAGCGCACTTTCGTCAAACCTCAAAATCCTTCATATCAAAGCATCTCAGCCCTACCTCATCCACTCTCAGTCGTATCTCATCTGCAAGCGCACCGAACGACGTCACTCACCAGCTCACCATCCACTCGCGCCTTCCAACCGCTCCACCATCGACGGTAATTCCTCACCGAGCGCACCACAACCCTCTCACCACTCCTCCCAAACCCCTGCTCGACTGCCATCAAAGGACAGGACAGGAAAAAATCAACAAACCAATATGGGTCGCTCAGGCTACGACACGACCAACTTCCGCGACTCCGGCTCCGATCCCAACCAGCCGCCGCCCCGCAAAGCCGGCATGGGTTTGATCGCGCCTCCTTCCTCCTCATCGCAAGACCCAAAAGGCAAAGGGAAGGAACGCGCCGACGCGTCTTCTGGTCCTGCCGCCGGAGCCCATCAGACTCCTCACGCGCACCTTCCTCCCGTGAGGAGGAGTGCCGATTTTCGAGAAGCTGTCGTTGAGCCTTTCCCAGTGCTGCCTCAGAGCCAGAAGCGGTCTGGGTTTGGGCTTCAAGTCGGACCTCGAACCTACTCTGGCGCTGGTGGTGGCAATCGCCCTAGAGCATTGGAAATCCAGACCACAGGTGGCAGGAACAACCCCATCGATGTTGAGATGGGCAGTACTTCTGCTTCTTCTGGGCCTGCCAGCGCTAGCAACGGTGATGATGACCTGAAAACACCAAGAGCGTCGCAGTTCGCGCTCCCCGGCAACTTCCCCGGTCCCAGGGCCGCTTCCCGGCCCTTCCAGCACTCTCAGCCCTATCTGGCTCATAACCAGGTGCACAACCCGTACGATGGTCTACCTCCCCCTCCACCCCGTATCCTCCGTTCACAAGCATCCCAGTTCGGTCTCACAACCAACAAAAGCAGCAGTGGTGGCAACGGCAACTTCCACACCCAGTCTCAGGGCTCACGCTCGCATCCCTCCAACTTCAACAACCCTCCTTCGGTCTCGTCTAGGCGCAATGGATTTACCTCGGATACTGCTGAGCCACCTCAGTTGTATGATTTCCAGCGGGCTGGCGCTGCTGGTGCTGGCACTGGCGCCTACGACTTCGGCTCCTCCTCCTCCTCCTCCTCCTCCTCCTCCTCCTCCTCCTTTGGAACGAGCGACGCAAGGGACTTCTACCTGCGTACGGTAACCCCACACCCAGGCCCAACGCTGTTTGGTTTAAGTTTTTCTCCGGAAGAATGGGGTCGTCCCCAGGAGTCAATGACCGCCGCTGCCGCAAGCACACCCAGAACCCCCGCCGGATTTCCGCCCGGATTCAACACCGGCCCCGGACAGGGACAGGGACAGGGACCGAGACTCGAGGACCGTAGCTTCCTTTTCTTTCCGCAACCAGTGACCCAGGCCGAGAAAGATCGGCGGAGGAAGGCGGCGTTGGATGCTGGGTTGGAGGAGTTGTTGGCGAAGAGGCAGAAGCGAAACCACTAGAGGGAGCGGAGGTAGAAGTTGTAAGTTGTCCTTCAGCTTTTCCAATTCATCTTGCTGATGTTACTGTCATTACTAAGTCCTGCCTCTTCTTAGTTCTTCTTTCCAACCCGCCAACCATAGTTGGTCCGGGGCATTTTGCTTTCAAGTTCGATCCAGCTATTAGATGTTTGATCTAATAGCCTTGCTTAACAGTCTCCCTTTTCTCCTTTTTTCATTCTTCTTTTCCTTCTCCTTTTCTCTTTTTCTTCTTCTCTTTGTAATTACCTGCCAAACCATGGCTAGCAAGCTCTAGACACGGCCTTCATACTTTCACAACACTACAACAGAGGTTCACGCCGGTCCAAAAATGCTTTTTCCTTCCCTTGTAAGGCTTTTAGTTCTTGGAAAACGCATGTGGGCTTGGAATTAACGCATTGCCGACCACTTGATATCCCTTTTGCGTCCTTTTTTTTTGGCGTTCATAGTTCTCTATGAAGTCTATGTTGAAGCAGGTGATGCCTCCGTCAGCCCAAGCAAGTGTCTTGGCCGTTTACCAGAAGGCAGCTGGAAGTCATCGCCCGCTTAACTTGCAAGAGACGAGTGTCTCGACGGCACAATATAGCGTGGTCTGGAAACGTAGGACTTGCTATCTCTTTCATCTATACCGTCCAAGTGATGCATTCTCAGCTGTGATTTGTGTGTTTTCACCCTCACTCACTTCCTTTCCGACCAACTCGATCACTTGACGGTCACGTTACATCTCATGACATCTCAGGCCAGAACAAGACAACCAGAACTTGTATTGTGATGCAGTATTTGATCGCTTCAATTTGAATCTTGTTGGTTCTTACCATACCGAATGGCGATTCGCTTTACTCACCAGGTTCACCAGACCAGAAGTGCAAAACCCGTCAGAAGAATGTACATTGTTTTCCCAGTAGATAGTTTCTAGATGCCGGATCCGAATTCTCATCCGGTTACCAAAATTACTACGCTCTGGATCACGCTCACATCATTACAAAGCAGTATGCCATCCCATCGTCCCAGTCAAAACTCCCTGTTCCCCTCTGATAAAAGTGGGTTTCCTTGGCCGTTGAAAGCTTTTTGTCTTTTCCGGCGCAGATTTGTCTTTCCCAAATATAAGTGCATAAAAAAACTTACAAAACTCCAGCATAAAGCAGTGATGTTTCTGCTCTGCTCCGTGTCTTTGGTCACGTCACTTATCAATGCTCTGCGATAGCATCACCCCCCAAAACAGCTCAAAGCACTGCTTAACCTTACACGTCGCCACCATTCCAGTCCACAAACGTGTCGTGATCATTATTCACCAGTGGATCAAGCTCGGTGTTGTGCTCCTTGGGCTTCTCTGCCTGTGTATGATAGAAAATGGGCGCGTTCTCGTCCTGCTGTGCAAATGATGGATAGAACGAGCGTGACTCGTCAAGATCGAGAGGCTGTTGTGACAGGCTGTTGTACATGTCGTCGAAATGCTCAAAAGACCCATCGACATAGTTGGGATAGAACTGGGCCTCACTGGCGAGCTGATTCACGCTATCCGTCGAGGCTTTGGCGAGAGCGGCGGAATGGCCTGACTGCGTCGTCGACATTACGGACATCGCTGACTGTGGAGTAAGAGGGGCATCGGATCTGGCTGAGGCAACTGATGACTGTCGGTAGCGAGGCTGCATCGTCGTCGAGTTGTCGAACTTGTCATGGTCAAAGGTCGGAATGAGAAGTCCCGGTAGCGGAGGTGTCCCATCGCCAATGCTTGGCGTAAGAGCCGGAGGTGTCGAGAACTCGGACATTGACGACTTTCTTGTGTGAGGACCGGCGGGACGATGGGAAACGGATAGAGTCGGTGAATTGGTTGATATGGGTGGGACAACGGGGAGCGACTGTGTTCTCTGTCCAAAGCCGTGGGGCATGTCAGGACTTGTTGAGTTGGCCGAGTTTGCTGATACCAAGGGGATGTTTGGAACTGACTGTGTCCTCTCGTGGAACTGCTGCATGCCATGGTTTGGCGGGAGACCGTAAGAAGGAGCTGAGTTCATGGACATCATCGACATTGTTCGCTGCTGGGGCATTGGCATGTACTGTGGGACAAGAGGCATCGCTGGAGGTCGGAGTAGAGTTGGAAAAGCCTCTGCAAATTGGGCATTGACCCTCTGGTAATGCTGCTCCAAAGCGAAATTCTGCAAGTTGCCGGCGACATACGGTAGCCGGGCTGTTCTGGGTTCCTCTTCCTCCTCGTACATGGCGTCATTCAAGACGGCTTCAGTGGTGATCTTGAAGCCCTTACCGGTACGTTTCTTGTGAATCTCAGATGCCAACCTGGCCGACTGGATACGGGCCTCTAGACTGCGGTCTGAGCGACGAGATGCCGCGACATAGGCCCGTTCCTGGTTGGCTTCGTGGGTTCGAGCATCTTGAGGCTTTTGTAGGGTTAGCTTTTGTGGACATGTATTCCTGAGGACTGATGGATGGTCGGCGTACCTTTGGCTTTGGCTTTTCTGTTCGGCCCGCCACAACCTTTGATCTAACTTTCTCTGTTGTGTTCACCTCGATGCTGTCCTGTGTCGTCGGGTTTGGCTGGCTGGCTTGGGAGATGCTCCCTCCCCTCTGCTTGACTCTCGGATCTCTCGGTGCCATGGCTAATGCCTGTCAGGAAACCCTCGCTTCTGGCTCCGTTTACACGATTATACACCGTAGGCCAGTAGGTGATGGGCTGGCCAGGTTAGTAATACAGTGTTTGGGCCTAGACCTCGATGGTAAGGTAGTCGTGCCGTGTGAATGGTGTGGATTGTCGAAGACTGGTTCGCCAAGTGCTGGTTCGGATGTCGAGGGAATCACACACAGCGTATGGAATAATAGTTCACGGGGCGGTGGAGCGAGTATGAAGGGTTCGTACGGGACACGTGGGCCCGCGGTATTGGTATATTAAGAACCGGAGTAGTATGTTTGATGGATGTCGAAGCTCGTGGGCCGCAGTAGTAGCGGGACGGGGAGTATGAGAAGGACGAAGACGAGGTGATCGGAACTGGTGGTTGTGGACTATGTGTGGAATGTCAACCTGTGTACCGACAGAAAAAAAGAATAGGACAAGCGGGGGTTTGGCAGGAGAGCAAACGGTGTTTTAATTCGACGCTGGGAACCTGACATGTTTGCAGGTCTGTTTCCAGTCAGTACGGCGGATGCGCAACGAACTCTACCCAGATCGGGATCTTGGACAAGTCGGTACCTTTGACGCAAGCCTGGAAGGGCGAGCGGAGACATCCATGGAGGTGGAGAAGGCAGGTACCCTCGCTGACCCTCGCTCTCTACCTACGCAGTACCGGTAGTCTCTCTCCTGATCTCCTCGCACTTGGCTCTGGAGGTAATGTAATGCCTGGTACCTCTAGGCCTACCAGATTGGCTTTTCGATCTGGGGCGAGTCCAACGTCGTGTTTCTTGTCCCTGGCTCTTTGTTCCTGGAAGTGCTCACTAAGCAGAAGCGTAGAGGTAACTGTTGTTCCGGATGAGGGAGAACAGGAATTTGAGGACGCCTCCTGCCTACCTGGAGCTACCGCAGCAGTCGCGGAGACGGAAACTAGCCGGCAACAAGGGGACGGGGACTGTCATTGGGACAGCGTCGACTCAAAAGGCGTAGGAAGTGGGCGGCGCTGTTTCGGTCCGGAGTGTGGTCGACGGGATTGGCTGTGTTTGGCTGCTTGTTCGATCCAAAAGCGATCCACAGAGCCGCTGGCAGACAACAAGAGCACCCGAGTGTTGATCGATCTCGATCGCGGTTGTCGTTGCAAACCTTCAAGGGCTTGGCTGTGCCTGTTACGTCGCCAGTCGTGGTTCAAGTACCGTCCACGTTCAGAAAGAGCACTGTAGGACTGTGCGGTACTGCGGGGCTTGTAGCCAATCATATATTTGTTAGGGACGGCTGCGGCTGCCCACTAAGGTACGTACCCCTCAACTGGTCCACTTGAGGTGCCCACTGGTACCTTGATGGAGAGCTTTGGAGAGCTTCAGAAGCTTCAATGTCTCATGCCCTGACATTGCTTAAAAGAAGCTGTTGAGAGCTTTGATCCCGTCTGTACTATGTTCGTTTGCTACACTTTGTTTGACTATACTTCCTTCATCCAGAGCTTTGGCCATATTCTCGCGGACCACATTCTCGTCGTTGGGAATCCCGCTCCCCTTTCGTGAAGACACATGCCAGGACCAGGTCTGTCTGTACCAGACGTCGCGGCACCACAGCTTACATGCCGAGTTCAAGCTCGAATTGGAGATTCCATGCACTGCCACTCTCTCGTTCGCTATGTAAATAGCTGTCTTGGTAGCTTCCCGAGTCCTTGGTCGGGTGACAGCTTTGGAGTCAGCTCGTCCGATGTTGAAGCTCTGTTTTGGTGACTGTTTCGAAAAGGTCTAGAATCCTCGAGTAGCTTAGTTGTCTTGGTGTGTCGCGTAGATCACAGCTCAATTCGGCGAATACGTCTCCCAATTTCTTGGCAGTCAATGTCGATCAACCTCTTATGAGCCAGATGAGCTCGATTGGGCACTGTTCATGCTGAGGGAGCATTCACACATCTCGATTCAGAGCCGCAAAATAAAATTAACACAAGGCCCCGGCTTCAACTCGGAAGCATGGCGCAGTCTCCTCAGACCCAGAGGGGAGTGTGGTTGTGGATACCGCCATAAGTTGAGGCTTGATACGGGCGCTGGATGGTGCCGGTGTCGGCCGGTATCGTAGAGGGCTGGTCCCGCTACGTCATGTAGACGCTACAGCCTCAATTCCCAAAACAGTGATGGAATGATAAAAGATACGTAGCAGGGAGGTTATTAATGGGATCGTCGGTCCTCATCTTTCGATACCTTACCTTTTACGATCCAACAGACGCATCTACTGACTTTTGATATCTGACGGCAGCGCAGCATTTGCAAGGGGTCCCGGCCTGAGTTTACTTTATAAAACTGCTCCGAGAGCATGCCTCGACAGCAGCTTGAGCAGCTCCCGCAAGGGCCTGGTGCGTGTCTGCAGTTAAGGTGTGGTCCAGCTTGACCCGAGTGGGCGTACACAGCAATGCCAGCTTCAGGTGAAGCATCTAAAACGTTGGACAGACAGGAGTTAGGATCCAGGGGTAGCAAGGCGGAGAAGCGACTGGGCAGAGTCTCAGTTGAACAAAAGAAAAGAAACGAGCTTGTGCTTTGGGGACGCAAATTCTACCTTCACCTGATAGATGGCAACAATGGGAAGTTCCGAGTGTGTGACTTGAAATCGAGATGTGATTACCAAGTTCGGTTATCAAATCGATGTGATGCCGAATTCCCGAGTGAGCCGAGCTACCAGATAATGGGCATTGACAACCACGCAACGTGTAAAGAGGAGCATAACCCTGTATGTCTTCGTGATGCATTCCATCGTTTTGCTATCGCTGCTTCAGTGTCGTGATGGTTGAACGGGGTGTTGGCGCCCTGTTGTGCTGCCGATTATCTCTGGCCGTGTCGTTGCTTGGAGGACTTGGTTTCCCGACCGCTGTCTTGATCTGTTCGTTTCGAAAGGATGGTCCGGAGACCTTGCTCCGGTCAAACAGCCAAGAAAGGACAGTGCGCACTGGACGCAGCTGGAGACGTGGGAGGTACGTGCCGTTCCAGAATGCACTAACAATTCTCCAAACCCCACTTCTTTCTTATATCTTCGCTGGGCCAATAAGACAAACCCAAGGCCGACACAGGTCTTGAATCCATACCAGTTATTCTCCGCTCAGAAGCTTCTTCTTTTTGCGTTTCAAATGTGTATGCAGTGCTTCCAACCTCTTCAGGTTCAACTTCGGTTACGGCGCTGCTATATTGAGCGGCAGGAGAAAAGCTTACCATGTCTCCAGAGCTGTTGCCACATGCACCGGCCCAGAGCTAACCCAATCGCCCGGAGAAAAGCTCCCGCAAAGAGTTTGCCATTGTGCTTGCTTCCCCCGACGTCCATTGTGATGTGCGATGTTCGATGTGTCGAGAAGTAATATGGCTTGGCATCACCATAACTAGCGAGTGACAGCCGTCGTAGACACTTGCCCGTGGCGATGAAAAACTCGAGTGCAACCCGAGCGGTTGGGCAGGCTCGGCAGGTTGGGGAGCACGAGCAAAGGGGCTCGAGATGGGGAAAGACTGCCAGTGGAGTTTTGAGAAAAGTTTTTCCGGGTTAGGTGCGTATGGGATTTCAGAATGCCACGCTCCGCTTGCCATGCGATTGACGAGTTTGGTTCCCGTCCGCTGTCCCCACCTGTGCCGTGCCTGCCCCGCTCCACCGTTGCGTCATTCTTACTCTGCCTTATCAATAACAACATATTCTCACAAATTCTCAATGCTCTCCAGATTCCAATTGATGTCATTCTCTTTCGACGGCAATTCGAGAACGGCAAATCTCAGGGTCGCGTACTCCATTCAGCCCCGTTCATCCGTATGACTCCAGATCCCTTGATCTTCAAGAGTCCGCTGCCATAAGACCTGCACGTTATCAATATTTGGATCTTCCTCTATCCCACGTGCTTGAATGGCATCGATTTACCATCAACCGAGATTTCTTTTACTCTTTTGTCCCAATCCTATCCCGGTCCTTGAGGCTGGTTTGTTACACGTACACCTCTGCTGGGATATAACTTGTTAGCGTGGTTTTTCGGGGTGGCAAACAACCTTAATTTTGGCACAAGAAATGGCTGTTTTGTCGTCAGCCCGCTGCCTGTTTCTTGTAGAGCTACCGTACCAAGCTAACAAGTCACATCCCAGCAGAGGTGTACACTAGCAAAACTCTTGGCAGTGCCGTTGCAACATCAAGAGCAAGCTCAAAGCCAAATTCGATTCCACCGCCATTCAAGCACGTTTTCACAGGTCTCAGCCTTGGTCAAGTACGCTTACATATGTCTTGTGACGGGAAAATCACCTCGTCGATCTGTCCCCTCGCTTCCCGTCGGGGAGTTCCATTTAACTCTTCGTTATCTCTTCTCACTTACACCGGACAAGCTCTGTCTGACCGGAGACTTTGCTCCCCTTCCGCAACACCGATCATTTCGTCTCCTTGTTCTGAGATACAGGTATTCTGCAAATCTGGAATCCCCTCCGCAGAACTCGGTTGGGTTTTCATGCTTTCGTCATTATACATGCTTACCCCGACGTCAAACCTCCAAGCGAACAAATCTATGCCTATCCACTACATCTACACACTACTCCAAGCGATCTCAACACAATGAGACCCAAACAACGGCGTTGTAGGGGCAGGAGTTAGGATGACCATCTGCAAGGTCCCTCTGTCGTCTAGGTCTTCTGGGACCCCACATACAGTAAGTACTGTAGTTCAACGAGATTTTCTCTTTGTTGACAACACCAGAATCGTAAATATGGCGTCGGCAATCTTCCCCCAGATGCCGCATCCAAAAATGGTACAAATGTCCAACAACCATTCTGGTAACATAAGCCAGCCCATCATATTCAAGCCACCGCCGGAAGATATCGCGAAGTTTAGGACGGGTACAGACGGGTAAACCACCAGAAAGCCAGGCCGGAATGGTTCCGTCCGCCGCATAACACAGCACAGACCTTTGGTTTGTAAGAATTGTAAGGATTTATGTGATCTGAACAACCCCCATCTTTTCCCAAGATCTCATTCAGGATCCCCTCTCCCACTCGAGCGGGACGGGAATAAAGAGGTCCGCGCACACGCAGTAATACCTCTTCATAGCGCTGCAAAACCCGTGCCTCGAGCGTGCCTCGAGCGTGCCTCGAGCGTGCCTCGAGCGTGCCTCCGTGCATACTGTGTAGGCACCTACCTGCGCACACAATGCCAGCGCAATTGCACACATAAGCAGGTCCCATGTCTTCTACACTTCAGACGAAAGCTCGAGAGTTGGAGTTCCCGTGCGCTCGAACCCGTTTTCGTCTGGTAGCGCGATGTCTCGGGAATTCGCGATGTCATTGCGCGCTAAGCTTACTCAACTGCCGAGTGGCGGAATTGGTAGTCAAGTCGTGTAACGTCGGTTCGTGTGAAGTTTGTTTTTCAGTCCATGCGCTTCCCATCTTTGTCTTTGTGTATCCATTCATGTCACACCGTTGTCGCTTCCGTCTCATGCTGCAACGAAAAACTGTCATCATCTAGCAAAAGGTGACCCAAAAAAAAAAAAAAAAAAAAAAAAAAAAAAAAAAAAAAAAAAAAAAAAAAAAAAAAAAAAAAA